>OX596260.1:12751149-13274984 GCA_951394255.1 Polyploca ridens
ATTCGGTGGTGGTCCTATAATAAGAGTTGTTCAGCATGACTAATCCAACATAGGTTTCGAAAATATACCATCTCGAAATCACCCAATATTTTATGAGCAGTAACATAAGCAAAACAATAACTGTCTCCTTCATACTCATAAGCATGTCCGCACGCGAGAGAGACGGACAGACTTTTCATGATGCGCATGCAGTGCGACGTGACGCCGCGCGCTTATTCACAGACACAACACAAGCGCAACGTGTAAATGTGTTGAACGTGCCAGATTTAGTTAACCGACCTGTACAAATATTATAAATTATCTCCGTAATTTACAGTAGTACCCAACTGATATGGCGCGTCGTGAATCTTCGTTCGCACAGAAAAGAAAATATGGCCCAGAAGATTAACGAAAGAATGCTTAAAACTTACAATCAACCTTAGACCACTACTATAAGGTTCATAATACACTGCAGCTGCTAGTTTCGCCTCACTCGCACGGCGCGCGCTAACATGGCGGCAGCTGCCGATCAATAGCGTTTCCCGCGCTTTGAAAATGTATCTTCTGCGCAGGTACATCGGTAAGCCATATTAGTTGGGTACTGCTGTACCCTCGTTCTTGAGTAAAAATGAGTATTGTGTTCCGATTTCCACCCAGGACACACATTTGTGTGCACATCATCTGTTTATCCTAAGACCCTGTCCAGAAGGGGCGATGTCGCCGCGATTCTCTCGCGCATTACGCGCGTACGGGAGATACTGGGACCCAATACATTGTATCCACAAGCATCGCGCAAATTTAAAATACGCTCAAGTCTTTTGTCGGTGAAGTCGACAACCACACCATAATTATCATAATATTGAACTTGACTCCCATTTTTCACATTTATGTTTTTGGTGGGATATGATCTTACAATTAGCAATTTATATAAAAACTTTTTATCTGTCCTGAGTTCGATTATATTCGATCAAAACACATATTTTAATGTATGTATGAATGTTTGTTCGGGTGGAATCTTGCATGTCGATTTTTCACCCACTTTCAGTGGTCGGATTGACTTGATATTTGGTATACATTTGTATATTGGATGACAATGCAAGTACAGTCAACAAAAAGTTTTTATGTTACTTTTTTGCGTTGATAATTTACTACTGTATTAATTTTGAGCTTTTTGCCACAAACACTAAACAAATTTCACGTGGTAGAAGGGCTGGGCTGAAAACCAGCGCTGAGTAATTTTCCCTCACGGGGCTTACTTAGCAAATGCTGATGCCAAGTCCCTTTCCTTACACGCCGCTTATTTTAGTATTGAAACTTTTTATTTTGTATTTAATATTTTTTAAGCTGTAAGGAATAAATGACTTTTTCTTTCTTTTCTTTCAAAAGTACAGTCAATAAAAGCTTGTATTAAAAATTTAATTTTTAACGAAGAACTTATTTGATGCTTAATTTTGTAGCACAATAATGAAATCGACTAAATGACGTCACCAATATGGCGTTATAGAGGGCGAGAATGCCGCGACGTGTCGTAAGTCCGTCATTAACATTTTCAAAAAATATTAGACACGTATTTTTTCTTTTGTCAATCATAAAAAAATGACAAATATTTGGTGTGTTCCGCGTGATGTCACGCGATGTTACACTTTTGACAAACAATTGACGTCACAAGGCCCACTCCCGAAAGACGCGCTTTATCTTTTTTTTATAAATTTTATACAGCAAAAAATACGTGCCCAATATTTTTTGATAATCTAACTGACCGATTAATTAGATTTTTTTTTTTCATACTAAACCTTCTTGTTCTATTATAATGTATGAAAAAATAACATTGAGAATTCCGTGTTGGTCCCATAGTAAAAGTTGTTCAGCATGACTAACCCAACATAGGTTTCGAAAATATGTCATCTAGTAAGTCATAAACAAAGCATTTCTATATCAACTAAATTTAAGTAAGCTAGACTATGCTACTAGAAATTGTAAAGTAAAAAAACGTGACTGTCGTCGAAATCGTCTATTTTTGTTATACGACGTAGTCGGTAAGCATACGACCCGCCTGATGTTAAGCGGTTACCGTAGCCAGATGCATCACTCACGCATTACCGACCCTTCCCCCCTCCTCAATAACCTCTGACGACCTTACTCACGCGCAGGAACACAACATAAAGTTATTTGGCTGCGGTATTCTGAAAGGTACTTCCCCAGTCGAGCTGCTTTTGAGCGAATAAACGTAACGCGCTACGTTTCTTACTACTAATAATAATAAAGTAAAATCTTATTCTCACCTCAAAGCCAGGCGTGTGCAGTTTCCCCGGCGCGGCCCCAGACTTGGGCAGATCAGGACTACTGAATGGCTTCCTGTCATCCTCGCTAAATTATAAATACCATAATTATATATATATATATCATAATTAATAGTATATTATGCAACTAGTGAATAAAGAACGGATTTAAAGCGAAGGCCATAGATGAATCACGAGCAAGTGGAGATCCAAGTGTTAGATTCAGTGGTGGATTCAAGTGTTAGAATCCTGAGCGACGCGAGTGATTCATGTGTTAGAATCCTGAGCGACGCGAGTGATTCATGCTCTCGATATAAATCCGTTTCTGTACTAAAGTACGGTCTGTGAGCACGGGTACGGGCAAAAACCCTTGAAACGAAGTGAGCGTACATAGTTTCAACGACTTAAATACATAATATAATGAATGCCAATTTCACGTTTTTTATCGTTACTTTTACCGAGAACAAATGACAAGGAATCCATATCGACATTTTTGCTGACAGTAAATCAACTAGTGTATGATATATCTGTGAATGCATCTATATAGAAACTGCTCACGCTTCGCACAATGTAACGTTGTCAATGCTATCACTCTATAATATTCTAACTCTATGGAATTTCCTGAATTTCCTATACACACACAGACACAAACATAGGTACGTTACAAACAGATTAACAGACAGACAATGATTTTCATAAATGTATAAAACATGTCAAATAGTAAGTTAAGTATACCTGCGTTCAGACGTAGCTGTGTCGATGGAGGGCCGCGCGGGCGTCCCCGGCACCCCAAGTACCCCCGGCCCCCCGAGCCCCCCAGGGCCCCCGAGTCCCCCCAGCCCCCCGAGGCCCCCCGGCCCCTCAGCGCCACCACTCTCCGGCTTGCACGCTTCTGGAAATTATAACACCTTATTATTATAAGTCGTCGTGGTCGGTACCGCCTAGTGGTATTTCAAATCGAGCGTTTCCGTGTTTCAGAAGGTACGTAAAGCCGTTGGTCCCGGTTATCACTTAATTGTGATAGTCGTTAAGCTAGTTGGATGCCTCCTAGGCGGGTTGACAACTCCAACAGTGGGATGACCACTAGCTTACCTCCACTGATCCGCAGTGGGCACGCGTGGTGGAGTATCTGCACATTCCCTTTCATCATAATTTGGGACAGGAGGCTTGTGCTCAGCAGTGAAATATTATATCCCTGGGGAACGCGGATGTAACCGCGGGGGATATCTAGTAAATCCTTATAAATGCGATAGCGAGTTTGTTTGTTTGTTACGCCTTCACGTCTCAACTACTCAACGGTACATCATGAAATTTGGCATGCAGATAGCCTATGGTATGGAGAAGGAGATAGGCTACTTTTTATCTCGGGAACGCGGGTGAAACCGCGGGGGACAGATAGTTATAAATATTTAAAAGTTCGGATAACTAAAAAAATTTTGTCTGCAGTCTGCGGGACATACGTTATAAGCAACCATCGAACAATTAACCCAAAGAAGCGCAATGACGTTCATTTTGGTTGAAATATATTCCGCCAATTTCCCACCGCCGACAATGCGCGCTGATTGGCTAAGACAAGGACGCATGTACTCTGATTGGCAAAGTCAAAAACACACGACACAGCGCAGCTTACTGTTCAAATTCAGTGACAAATCTCTAAAGGGATATTTCCTCGATGTAAGCAACTGAGTAATAGGCTAGATGACTGAACAATTCTATAAAGTCCGTCATTTACATACAAATAATATAGACACGTATTTTTTTCTTTTATCAATTAATAAATAAAATACGAAGATATCGTGTATTGAAGTATCGCGTGACGTCACGTTATGATAAACTTTTTACTCAAATGTGACGTCACGAGCCGAACTCTGACGCGCTTTATCTTTATAAATTTTTTATGATAAAAATACGTGTTAAATATTAATTTTTTTTTAAACAGGATATATCCCTCATACCCTGATACCAGGTGGTAGAACTGATTTTCAATTGTCATTTGTGGCATGTATTGTTTGTAAAGAACTCACCGGCTGGTTTATCACCAGTCTTGCCTTCAGTACCAACATTAGGATGACTCTCGTCTGTGAACAAACAATATTGTTGTAAATAAAAAACAATATGACTTTATTTTTCAGTCTCTTTTTTAAATACTGAGAATGAAAACTAAAAACTGTTTAAAGCCCATCACAGACGTAGATATAATATATATTATTATGCTGAGCTATAATATAGATTACAGTACAGGTTGGCGAAGAAACAGAAATATATATTATAGCTGCATGTGCAGTCACTAGAAGATTAGTATTGAAAATATATCGTAATATGCGTTTCTATTATTTATATTAATATATATTAAAGCTACGTCTGTGATGGGCTTAACCATTACTAATATTCAAAGCTCCCAATTGCAGCATACTGAAATATTTTTTGTAATAATGATAATATATATAATATATATATATAATAATGATGCTAAGTGTACTCATGACAAAATTAATGCAAAATTCAATGCCCTTAAATTAGCTCTTTGGAATGCTAATGGGCTGTCACACCATGTGGAAGAATTAAAGGTCTTCCTAAGTTCTCATGACATTGACATAATGCTCCTTACGGAAACTCATTTTACGACGAAAAGTTACCTCAAAATCAATTATTATACCTTCTATCACACAAATCATCCTGATGGGACAGCGCATGGAGGATCAGCCATCCTGATCAAAACAAAAATTAAACACTATGTGACAAACTCGTTCTGTGACCCAGAAGTACAAGCCACAAACATTGTGGTTGAGGACTGGAAAGGTCCCTTTACAATATCAGCAGTTTACTGCCCCCCTAAACATAATATTAAACAATCATACTATAGTGAATTTCTCAAAACTCTAGGATGTCGGTTCTTGGCTGGAGGGGACTATAATGCTAAGCATACACAATGGGGGTCAAGACTTGTGACTACAAAAGGACGCGAGTTACTACGGGCTATTGAAAGCCTCGGACTAGATACTGTCTCAACTGGTAGCCCAACATACTGGCCGTCGGATCCAAAAAAACTGCCTGATTTGATAGATTTCTGCATAATAAAGGGTATTCATAGAAACTATATTAAATGTGAGTCGAATCTTGAACTTTCATCAGACCACAGTCCCATCATAATAATGGTGGACTCAAAAGTTATACCAAAACCAATGGCTTGTACACTGCACAATAAAAAAACAAACTGGGATCTCTTTAGATTCCTGATTAACGAATCCCTTAGCACTCAAATTAAATTGAAATCAAATGAAGATATAATTCAAGCTGTAGAATTCTTTAATGAAACTGTACAAAATGCAGCATGGAATTCTACACCCATTATCAACAATAATAGTCAATCTGAGAGATTTTCCAAATCAATTCAAAAGAAAGTTGCACAGAAACGAATCCTCCGGAAACTATGGCAACAGAACAGATGTCCCAATATAAAAAAGCGATTGAATTATGAAACAAAGAAACTGAAAACTATTCTACGCAATGAAAATAATGACAGTGTACAAACTCTATTGAAAAACTTAGATGCAACTGCAGCATCTAATTATTCATTATGGAAGGTGACAAAAAAACTGAAACAACCAGCATTTATTGAACCTCCGCTGCGGAAGCCGAATGGAAACTGGGCTAGAAGTGACAGCGAGAAAGCGGCTACTTTTGCTGGTCACCTGATGGACGTTTTTTCTCCTAATCCATATGACGGCCCTCCGGAACATGTTGAAGAGGTAATACAAGAACTGTACACGCCTTGCTTAACAACTTTTCCCTCAGGAGATTCCTTTAAGATATCTAAGAAGGAAGTAAAACAGGCAATACAGAAGATACATTCTAATAAAGCGCCGGGATACGACCTCATAACAGGCAAAGTCCTAAAAGAACTCCCAGGTGTGGGACTCGTCTACCTAACCCAATTGTTTAACGCTATACTCCTGCAAGCGTTTGTGCCACCACAATGGAAAATAGCTCAAATCAGAATGATCCTAAAGCCAGGAAAAATACCAGAAGACCCCAAATCGTTCAGGCCTATCAGTCTTTTGCCAATCCCGTCTAAGATATTTGAAACATTACTCTTGGCTAGGTTGCTACCTATCACAGAGCAAAAGGAACTTATTCCTGATCACCAGTTTGGTTTTCGCCATAGACATGGTACAATCGAACAGGTTCATAGACTGGTTAGTGAGATTCACCAATCCTTTGAAAATAAACAATACTGTTCTGCAGTATTTCTAGACATATCACAAGCGTTCGATAAGGTTTGGCATGAGGGGTAGCTATACAAGCTCAAAAAAAATCTACCCGCTGAACTTTACTATGTTCTAAGATCCTATTTGTGCGGTCGAGGTTTTATAGTCAAGCATGGAGAAGAATCGACTTCCCTTCACCCAATATCTGCTGGAGTTCCTCAGGGTAGTGTTTTGGGCCCAGTACTATATCTACTGCACACGTCAGATCTCCCTATTTGCGAAAACACTACAACTGGGACTTTTGCGGATGATACAGCCATACTAGCCTCGCACACTGATCCACATATAGCTTCAGGCATATTACAATCCAGCCTAAAAAAATAGAAGCGTGGCTAAAGAAGTGGAAAATCAGAGCCAATGAAACCAAATCGGTCCACGTGACATTCACAACTAGACGAGAAACCTGTACACCAGTCTTACTTAATTCAGTTCAGGTGCCTCAAGCTGACAAAGTTAGATACTTAGGCCTCCACCTGGACAGACGACTTACCTGGAAACACCATATCTTTACCAAACGCAAGCAGCTTGTTCTCCAACTCCGCAAAATGTACTGGTTACTAAGCAAAAAGTCCCAGCTTAGCCTTTGCAATAAGACTTTGCTGTACAAAGCCATAATAAAGCCAATATGGACATATGGCATACAGCTGTGGGGAACAGCATCTCACTCAAACATAGAGATAAATCCAGCGATTCCAATCTAAAATGCTGAGAATATTAACAGATGCCCCGTGGTATGTAACAAACGACACACTACATAGAGACCTCGATATACGGCCTGTGAAAGAGGAAATCGCTGTGATGACCAAGACATACAAAAAAAGAATTGATATACACCCCAACCATCTAGCTAATACATTAATGTCAAAAGGATTGAAAAATCGTAGATTGAAAAGAATCTTACCACAAGACAACTTAGTGTAATAAATCTGGGCTCATCGATGGACGTGCCCTAAATCAACCCATAATATTGACACGCGAAGCAGCTGAATGTCCTTCAATGTGACAGATTGCTGCGAATAAATTGGGACAAAAAAAAAAAAAAAAAAAAAAAAAAAATGATAAATAAAACTAAATTTACCTTTACTTTGAACATCTGTTGGTTTTTGTGGCGCTTCCGCTGGCTTTTGAGGGATATCTGAAAACATGTATTATTTATATTAAGATGCCACTACCGTGGCTGGGTTTTTTCGTATTCCAATATTTGCAGTGTACATACCAATAGGCTTTTCTGGGAGCGGTTTGTGTGCTAAATCATCTGGTTTGAATATGTCCGTTTTGATTTTTATTTTAGGTTGCTCATGGTCACCCTGTAAATAATATATTTATTACGTGTTATTTCTTTTGAGCTGTTTCCCGCGGTTGTCCTGCGTTAAATTAGGATTATACATGAGTGTTTTCTTAAAGTATCTAGGCTCATCTGGGTATAAAAAAGAATACGAAAAATAACACCATGTTTTTATGGCACCAATCTTTAGATTTTTAATTAAATTATGAGGATCAAATCTCAGTAGATAGGTATTACCTCACGCTCACACCTACGGTAGACCATTAATGTGTCTGCACGGCAAAGCCACCATCGAAAGTGTCTGGTAACTAAGAAATCATCTTTGATAGTTCGTCAAGTAACATATATACCTTTCAGTGTTTATAAAATTACGAAAGTTGAATAATATTTTTTAATACTTTACGGGTGTCTGAGGGTGTCTGACAGGGGGTTTCCACCGTTCAAAGTGTCTGGCAATGGATGACGTGATTTCTAATATTATTCCAAATAAAATATATGAAAACTGACCTTTATACTTTAACAAATTTGAGGTGCAATTTTTTACACCTTTGCTACCTGATAACTTCCAAAGCCACCGTGATCCAAACTTCATATTCGGGGATCGTTTTTACCTCTATTAGGACATACACAGAGAAACTTTCAGGTTTTATAAAATGACGAAGGTCAGATCGTCGTGGGCTCTTCGGCTATTTCTTTTATTTAAGGCTGACTGCCTTCTTACTAAAGCTTAAGCCAACATATACTTTTTAATATAGCAATACAATATAGAACTTTATTTACTACAAAAATCATTTCTGTGACAGAATTCGTAACAGACGTATTGAGGCGCTGCGCGACATTATGGAATTCTCTCAATGAAATGTGTACCTTTTTGTGTATTAAATAAAGTTATATATTGTACACTAATATTATAAATGCGAAAGTTTGGATGTCTAGATATTTAGATGTTTAACTCAGTCATGAATAAAAGGCTTATCAGATTTGGACGAAATTTGGACCACAGATCACCTGAAATAACATATAGCATACTTCTTATCTCGCGCTCGGGAAACCATGGGAAGAAAAGAAGTGGGAAATCTACAAAAAGCAAAATGCAGATCGTCAAATTCCTATTTTGATTTTCTTTTAAACAAAGGAAACTCTTTTGTTTATAGTTATCTAGCTTTAAAATTAAAGGTAATCCACTTAGCCTGCCTTCTTTTTCCACCAGTTAGTACTTACAGGTCTCACCATCATTTCATTCTCAGGATGCGGTCGTTTTTGTGCGTCCGTGGGTTCCAGTTTGATTTCTGGCTTGAGTTGCTTAACATCAACAGGTTTTTGTGTTTCCAGTGGTGGTAGTAGGTGCGGTTGTGGTGGCCACGCAGGCTTGTGTACACCCACATCTCCATAGCCTTGTACTGAAAGAGTTCATGGATTAAGAATTTAGTTTGACTAATATATGATTTAAAAAAAAAAGAAAAGAAAATATGGTTGTTTTGTAAGGTGTTTTGAAACCAGCTTGGAAGCAGCTAATGCAGAATGATTAAAAAAAATATTGAATCAGTTTTAAACTTGTTTTAAAGTTGTATTTTTAAGGTGATGATAGCTACGTGGTAGCAATGTCGAATGCCAAGGTGAAACCATAGCGTGAATGTATGGTATATGGTAGTACCCACCACCCTCAAGTTAAAACACTGGTGCTAATTCAGTTGTTTACAACTAAACCAATTTATATCACGGTTACGTTTAAATAGCCGCAAATGAAGTAAAGATTTGACAGCTTTAAATATGTTCTTTCCTTTTTTAACAATGTTCGTAAGAAAGAGATGTGATGTGAGATTTACAACAGAATCCGCACCACTGTCACCAAACACCTACCGGTGTGTTCTTTCTAGCCTTTGTGTGCTTACCACCTTCGGCCACGTCATCACTTACCATGGTGAGATTGTGGTAAACACAAGCCTACAGACAATAAAAAAATAGATTTCAAGCAAAATTCAAATTCAAAATTATTTATTTTCAAAATTCTATCTATCATAGAACACAATAACAAATCTCTTGCCTTAAATTAGTATATTTTTCTATTTATAAAGAGGTTTTCCTGTGGCCCCAAACTAAGCATGCTTGTCTCATGGGTACCACCTTAAAACAGTTTCCCAAAAAATATTGTTTTACATTATGCAATGGTAAGACAGTGGTAAGACATAATGAATGTCATTGTGCTTCTTTGGGTTAAATAATTGTTCGATGATTCTTGGTGTCATTACAATATCTCAACAACATTACACCATACAGTGTATTAATCATCATGAATACTGATGGTCCCAAATAATAGACAATTTATTTATAAAATAATCCACATATCTAATTTAGTAGCGAGAATACCTGTTTGTTTGTTAGTAATTTATAAAATAATGTATTAGTAAGAAAATTAGAACAGAGTATTACATTTATAGTTACCCATATGCGTCTGCATATGCAACTGAGCCTGCGGTTGCTGCGGAAAACTCTGATGATGAGGATAGTTCTGATGAGCCGGGGGTACATAGGACAGGTTCTGGGGAGCATAGCCCCCTGGGGGTGGAGGCCCATATGCTGCAAACGCATCCGGGGGCGGGTAATGTGTGTTATAAGCCCCTGCATACGGTTGGTAGGGTATCTGATGACCATTATCTACAAAAACAGTACGTGGTAAACAAACTTTTATTTTATTGAGTACGTTTCCCGCGTTTGATCGACGCTGAACAATACTGACCTATGTAATTTAGCGGCAAACCGTTCCCTTGCACCACACCGTGGCCCGGTTCACCCTCCATCCGTAATCGCTTCTGATTCATCGCTCTTTCCGCCTCATAATTCATCTTGCTTACTAAAAATACAAATCACATATAGTACCACCGTGTGTAACACACTAGAACACATTTTTACAACGACAACAACACATAATAGCGCTTCTCGCGTTAATTATCGCGGACGCCAACCGGACGCCACCACAAAACACAGGTTATATGCCCATTGCCCAGCAAAAGCAAACACAAGCGTACCTTTGTTGGTCAGCGATTGTTATTGATTTTAGTTTATAAACGCACTTAGAGCGTTTCTCGCAATGATTTGGTACATAATAGAACACGATATTAAGTCAAAATAACTGTTGCATACAAAATATGCATCAATTTATCGGCCTAATGACAGTAAAATTAGAAAAAAACACAAGTGAAGCGGAGTTCGTGTATTTTTTTTCTCATTCTTTCTTATTTTTTATTTTATTTAGGTTTGTGGCAACACTCTTTTGGGCGCATTATGTTCACCGATTTCTCGATCACAACTTAAGGTGCGTTCGAATTGGGGTACGGTAGCAAAAATAACAGTCAAAAATGCTAAAAACGATCACAACTGGCGTTCGATTTGGAAAGTTGTGGGCGAAATGCGAAATTGACTTTTTGAACTGTTTTCGTTCACCGTTCGTTTTACATGAAAACAGTTAAAAACGACATCGTGAACTGCAAATTTTGACCCACCTCCGAGGCAGGGTCGTTTGTGATCATATTTTGACATCTTTGCATCTAACAGATAAGTTTTGGCTAAAAATTTAAACGGGAAGCGTAAATTATAATTTTTATTCTAAAATTGTATAGAAATATTACAGGCAAGTGAAGAATTTGTCAGTTTGTTTATATATTAACTGAAAGAAAAAGGTAGGTTGAGATAAGTGACAAGCAGGCGATGGGCATGCAAATGTCATTTGTGTATTCTAATCGTTCGATTTGGGAAAAATCGTTTGTGGCAAAAGTTGCAATTCGAACGCATAAACAAAACGAACGCCCCTTTAATAGCTTTGGCTGATACTGGTGGAACCTGTTTTTTTTGTTCCGTGGGTGGAACCATTAGAATTTTCTACTAAAGGGTGGAACCTGAGGGTGGAACCAAATGATTATGATCAGGGTGAAATTCTATTTTTTCTCTATGAATTGACTAGAATCATGAATCATGGTTAGAATGGTGCCAATACTTATACCATGGTGTCAGTCATAGAGCGTTTCTTATTGAGTAACACGACACGACACGACACCGCACGGCAACGGCAGCCGTCCACGACATCATGCATATTTCTATGAGATTGTACTGCACGCTGTCTCACTGGGCCTGCACGGCAACGACATGTCGTTGCAGTCGGCGACATTTCGTCGGCAGCAAGTCTCCCACTGGTGCCGTGGCGGCTTTTTATGCATGTGTTGTGTACACACGCAAGCTTCCATGTAGGCTCTCATTATTATTTCGTCGCGTGCGGAAGAATATCGTTTTTTTTTGCATTATGGCCTTTTAAGTATGCGTTGTTACACTCATAGAAATAATGGAGTCAAAACCCAGTCTTTGGGATTAAACCATAGAAGATAGTAAAAATAAAATTGTAAGAGATAAATGTTGGGTTGAAGTCTGCGAATTTTTACAAGATAGATATGAATAAGTTGTAGTACACGCCATCTAAATACCTCATTTTTATAATTGGATGCACCCGTGGATAAAATATAATTGGATGAAAACCGTTTCAGAACACTTCTTTTTTTACGTCTTAAATATAATAAATACTAGTTGCGCCCCGCGGTCCCGCGTTCCCGAGGGATATATTGGTTTCCGGGGATAAAAAGTATCCTATGTGTTAATCCAGAACATATTCTATCTGTGTGCCAAATTTTATCTAAATCCGTTGAGTTATTGAAGCGTGATCGTGGTACAGACATCCAAACTCACAAACATCCAAACTTTCGCAATTATAATATAATTATATTATATTATATAGTGAGATGAGATGAGATATTAGTGAGATAAAAAATAAATTTCTTATTATACGGTTCCATCGCTCTCGTACACCACACGTGTGGCTTAATTGGCCTTATGAAAGTTATGAAGCCGCCGCCGCGTCGTGCCGTGTCGTGCCGTTCTAATGAAGAACATAACTGCCGGAGTCGCCCGACGACATGTCGCCGCCGGCAACGGCATGCCGTGCAGTGTCGCCCCAATGAAGAAGCGCCCATTAAGTCCAAATTCGCGGTTTTCCACATTATAGATTTTCCAAATTCTCTGTTTTACCTAATCTTAGTTGTCCAAATTATAAAATTTCCAAATTCCAAATTTTCCCACTTTCTTATTCTCCAAATTATTGATTGTACAAATTCAATTTTTTCCGAATGATTACAGTCTGATACATAAAGCAAAAATAAATAAATTCTGAGATTATAATAGAAATTAAATATTTCTTAATAACAAACAAACATGTTTGTTTCGCCTGTGATTTGGCCAAAAGTGTATTTGCGTTTTCTATAAGAAAGAGAAAAATACACTCGCGTGAGCACCCGTGCGCGATTTTCACTGCATGTAGCAGATACAGTATGAAGCACGAGTGGTGAGCACAGATAGGTAGTAGTGGTGGCAAGCTCACGCAAATACACTTTTGGCCAAATCACAGGCGAAACAAACATGTTATGTGTATACTGATTTGAAGAAACTTACAAGCCCACACTCGGTGCCGGCACACGCCTAACGTAGCGGACACTATACTTTATTGTATTTTTAAGCTACATTTGGTTCAGTAAAAAATTACGAGGTGGAGCAGATCTTGCAGGGTGGATCTTGCACTTGTTTAGTTATAAAGATTCAGCTCCTAGCATTCTGACAAGCAATAAGAAGTAACTTTTTATAACTTTTAGCAACTTGTGATAAATAATTTTGTTCCTATTGTGACGTAGAAGCAGAATATCGAAAAAATGTCTCGAAAAAAATTCATATCTACGAAAACACAATATTTTTAATGCCTTTTTAGTTTCTTCAATATTCAGCTCATGGTTCCTTTCAGTGTTTTTTTTCTCAGACCTGTAGTCCAGAATTTGCCCATACTGGCTACAAGAAAAATCATCCTGTATATAAATTAATTAATAACAACATCTTAATTAGCTTTATTGTGGCTTTTGGGCTACTTTAGGCTATCTGCTCTGAAATTCGGCTATTTTAGGCTACTTAAGCTGGGCTGCGTTTAAGTCAATTATCCAGTATAAAATTTAAACTGACTAAATGTCAAACACCCCGTTCAAGCACACCGCGAGGCGAAAAATTCAACTGACTAAAATTTAAACTGCCCCGTTTAAGGGCGTTCGGCTGGTATAAGTTTTCGCTGGCTAGGATGAATTTTAGCGACCTTTTTACGTCGCTAAATTTTATCCTGCTGTCAGATTGACAGCTGTTAGTTGTTTTGCATCGGAAAATAGATTTCTCATGTTCTCTATTTTTACTATGTTATAATTTCGACATCACAAGCGAAATATTAACTTTACGGAGATTACAATACAATTTTGAGTCGAATTGATAGTTATTTACAAGCTGTCAATTGAATTTGACAGACTCTAACTATGACTCCGTTCAGCGAACCCTCGCTAGTATAATTTTTATCCGGCGAAAATTTATCGGCTTACTTAAACGTACCCCTGTGAAAAAGGGCGACATTAGGCCCAGTGCTGTTGGCAACACTGATTAGAATAGCTACCCACCTTAGCTACCCACCCATAGTACCCACCCATAGATTAAAGGATATGCGTTAAAAAGTACTCTGTGGTACCCACCGTACCCACCTCTACTTGCTTGCTTGCTTGTTGCTAGCGATGGGTAACTAGCCGAAATTTCAATAGCTTAGCTAGCCGGCCATCGAAATAATAAAACTAAGGAAGCGTAATTGTGAACAAAATCAACGCGAAATTCGGCTCCACACTTCACTACATTGACAAAATATCTCTAGTATTCGAACGAAAGAACACACATGCAAATAAGCCAATTAGCTGCGCTTGCCTAACGCGTTGTATTCCGGCAAGCGCGATGATTGGTTCTCGGCGAGACAGATAATGCTAATTGGTTCGTACGCCTGCTGCAGTGCGAGATGCGTGGACGATGTTATGCATTGATTGTAAGAGGATAAAGTATCGTATATTTGCACTATGCATATAAGTTGTATTAATTAGTTGTAATTTAACTATACCACTCAATTATATTCATTTAAAAGTTTGTGATGTGCTTTTTGGATTAAAATATTTCTTTATGTGTTATAATCACAGAGAAAAGAAATATAAATAGAGACGCTATGCTAGCGGAGCCCGCGCGGCACATATGAGATCAGTCGATCATATATCAACCAAAACACGCGTCAACGCTTCGTAGTATCCGCCATACTTAGCAGAGGTGCGTAGCTCCGCGAAAAATATTAATTATACCATGATGCGCTATTATTTCCTGTAGGAAACGAAGTGAGGAAGTCGAACGTAACTCAAGGACGGATTTCCTTTCATCGATGAGTCTACAAACCTTTATTTAAATGTAATATTTATAAAAATGTATTCAAGATTATGATAATTTTAGATGGTAACGATAAACTACTGCAAAATTATACATTGCAGGCTATGTACTCACTTTATTTGTACGCATGGTAGTGAGCGCAACTCCGCACGTAATGTATTGCGTTTCTTTCACATTCGTCGTGACCCCAAAACACGTGCATCGATAGTGTTGTTCGATTAATATCGATAAAATGCATCTATTTATCACTGATTTGATTAAGGCAATAGTTGAAAGTTATATCAAAGTCCGCATACATCTGTTAAAATTAAAAATAAAGCTTTCAAAACGGCAGTTTCGAAACAAATTCATTTTATTTCATGGGCAATAAACCGTGTAACAATAATTTAATAATAATTTATTGCATTAAATAAAAAATACAAATAATTTTTTTTTTAACAAGACCTTAAATTAAATTTTACATTTTAAGTTTACAGTACAGTTTAATAGGCTTATAGTCTTTATAAAAAATTGGTCGCAGCTAACACCTTAGCTAGGTTACAGAGTAACCTGTATTAAAGATGCTAGTCCCTTACCCCAGGGAAAGTATGTAGTACATTAACCCATTTCAAAAGTGACAGTTTTAATTTTCCAATATTTCTTTTTATCTTTATCTTATTTTATTTTATATTATGTATTTATAATTATTATCTAAAATTAGGCTTAAGGCTTTGGTGTGTTAATGTTTAAGAGTGTGAGTGAGTGAGTGGATAGTGTTAGTGTATGTGTATGTAGTGTAGTGAGTGTGTGTGGCTGTATGTGTGTGTTTGTGACGATAGTGTGGGTGAGTGTTTTTGCCAGAATTTAGTTTATAAGTTTCTCTGTCTCGTCATAAGTCAGGGTTAACAGCCAATTACGAAGAGCTCTCTTGCAGGCACTTTTTGATAGATGGAAGATGGGAAACAATTTATTTATTTTGTTATACAGAGCAGGAGCTGAAAAGCAGTGGAACCTTTTTGAAAAGGCAAAGTGGGTTTTTGGTATGTGGCATATTCTGTCCTTACGCCTTTTTGATATAATTCTCAGGGGGGTAACAGCATGTTGTGATAAAACTGAATATAGAATATGGAGTTGTCTTACAGTAAGGACCTCGCAGTATTTGAATAACTCAGTCGTGGAATAGTAGAAAGGTAGGAATGTACAAACTTTTAAAACCGCCCTTTGAGCTCTCTCAAGTGCCAGTAAGTTAGTTTTTGGTGCGCCACCCCAAGATGTTATGCAGTAGGTTAAGATCGATTGGCAAAGGGCAAAATAGACATTCTTCATAGTTCTAGCTTCAGCCACATGTCTAAGTGATTTAAATATATATATAAGTTTTCTGACCCTGTTTTGTAATAGTTCAATGTGTGGACTGAAGCTTAAATTGTTGTCAAGTAAGACACCTAGATATTTAATCGAGTTTGTCCGTTCGAGTTTGGGGCAGGTGCATGTAAAATTCCAGGGATGAGAACAAGAGTGAGCAATTATAGAAAGGGTTGGTGGAGGTTGAGTAATTTGGCGAAGAGTGAAGGTAATATATTTTGTTTTTTCCGTGTTAAGTGTGAGCGAGTTCTTAGCTAGCCAGTACGTGACTAGGTTCAATCCAGACTGAGCTTTTGAGAAGACATCGTGCCAAGTATCACCGGTAAATGAAAGTGCAGTATCGTCTGCAAAGGAAGTGATTTTACCATCAGGTAAGTGTATTTGACACAAATGGTTAAGGTACACCAGAAAGAGGGTTGGTCCTATTACACTACCTTGCGGAACTCCATACGTGACAGGAAGTTCATCACTTATAAATTCATTTATTTTGACGCATTGAGTTCTCTGACTAAGGTAGTCTTTCAGAATATCGAGGGCAACACCCCTAATGCCAACTTTTTCCAATTTCGATAGAAGGAGAGGAATAGAAACTGTGTCAAATGCCTTGGTGAGGTCTAAGAAGATAGTTAACGTTTTTTTCTTGTCATCCAAACTTTTAACAATGTGACTTGTGAGACTTAGGACGGCATCGGAAGTAGATTTATTCTTTCTGAAACCATATTGGTTTGGAGATATAAGGTTCCTATCTTCCAGGTATTGGATCAGCCTCTTATTGATTATCCGTTCTAAGATTTTTGATATTATTGGCAGTACAGCTATCGGTCGATAATTGTTGACACAGTTCCTATTTCCACTCTTATAAATGGGATGAATCAAAGATTTTTTTAAATATGAGGGGAAAGTACCGGTCTCAAGACAGAGATTAAAAATGTGTGTAAGAAGAGGAACCAGTATGTTTTTGTACCTTTTCAGTAAATTTGTTGAGATACCGTCCCAACCGACAGCTGAATCCGATTTCAAGGTAAGTAAGATCGATTCAACTTCAGGGCTGTCCGTGGGTAGGAGAACAAAAGAGTTAGATGGAATATTATCAAGATTGTCCAATAGAGTTGGAGGGGGTTGCTGAACGGGAATTATTTTCTCGGCGAGATTCTTACCAATGCCTGCAAAAAAGTGGTTGACGTGATTGACAGAGAGTAGTGGAGACGAAGACAGTAAATCACAAGAGGAACTTTTAGGTTTTTTAGTATTTGTCACCGTTTTTATTACCTGCCATAGTCGCTTATTATCCGAACCAGCCCTATGAAGTTCTGCTTTCTCAAAATCTCTTTTTAATTTTTTAAGAATCTTTGTGCAAAAATTTCGATACCGTCTGTATGTAGTCTTCAGAACATAATTGTCAGGGTCATTTTTAACTTTTTTATGCATAGCATCGCGATTGCGCATGCAGCGAAGTAGGCCTTTAGTAATCCAAGGTTTCAATATACGGTTGCGTTTGGATGATTTTATGACCGTGGAATTACGTTTTATTGTAGAGACTAATATATCAATAAGGTATGTTGTTGCTAGGTGCGCGTCAGTAGTTTGCAGAATATAACCAAAGTCAGTATTGTTAACATCAACATCGAGGCTGTCATAGTTGATTTTGTTGATAGTGGTAATCGTCTTGACATACCTCTTTTTTTGCTTCAGACATAGTAGGACACTGTTATGGTCAGTAACTGAGGAATCGAGAACAAGCGTTAAGGCATCAAGATTAGATTTCAATATCACGTGGTCCAAGCAGCTTAGACCACGAGTAGATAGTGTATGTGCAGGAAGCATACCGTGAAAAGCCGTAAGATTGAGATAATTAGATACTTGGGAATCACAGGGAGTACGATTAATATCAAGGTTGATGTCACCTACAATTATAACATTATTGAAAGATAAAACTGAACTAAGAACTTCATCTAGGGAGTTTAAGAAAATTGACGAGTTATTGAAAGAGGGAGAGCGATAAATGCAAAGAATTGCTAGGTCCTTTTCTAGTTTCAATAACAAGCATGAACCATCCAAGAAATCGGGTTCAGTGACGGTATGCTTAAGGTGATCCTTTACATATATAACTACCCCATCATTTTGGTTAATATGTTTACTCGTACTATAAGATGTATATGTTTCAATACTAGGAATAGTGATATTACTTTCGAGCCAACATTCTGTTAGGGCTATTACATCACAATCCATGTCAATTCTGTGTAAGAGTGTTGAGAAACTATCAAAGTTACGGTTAATCGACCTGATATTTTGAGTTAATATTTTGATTAGATTAATGGGGCTACCTACGCGAAGACCACAATCATCTGGGCTACATCGTTCGCTTACTGAAATGGACAACTGGTCGAGATCTTTGCTAATATCTAAAGAGTTATCGAATTTTATTTAAGATATTGATTGTCATATTATAGTTGAAATCAACGGGTAAAATTGGTTTGTTGGTCAAAGGATAGATAAAATAAAAACGATATGGCAGGCAATAGTTGAGTATACCTAAGTGTAAGTGCGAGTGTGAGTGTGTGTGTGTGTGTATGTGTGAGTATGAGTTTGAGTATGTATGTTCATTGTGAGAGGTGTCATATTTTTCAGATAAAACAGTAATAACAAGCAGCAATAAAAATACAAGCTCAATTTTTAGACGGGTCAACCGTCTAGCATTTGAATAGTAAGAGTGTGTTAACAAATAAACAAAAAGAAAAAACAAAGGCATGCAATTATCTAAGTAGCGAATGTTTAAGCAGAATACGGAATTACATAGTCAGTCCTTGTTAAATTCTTCCAATTGGGCAATATTTTTCAGGACTATTGTGGACGCCCCATCAGTTTTTTTAAGAAGAACTTTGCCATCTGAAGTCCAGCAGTACTTTATCTTGTTAGATTTCCTCAGTTCGCGAGCATGGTAAAAAAGATTCCGCGAATTTGCAGTCAGGTGCTCAACTAAATAGATAGGGTCGGCACCTTCCAGGCCAGCGTGACTCAGGTTTAGCTTAGTTTTTGAGTTTTTGTTATGCGATTTAACGGCGTTGATAAAATTGTTTCGTACATAAAGGTCAGATAAGTTGATAATAATTGGTTTCTTGGAATCAGATTTTCCAGGCATCCGGAAAATATCACGAACGTCCGAATTTTTTAGGGGAATATGTAGGAACTTGGAAACATTTTCTATGTAAGTCAAGAGATCTTGCTTATTCTCTTTTTCCTTTCGCGGGACATTCCTAAGTTCGATAGTCGTTAGTTGAGAACTTCTCTGGAGATCTTCAACCTTATCTTGAAGGATCAGAATAAAATCGCGGTTCGTTTTACACTCCTTCTCCAAGGTATTGATTTTAGTTTTCATTTCAGTTTGTTGTTCGGAATTAAATTCGAGTGATCTTTCAATATTGAGCAAGGTGCTTTCAATCTTATCATAGTTGTCTTTGAAACAAGATAGCATTTGCCGAATTTCTTCTTTAAAGTCATCAAAGTCCCCCCACGTTATATCTTGTAATCGACGCTTTTGACGTTGTCCAACGGATGATGACGGAGGAGGTGTTGCTGTAACTGTTGGTAGGTTCAAGGCGCTGTCAGAGCCCGACCTGACTGGTGATCTGGGCATTGTACCAGGAGGCTATAAGTGTGTGGAGCCAAAAACGATGCGCGCGATGCCGTCAATGTGTGCGAGACACCGCCCCAGTATCGCGATCACAGCGCTCGTTAGTGGTCGTGACGTGTGTGTGTACCAGAGCGCGTAAATGAATCAATGTAGTTGTAGGTGCGTCAGCGTTGGATTATGTAGTAGTGTGGAGTGGTGGCTTACACGCACTCCGGCACTGGTGATCACGCGCCGCGCGCCGCTGACAATAGCTCCAAAATTTTATAGAATCCTGGTAACGGAGATTGTTGTAGTATGTTGTAGTTACTCACAGGCTCCCCGGCACTGCTGATCACTGCGCCCGTCGCGAGTAGCTGCGCGCCGCTGACAATAGCTCCGCAATATTATGGGCGCCTGGTAGCAGAGCTTGTAATTGTGTGGAGTGGTTACTCACACGCGCTTGCGCACTGGTGATATCACTGCGCCGCGCTCCGCTGACAATATCTCCGCAATATTATGGACGCCTGGTAGCGGGGCGAATAAATTAACGAAAATGATTTAAAATAAAACTGTTGAAATAATTTAAAATAAAACTATTTATGCGTACACACGTCTGCACACTTTCGTGGTCCAAAGGGAAGGGGACAATAACTTTACTATTTAATTTACTTCATCGTATTAAACGTTTTTTTTACAATTCAGTATTCTTAGCACTTTTATTCTTATCGAACGTGAATTTTCTCACAGAATTTCTAAAATTTAATATCGATGAAATTAAAATACCGATAATTTTATTGATATTTTATCGACTATTTTCGCTGCGCTAAGCGAATAGCACTACTCGACCAGCTATTACGCGGTTATCAACATTATGTTTAATGCGTTTAAGTTCACAATTGCGTTCCATAAAAATAACGCCATCTATGGCCGAGTAGCGGCACTTTTTCGTCGATTGAATCTAGCTAGTTTGTAGATTACAAAACGACGTAAATACTCTGTACACTTTTGAATAATAAATATTATCATAACGTAAAAAGGTATATTTTCATATGTATGACCTAGGGATTGCAAAATCCGGATTTTTTTCAAATCCGGATTCCAAGTTTATCATCACATATAAATCCGGATTATCCGGATTTTTCGAATTCCGGTTTTTTTTTGCAATCTTTATTAATTTTGAATTCTACGCGTACTTTTATGCTAAACTATAGTTAGTTAGTTTAAAGATGGGTGGTCTATTTTATTGTTTTTCCATTGTTTTTGAATAAATATGAAATAAAATTGGAAATATTCTAAAAAGAAAAAATATGGACTTGCGTTTGGCCACTGAGCCGTCATTAAGGATATTGACGAAACCTAAGTTGGAGCACCCTTAACCAGATGAAACCTATTCACCATGTCCCTGAAAGTGCCTAGATTGTAAGAGTCAGGTAACACAGAGGCCGGCCGGAAGCAAGTTCCACTCCCTTGCTGTCCGCATGACAGGTATGTCAACAACGTATGGGTGAAAATTTTCCCGGCTTCTTGTGGTACGGAGTAAAAATGGGGATGATGGTTGGAATAAGGTTGAACAATTCCTGCACACACTCTCCAAATATATCCTGTAGAAAACCGATAAGGCAAACAACCTTTCTTCGATCGTCGAGGCTCGTGAGTTACGTCCTAATTAAAGTCTCATCTCCGATGAGTGAGATGAGATGATCTCTTGGTGGCATTAAAAGTGACCAGACCCCTAAAAAGGAAGCTAAAGCAATATTGCTAACGCAATTCATATTTTCGAATTTACGGCAGATCTTATGCAATTCATCAATTCCGAATCTTTTATTGAATTGAATTGTATATAATGAGTGACTAGTATACCAAAAAATATTTAAATTACGTAGGATCTGACGAGAATTCGAAAAAATGAATAGCGTTAGCAATATTGCTTTAGCTTCCTTTTTAGGGGGGCAGATTGGCATTGCCCCAATTGGAGACTGCCTGTAAGGTCACGTTCAAACGCTCTACCATGGCCTCTTGCAACAATTCGTTCTAGTCACTGGTGGATCGCGCGCTGGAAATATAGACAACGATGCTATCTTCTGCGTAACCAAAAATACCAGGCTTCACCAGATCATTAATATGCAGCAGAAATAAGGTTGCAGAGAGAATTGAACTCTGAAGCATTGATTACCAAAAGGTCTGACGAACACCCGTCTATGACCACATGAATAAACCGTTCGCTCAGGAAATTGGAAACCCAAGCGTACAAACCACCAGAGACTCCATATCAAGGAAGCTTACTTAGAAGTTTGAATTTTTTAGATATTTATTTTTACCTTCGTAGAACAATATGGATAGATGTTTCTGTGATTAGCGACAGTAGAAGTTCATTTGGCACATTGTGTTATGAATGGTTTTTGTATAATATGAGCCATATTTGAACATTTCTCGCGGTTTCTCTAAAAACCGTAAAACTTACTATTTTGGGAAATGTACAAAAATAGTTAATCTTAAACAAAAAGTATCAATTCTACAATATGCTAAATGAACTACTGGTCGCGAATCACTGAAATATCTATCCATATAGTTCTATGAAGGTAAAAAAAAAAAACTCAAAAAAAAAAAAAAAAAAATTCCCGCCTCGTAACTGATGTTAACCTTAAATTCGAAAAAACCGGATTTGATTCTGAATATTCGGATTTATAAATAGGCCCAAAAATCCGGATTTTTCAGTCATTTTCGAATTTCGAAGTATCCGGATTGCAATCCCTAGTATGACCTGTGTGATTAAAGCTAATTTTGAGTAAAATAAAAACGACCAATGAAAAAAATTGTTTATTTGTAGTGCAATATATGATTCAACATTTATTTGTGTGAGTTTGTCGCAGTTTGGCGACACCGGTTCAGATACAAATTCTAACACATCGCCCTTCCAGTGTATTCTCTTTTCCGTGGTTATAATTGTATGGATCTAAAATTAAGAAGTATTTTAATCAGTTTATGGTTTTTACATACGAATTATAGAGTGATGGGTCGCGTTAAGGTCAGATCAGAGGGCGAACCACAAGCTCTTAAAACAATATTATTATAACCTTATTTGACTTTTGTTTTTCTTTCATATCCGACGTCAAAACGGGACAAAAGTCGAATAAGGTTATTTTATTGAAAAAAAAACTAAAATGGCGGCTGGCACGCTATGCCACAAAGGTTCAATCCTCTTTATAATTATAGGTACTAGTGCATCACAGTTTAAGTGAAATATCAAAACGTGTTAAATAAATATGCATGTTGCGTTCATGTTGCATAACACTTTCCAGAGTCACAAGTATAGGATTTCAAAATGTTTATTTACTCACATATGAAAAGTGATTCCAGCATTCTTCATATCTGTATGGCTTCTACACCACTTAACAACACATGACGGCATATTTGCACAATTTAAACAACGCAAAACACAATAATAATCACAGTTCTAAGTCCCTCGCGACACGAACGCATCGACTCAATGATACCGGCGAACTGTCAGCGCGGTGCGTCTCTCTTTTTTGGCAACGCCCACTGCGGTTCAGTTTGCGTGGAATGATTTTTGAGCTCGAGTTACATTTCTTACCTACTACGATTTCTTAGCTATATGCATCGACTTAATAATATCTCAATGGCTATATGTGGTGTAAAAGCCAGCTAGTTAGTCAGCTACTTTGGCTATTTGGCTATTTGGCTAGAGCGGCGGCGAATTACCTAGTAGAATAACGTTCAACTGCGATCCGAGTTCGATCCTCGCCGCTGCAACAAGTCTAGTCTAGATGATAATAATAATAAATTAATGTAATGTTTTTTTTTAATTTTATATACACACCGGCACAATTAGCGGAACACAAAAAAAGCAGGATTTTAAAATCTTTTACTTGAGGAACTGGCCAGTTATGATATTTTTTTAATTTAATGTCAAATTTGAAAATAGAAAATTAGATGACACACTTTTTTCATTCATTTGTTATTTCCCCGAACAATACGTTTTGTCAACTTGTTCGAGTAATAACTACGTAATTGTAATTTTTTTTAAAAATTGCCCTTAATTGTTTTTTATAAATTTGTTATTCTATAGGCAATTTTGTTTATTAAAAGCTCTTTATTATGCCTGACTTAACATCACTGGAAATCATTAGGGCTGATGAAATGAGAAGAAATGGCCATACCTACAGATCGATTGCCTCAAGGCTTCGTCGACCAGTATCAACGATTCATCGCAGCATCCAGCGGTACAGATCGTCTAATTCTCTTGTGAGGAGGAGGGGTCAAGGTAGAAAAAGATGTACATCGAGGCGAGATGACAGTTTTTTACAACTTGGAGTTCGTAGGAATACGCGATTAACGGCTGTACAAGCTCGAAATGAACTGGAAGACGTTCGAGGAGTACGAGTAAGTAAGCGTACAGTTCGCAGGAGATTTGAAGAAGTTGGTTTAGGGTCGTATATACCTGCCAAAGGCCCAAAACTTGAGAGACGTCACCGCGTAAACCGATTAAGCTATGCGCGAGAACATCGTCATTGGGATTTGAACGAATGGCAGCAGGTTCTCTTTACTGATGAGTGCAGAGTTCTTTTAAAACAGATCGATGGGAGACAGCGAATATGGAAACGCAAAGGAGAACGCCACATACAGTCTAATTTTGAACACACAGTGGCTTATGTTGGCGGCTCGATTATGGTTTGGGGAGGGATATGTTTGGGAGCTCGCACGGAGTTAGTGATAGTCACAGGAGGGACCATGACAGCAGATCGATACATCAGAGACATTTTAGAAGAACATGTTGTACCATTTGCCCCATTTATTGGTGACGACTTTATTCTAATGCAAGATAATGCTCGTGCTCATAGTGCACAATCGGTACAGGCATATTTGAGCCACGTAGGTATACCGGTGATGCAGTGGCCAGCAAATTCCCCCGATATGAATCCGATAGAGCATGTCTGGGACTTGCTAAAAAGAAGGGTTAAATCCAGAATGCCACCCCCAACAATCTGAATGAACTTGGAAACGCATTACTTGAGGAGTGGGAGCGGTTGCCTCAAGAAATCATCGATAACATAATCTGTAGCATGCCCAGACGAATGGAAACCGTAATCAGAGCAAGAGGGGGAAACACTCGTTATTAATTTTGCTTTAATTTTATTGTTAAATCATTTAATGCTTACTTTTTTTTATTTTTTGTGATGGTTCATAATCATCTAAAAATTTCACTTATTTCAAATTTCTTTTTTTTTTCAATAAAAAATAACGAAGACTTTTCAAAGTCGTTGTTAAAAGATGTTAATCAATTTGTTATTTTGTGTTTAATTACATTTTCGTCAAATATATGCGTTATTATCTCATAGTCTCACTTTTTTTTCTGTTTCGCTAATTGCGCCGGTGTGTATATATTATTTAATACTCTTTTGAAAAGAAACGACTTTCTCTCATAGGTCATACGTATTACTAATATAAACATCGAAAATCAATAATAACGTCATCTTTATATATGGATATGAACTAAAAGCTTTCGCAGTACATAGACTCAGTCTTTAGTTGTAGGCAAGTAAACCATAGATGTCGCGCTGCTTCAGATGATTAAAACGATTTATTTAATTAAAATTATATTACAAACTAATTGAAATTAAATTTAAATTAAAAAAATAGGTTTGAATTCGTTTTAAATTCGAAAATTCGAAATAATGATATCGACATGAACTCGAATTTTACACTTTCGGGACTCGCACTACTACTCAGTTTTGCAGTAAGCGCACGCACACACAGCTACCGGCTACTCGGCTAGATTGGCTTTGGCTAGCCGGCCAGCTACCAGCTAGTGGCGGCTAGAATGGCTTTGGCTAGCCGGCCAGCTACCCGCTAGTGGCGGCTAGTGACCTGTGGCGGCTAGGCGGCTACCCGCTGTGTGTGACGTAAACTTCTCGTAATGAGGAGAATTTCTTATGATACCTCTATGGTCAAAATACCTGTCAATACGTGCACTTAAGGTTCAAATAAAAATAATTTATTTTAACATCAAAACATTATAAATAAAACTATACCTACTAAATTACTTAATCTAAATAATAATGAACTAATAACTAAAACTAAGAAAGGTAAAAAAAAAACAAAAAACTTATAAATAGGTTCAAATTGGTTCGAATTATCAACAGTTAGACAGGTAAGAAAACTTCTCATTCTTTCTAGCTAGCCCGTAGCCAGTAGCCATCCAGTAGCTAATAGCCAATTATCGTGTTGTCAGATAACATAGCCATATTTTGTGAAAAGCCGTTTTTTGGCTAGTTATTAGAATAGCTACCACCTCTACTTGTTGCTTGCTCTTGCTTCATGCGTGTTTGTTTGTGTGTTTGAAGTTTGGTTTTCTTTTCTTCGGTTCGGTCGGTGCCTTGCTCACATGTAGACGGCTTCATTTTTACATTTGTTTGGTTGGCTCAGCAAGTAATTTGAAAGAGGGCTAGTTAGTTAGCTAGCTCATGGAAAAATTGCTGTAACCACGAGCCAGCGTATCTCCTGCCAGTTATTGTTGGGCTTAGATTCAGGATTAGGTTGTTGGGTAAGTGTTCTTTACTCAGCGATACTTTCGTGGTGTTGTGGTTACAGTGAATAACACAGAAGTACGCAGAAGTAAGTCTTGTTTTGCCTGAATTTATACTACTGTACATCAGTAAATCACCGTACCATTCATCTGGAGTCAGTCATTACTTTAGTCCTAAAAACCTGACTGAAAAATCGGTCGTCATAGAGGTGGTTTTGCGTAGGTATTTCGAACAGTGAACTGGCTATTCAGACCGCAGATTTGTACAATATTTTATATATACCTATTATGTGTATGCATATAATAGTAAGTTGTAAATACCAACCTTATCAACACATGCATTTCCGTTTATGTATGAGATTCAAGGCCTTGTTTCAGGATTGTTTGGCAGTTTTGTTTTATAGAAAAGAACTTGTCAGGGAACTACCAACAATATTACTAAAGTATAGTGTGTACCTTTTGTTCCTTTTGATTTGAATGATTTTTTAACTTTAAAATATAAGAGACATAATATTTGTGTCTTCAAATTATACTTGCAAGCTGCAAAATTTTCAGACAAAAACATACTTTTTGTGATGTACAGTGCATGTCAAAGTAGCTGATAAGGCTAAGTTGTACTTTGACGTCCAGTGATCTGGGAGTTCATATTTTTTTACAGGAAGGTCACATTATTAGAAGTCTCTACACAAAGTTTCAAGTTGTGAAATAATTGGTTTATGAAAAAAAAAAACAAAATCGTGAAAAATTATGCAATATTTTGCCACGCTAAAGTCATGTTTCGTTTTATTTAAGCAACCATTGAATCAACAAACACAAAAATTGTATACTATTTTTTTTTATTTATTTTAACTTCATTGGTTGCGCAACTTTTCCTTCCCCTCCCACCCCTTAAATCAATGGATGTCAAAGTCCATTCCTTCCGCTGATAACTTTAGTAGGGTCATTGCGCTGGTTTGCCGTCCAGTACCACTTTTCGTCCATATGACTGAGGTACTACAAACACATGCGTAAAATTTGAATACAAACGTACCTTCCCGCGCAAGTTTGGACTTTTTGCGATCCATAATGTCTAGGCAACAGTTCTATCAACATGAAAATGTGATTTGACGAGTAGTGACTTCAAAAATATTAACGTCAGTGACCGCTTCGCATACCTGCCTTGCAGAAGTCAACGCGCCTAAAAAAAATTATACCGGTAGGAAAAGTTCATGGTAAGTTTAATAACTGTTTTAGCTAGTTTACGTAATGTTTTTGGCAAGTATGTCTATTTAACACCATATTTAACACAATTTTAAGTGTTTATTATAGTTTTTTATGGAAATCTTAGTAAAATTTAGTGGACTAATACTAGCATACCAATTTAGCAAAATATTTGGTTTTCGTCCACGTGGACGGAAACCCAAATAGCTATGTGAATATTTGTAATGGTCATTTTACTTCAACGGACCTATAAAATAATGAATTATCTCCTAATAATGATCTTTATTGCAATGAGTTTAGACATTTTAGTTTCCGTCCACTCCTTTGTCAGTGTTGCGGGAATAAAAAATATTTATAGGACGTGGACGAAAACTAAAAAAAGCGTTTAATGTGGTGTTAGTTTTCGTCCATGAACGAGCACTCGGATGGACGAAAATTAAAAAAAAGATATTCTTTTGCATTACTTTTCGTCCATAGACATATTATTTTTATACTAGCTGGTCCCCCGCGTTCCCAGGATAAAAAGTAGCCTTGTCATTTTAAAAACTTACTTTAAAACTAGAAAGAAAACCGCCGCCTACACGGAAGATTCCTTAATAAAGGCTCTAACTGCAATTTGGGAAAATAAGGCGTCAGTTAGACAAGTCTGTAGAGATTATGGAATTCCTAAATCTACGGTCCTCGATATATATACATCGCTAAGTGCTAACAGTGTTTCATAGAATGTAACCGCGGCTTGGATGCGTTGTTCCATTTTGAATTTCCAGTGTCAACCTTACGGGTCCATCGTCAGACCCTGAAAACTATATATGGTCAAAGTTCATCTCACGACAATTCCAACAACCCCAAACACGGCTAGGATGCGTTGCTTCACTATTGGGTTCCAACATATTTAATAAAATGCAAACTACATTTGTGTTTGAAAGGTCTTTCAAGGTCCAAATCCCTACAATAGAGGACTGGACGAAGGGACTCGATCTACCAGAACCAGAAAGTCTGGTTTGGTACACTGATGGATCCAAAATGGAATCAGGTACAGGAGCGGGAATATACGAAAAAGGTTACAAATGTAGCAAAAGCTTAGGGAAGATGGCTACTGTATTTCAAGCAGAAACATACGCCATAATAACCGGTGCTCAGGAGAATATAGATAGAGGAACCAAAGTTAAATCCATCTATGTTCTCAGTGACAGTCAGGCTGCAATCAAAGCCATGGCATCCTACAAAGTGGACTCCAGAGTCCAGACTGATTCTGGATCCTGTCCAAACACTAAACAGTCTTGGGAAGCATAACAGGGTAAGACTGATGTGGGTCCCAAAGTCACAAAGGAATCCATGGTAACGAAGTGGCAGATGAACTGGCAAGAGAGGGCTCAGCAAATGACTTTGTGGGTCCAGAACCATGTGTAGGCATATCGACGTGACTCGTAAAGGCCACATTTAGGGAGTTTGCAGATCAAAGACAACGAACACATTGGCTGTCTAATACCGGTCTACAATACTCCAAGAAATTCCTAGGCTCTAATTTCAAAGCCCGGGAATGCATTTGGAATATGAGCAGGGGGCAAATCCGCTACCTGCTTGGGGCCTTTACTGGGCACTTTGGAACCAACGACATGCTCATGAAGATGGGTCTAACCGCGACACCCATGTGCAGGTTGTGTGGGAAACATACGGAACGCATGGAGCACCTTCTGTGCACATGCGATGCACTGGCTGGTAAGCGAATGAGTCTCCTAGGGATCGGATATCCAAAACCAGAAGACTATAGGCTCATATTTCCTAGCCTCGTTGTAAAACTCATGAAAAGAGTTTTCAACGAGACTGGGGAGGAGTAAGGTATCTAGGGGACCACAATAGATCCCAATGGGTCGAAGTGTCCGAGCTATTTCTCGGCCCCTCTATAAGATAAGATAAGATTGGGCTCCAGTGCCTACCCTCCTACTCTGTCATCAGTACCTGAAAATCATATAGAAAAAAGAAAAGCATTTTATTTATGCGCGCCATTATATATTATATATATGGTCTAAGTTCATCTCAAGACAATTCCAACAACCCCAAACACGGCTAGGGAACGTTGCTCCGTTATAAAGTTCCAGTGCCTACCCTCCTGCTCCATCATGACCCTGAACACCATATAAATAAATAAATAATAAATATCCTTTGACATTTCCCACGCACGGTCATCCGATCCCAAACTAAGCAGAGCTTGTACTATGGAAACCAGATTACTGATATAATACATATACTATTTTGTTTGTAAATACATACTTAATATAAGGTCCTAATAAATTAGTGAATTTCCTTTTGAGGCATGAATGTATAGGTCATTAGTAATCAAAAACAAAATATTAGAAAAATAATCCGTGGGAAATCTTGCGTCCGTATACCGGACGCAACAAGTCGGTGGACGCAGTATTACTATGAGATTTTTTTGTGGTTGAGCTAGTTGAGTGATGAATCTAGCAGGATGTAAATATAGGTATATAGGTATATGTAAAAAAAATACCAATGATGGCTTTATTTTGGGCGTTGATTGTTTTAGTTGGCCACCGTAGATACCGTAGGTTGTCATTGTAATACGCATGTTTGATTTATTTTCTCAATTTGTTTAATTATTGCTAGTAAAAGAAATAAAAAGAAAAAAAATGACAATAAGGCTATTAAATAGTAGATATATTATGTTGTTGATTAAATAAAAGTATATTATAATTGCTTTTTAACTTAATAATTCACCTGCACTCCTTTTTCTACATAGTGGTCGAAATCTAGCTCACACTAGGACGAAAACCAAATTTTTTGGACGAAAACTAGCAAAAACCCTACTTTTGATAAAATATTTTTTTATAAAAAGAGATGTGAAAATGATTTATTTTCTCTTAACATTAACCTAAAGAAGACTAATTAAGCACACATAAAAAATATAATACATTTAAGTAAGGGTACTTCATGATATTCATTTCGCATCACAAAGCTGGCAACTCCGATAATTGGACGAAAACCAGCGCAATGACCCTACCTTGTCACATTATGCAAATTCACAGTTTTCATACAAGCTGTCATGTTGTGATGAAGTTCATCTTGTTGATGCTGACTGTAGATGAACTTTAATATTTTAGTTCCTATATGAGGATTAATCACGCAGTACTTGTTTGTCACTTGGGCAAAATTTGGTGAGGATTAGACCATGGTGAACTTTTTTAGCTCCTTTTATATTATATCTGAAGTCAGCTCCGTCGGTGACATTTTATAAACCACAGCCCGTGGGACAGCTAGTCTCTGTATAAACATGTGTTTGACCATCTTCAGTGATGATGTGGCCTGGCTCTCAAGTGCAGCTGGTGGAACACACCAATAAAAATATAATTGATTTTGTGATTTATTTTTTCAGGTAATCCCGGCACAAAACAGCAATCATGAATGACATCAGACCCATGGCCATCTCTATTGATGATGACAACACATCCATCTCTGATCTAGTTTTAGTGTATGTATAACATTTTTATAAAATAAAAAACATAAGACTGTTAAACCCAGTATGATTAGATGACAGTTCTTGCTATGAGTTATGACGCTAACAGAAATGCTTGTACATAAAAGGTTAGGCCCTGTAAAGAAGTGTCATTTCTATTTATTCATTTTCAACCATAATGTACACCCGTATACCTGTTTGTCTTATTTGATTAAAATTAAGCACCTGTAATGCAGTTGTCTTAAACTTTAGCTATCTCCAGGCAGGGCCGTAGCCAGAATCCATGTTCCGGGGATGACTAAACCTTCCCTACCTGGCTTATCCCCATACTAAGGCCTCCTCCAGCAATTTCCAACTCTCTTTATCTATTCCCCATCTGGGCCATAGTGAACCGGCAGCTTTTAATTAGCTACCTGCCACCCTAGACAAGATAGATGTCGATAATCGTCATCTTTACTAAACAACCAACCTTTGTATGGGATTGCTATAAGAAATTGTTAAAAATCACATGATAATTCGATTTAAATTGTCAATCCCATAGAAAGATTGATAGTTTAATAATGATGACCCCCTGACCACCATTGGTGCGGTCTTCTTACTTTTCCTTTTGTTTATATCAGAGGTTTTTTTTTTACATAAAAACGTGTTCATTTCTTATTGTTGTTTAACTAAACTAAATGTTACTTACGTTTAATAGGTACAATAGATATAAGCTTCGGACCCTACATAAACATTAGTCTATGTCAGTGTTTTTCAATCTGTGGGTCGCGAAACCTTAGTCGGGGGTTCGCAGGCAGAAGGAAAAAGGCAAGGTAGACTTCGCGCAAGCGGGCGTCCAACTTACCTCTTACTTAGTTGTAAAAACACTGGTCTATGTAAACATTATTCGAAGATTTCATGGGGTGATTGACATCGATTTCACCCCCCCCCCCCTCATGACCAGCTATAGAGCGTTTCTTCATTGGGTGACACGACACCGCACGGCAACGGCAGCCGTCCACGACATCAGTGGATACATATTTCTATAAGATTGTACTGCACGCTGTCTCACTGGGCCTGCAAGTCGCCCACTGGTGCCGTGTCGGCTCTTTATGCATGTGTTGTGTACACACACACACGCAAGCTTCCATGTGGGCGTGCGAGTGGACGAGTTTAGGCCCTACTAGGGCCTAAATTGAATTAATATGAATGACCTAAGCATCAGCCAGCCAGTTCATTAAATGTTGTAATAGACGCCACGGCTGAATATCATTCAGGCTGCTAGTTGGACGGCACCGTTAAGTAAAAAGGCTAGGCTGTTAATTGAACGGCTAATTAAGTTGGCTGCGACATATACATTAATTTGCTTATCAATTTTTACAGGGGAGATGAGCTACCTAACACCAATGATCTATTGGACATGCTTACTATGAGCAGTACGCCTGTAAGTATCCTTATTTTATTTGCTTTTAGCTAAATTTTAAATAATAAATAAATAAAACCTACAAACAAGGAGGAACTGCTTCCTAGAAAGAGAATTCCATCGCATAGCTCTATTTTTGTGGCCGTGGGTCTCTCGATGGATTGGTAGCGGCCATGGAACAATTAACCTATAGAAGCGCAATGACGTTCATTTTGGTTGAAATAAATTCCGCCAATTTCCCACCGCCGACAATCCGCGTTGATTGGTTAAGACAAGGACGCATGCACTCTGATTGGCCAAGACAAAAACACAGGACGCAGCGAGTGATCCTTACTGTTCAAAATCAGTGACAAATCACTGACTAGTTGTGGAATTATATTGTTCAGTAGTAAAAAAACGGCCAAGTGCGAGTCGGACTCGCAGACGAAGGGAGCCCGTTGTGTTACGTAGATTCTTCAAAAAATATATTTACCACTATATGACATAATCAGAATTGATCCGTGTGCATCCGGTTATAAAGGTGCTTAGATAATAAGTTTGTTTTCTTAAATACAGGTGCAATTAGAAGTTCTGGACAGTACCTGCTCTCAAGACTTCGTTACCATCCCAATGGTACACTACGGCCCCCCTAAGAGGACCACATACGAGGGCAACTTTAAATTTGTCGTCGAAGTTAGTAGCAAAGATACACACAAGAAGAAATTTCTGGTGAGTATTTGCTCATACCACAGATATACCTAGATAACGCAACTATCAAGATCTGTATGAAAACCAAGCGTGCCATTTTTGACTACCTACTATGACGTAACAAGCACTATTTAGTGACAGGGAAAATCAAAATTAATTTAATTAAACCCATGCAATGTGAGCATTTTATGCTTAAGTCGGGCACTAACACTGGCACGAGAAATAGACGCTTGCGTTATCTAGGTATATCTATATCTGTGGCTCATACCAATTTAGTTTGAGCACTGCAATTTCATTACTTGCTCAAGATGATATTTCGCTCCATGCCTCGCTCTAGTGTATGTGCCAAAAAACATGGCAAGATTTTATACCTTTGATCTTTGGTACATAATAAGTAAATAAGTATAAAGAAAAAAAAAATTATAGATACCAGTCCTATCACTGATATAGTGGAATATTTTAACTATGCAGTCTTTATAAAGTTCCAACTTTTCAAAAAAATCTACATAAGGGGGCGTCCATGAATTACGTGAGGCGTTTAAGGAGGGGGTCGAGCCGAATCTCACCCAATCTCGGCAAATATCGGCGTATCGCTTCCTCTTTCCGTATACGCACGGCCAAGTTGTGGAATGCTCTCCCATACAACGTGTTTCCAGACACTTATAACGGGTATATTCAAGGCCAGAGTGAACAGGCATCTTATGGGTACGCGGTCCACCCTAGACTACCTCTTCGCTTACCATCAGGCGGGATTGCGGTCAAGAGCAAACCTATTAAATATACAGGGTGATTTCGAATTACTTAGCTATTTTTAAGGAGTCTCTCATTAATAAAAAATAAAAAATTCATGTTTTATTTTTAGATATAATTTTTATAGAAAAAAATAAAGTTATGACGATCCAAAGTTTTCTCAAAATTACCGAAATCGTTGGTCGTACGGCGCGCCAATACGCTACGTCACATAGCTGTCAACAACCGAGAATGTTAGATAATGCCTATGTATACGAAAACACGAACACCATCCAAATTAAATATCCTATACATCACTCTCGGTATTCTTACCCGTTTAAAATTTATAAAATGAAGCCACAAAAATACAGTAACTCACTTTTTTTATTATCTCAATTACAAACATACTCATCGTATCACAATTCTTACATTATGCATCGTTGTAACACTTTAAAACTTTAGGGCCAACTTAAGGCTAATTTAAAATCACATTGAACTGAATATTGCAGTTTATTGACAACTTATTATTTGGTTTTAAATAACACACTTCCAGTGAGCTGCAACCACAGAGCGCACAGTTGTGTGGGGTGGCGGGCGCTGCGCGGCATCGTGTGTGAGGCAGAAGCCCTCCATTGATCAAACTGATAGTGTACTCCAGAGAGTTCCATAATTATTCAATTAAATTTAAAAATATTTTGTATCACCCAGAAACGACTGTTGGTCTTCTAAAACGTTGCCCTAGCAACCAGTAACCTGGGAATACCTGCGTGCGCAACTCAAAATTTTTTTTTTCATAATCAGAAATTATTTCAAATAGGTTGACATGAAGTATTAAGCTGAACGCACACCTAAACACGCCGTAGCAATTTTTTTTGTATTCTTTGTATGAAATTAAAAGAAAAGGGAAGAGAGGTTTCGTATAAGGACGCTTCCACACGTCTAACAATCGGTAGTCCAATTGACATTCCGATTTGAGGCCTTTAGAGCGGCTTTGTAAGACGAGTGCTTTGTCAGTAAAGAATTCAAATGAGAAGAACATTTGAATGTCTCTCAGTCCGACTTGAGGCCTTTAGAGCGGCTTTGTAAAACGAGTGCTTTGGTAGTAAGGAATTCAAATGACAAGAACATTTGAATCTCTCTCTGTTCGATTTGAGGCCTTTAGGGCGGTTTTTTAGGACATGTGCTTTGGTAGCAAGGAATTCAAATGCCAAGAACATTTGAATCTCTCAAATCGAAAGAATTTATTCTCTTATAAAATTGAATCCACCGACTGACATCAGACATTTTTAGCGAAATAGGCAATTTTAGAGTTTATTTCTAGGATAGGTTCGTTTAAGGGTTATTAACCAAGTCAAACGTTTTAAAAAGCTATCCTGTTTTCTGCTTACAAAGCTGACATTCAAGTTTTCTTCTCTTTTCGACATACAGTCGGCCGGCGATTGTATGATGCGTGCGGGCTGCCTAATGTATTGTTAAAAATTAAGGAAAGATAAGTTTCCTCCTTAGTGAAAATGAAAAATTGAATTTATTTTAGAAGATTTTAGTGAATGACAGATTCGATTCAATGACAGTTTTTATTAATCAAAATACTCGAAATGTAAACAACAGAGTTTATTCCTGATATTACTTAATTTTGTGAATGGAAAATGGAAAAATAATATGGTGAAATTTTAGTTGGTATTAAACACAATTTCCACCTAGTGCGCGTTACGAAAGAATTCACGTATTTCCGCAGCATATTTCAATGTTCCGGTGACGTCTACCAGCTGAAGTTCAAGGTCATCTACTTGTTAACGTTATCCAGCAACGTGGAGTATTTAGGATATTCTTACGACAAAATTATGAAAAAAAAAAGGTTCTTTTTTTTGCACGGATGTGTTCTATTAGTGATTCTGATCCGAGGGAAAAAAATAGCCAAGTAATTCATAATCACCCGGTATATAAAAATTATATTTTTTTCCACAAGAGACAGTGTAAAATTGCGAGAACACTGGGTTCAATCGAATTTTTGTAGCTCCCTTTTAAGTATTTTATTGTTCGACATTATCCCTGTGATACTAGACAACGTTGTAAAAAAAAAAAAAAATGTTGTTTTTAAATAAATCCAACGCAAATAAGCACTGATTAACGTATTTATTATAGGTATTGAAAACTCTCACTTGAAATTAGCGGGGAGCGGGGAGGGGGGGTCGTGCCAAATCTCACCGAGCTTGGTGTCGAAAAATCACCTCACTTAATTTATGGATGCCCCCTAAGTTTACCAAGGAAGTAGGTTTTGTTGTACATATTTGAAATGACGATTAATTATTTTGTATTGTGTTTTATTCTGCATGTCTAGCAATAATGATACTTCGAACATCAAGCTAAACGGTAAGAAGGTTTCTATAATACATTGAATATACAATAATCATAATACATAGCTAATATTACATAATGTCCTACTTCCTACTTCCTACTAGTGTTAATATAATCCCACCAAAAACATTTTCATGTAAAATGTTGCCAAGACGAGACCATATGGCTCGCACTGTCAAAAAGTCATCAGATCTCATGTAGAGCCAAGCTTATAACTCTACAAGCCCTAATTTTACAAACTCTACACCTTAGTCTAGGCAATAGAAATACACATTCTCTGAAAATGTCAGCTAGCAGCTGTCTGCCTATTACCGTTCATGAGATACAGCCCACTGACAGACAGACGGACGGACAGCGGAGTCTTATGAATCCCGTTTGACACCCTTTGGGTACGGAACCCTAAAAATGAAAACATTGAGTTATATTGTGTGATGTTGAAAAATTATTACGACTCAGTTTTTCCATGGTATGTGGTACCTCGGAACTGATTTAGTGACAATATTTTAAGAGGAAACGCTGGTGGCGATTGAACCATACAAACGTAATCCTCAGTTTCCTCTCTGGATAATGACACTTGAGCTATGATTATTTTACCATGCAATCGGTATGTCCCTCGGTTGTGTTTTTCTCCATAAATTAATTATTATAATTATTAGGAGCCTACGGATTATGTCAGATGTCACCGACTAGAATTTTAATTTAAAATTTTCTCTAAGAGAAATAATAATGAGAAAAAGTGTTTAAATCTTGCTAAATAGATATAAATATTTGTATGTATGAGTATATGGATGAATAAAAATGTTACCTATATAATTGAAAAATGTTCGAGCATATGCTATGTTTGGAAAGTACCATTGTGCATAATTTATGCTGCTACTGAGTTTTTGGTTTCGAAGAATAAAATATTGCCAAAGTTCAAGCTTATAATAGCCATACCTTCTCAATTGTTACCTGATATTTCAATAATATACATCAAAATCAGCTGTGTGTGACGGAGCGCGATACACATTTCGGTTACCTAGGAGATGTCCCGGAGCACCCGGCTTGCGGCACCGTTCCAGCCTTTATGGTAACTTTATGGTATTACAGACTCTTTGACAACAATTTGACTGGTGGCCTTTCTAACCTGGTGTCATATGATAATTCAGAGAAGTGGAAAAATATATCTTCAAAGTTTTGAGTGTAATTTTAAATAATATGTATCATTCTTTATTTTTAGTTATTTTCCCAGTGACAAATTCGATATTTTGTTGTTTCTAAAGGTAATATTTACGTTATAATTGTATTTTCTAATTGTAGATATGTAATATCCTATTCTATTATATATATATATGTCGCAGACAAGTGCCAATCCTGGATGCCAGCCCCAAAGCGACAAATCTTTCTTACAATGTTCCCAGTGCTCCCAGCCACGTTTCTTTAAAGGGCAGAGGGGTCTGAACGTGCACATCGGTAAAGTTAATGAAATTTCAGACCGCCTTCTTAATATAAATTCCCACATGGCCTTTCATATCATTCGTTATTGTCTTTTTGTGCCTAAATTCATGTATGTTCTCAGATGCTGTCCATTCTGGAAATTTGGTAATTTATTGGCAACTTTAGACGAGTCTATTCATGACATCCTCGTAAAAAATTTAAATTGTCCTCTAAACGATAAATCATGGTGTCAGGCATCACTTCCCATCCGTTTTGGCGGCCTAGGCATTAGAAAAATTTCCAGCGTATCTCTTCCTGCATTTTTATCTTCTAGCCACAGTACTTATAATCTCTTCAAAAAAATTATTTATAAGTCTTTAGGCGATTCAAATACAGAAATTTCGAACTGTGCGGAAGCTAAAACTACATGGATTGCAGCTTGCCCAAATCAAAGTTTTCCCGAAAACCCTTTAATTCAGAGGCAATGGGACGAGCCGCTCTGCAAACAAATTCAATCAAGCCTCTTGTGTAACTCTGAAAGCCTTGCAGAGCGAGCTCGTCTTCTTGCTGTTTCCGAGAGAGAGTCTGGCTATTGGCTCCAGGCATTGCCCTCTGCAAACGTCGGCACTTTGCTAACAAATAGCACTTTTTCTTTAGCAATAGGTCTGCGACTGGGCTCAACCACCAATGAGCCCCACCGCTGTCCGTGTGGAGAGAGTGTCGACAGTTTCGGCCACCACGGTCTTTCCTGCCACCGCAGTGCCGGTCGTCTACCGCGACACGCAGCCATTAATGACGTCATCCGCAGGGCCCTTGCTACCGTTAACGTGCCGGCTTTACTTGAGCCGAACGGTATCGCACGTGACGATGGCAAGAGGCCCGACGGTATGACGTTAATACCCTGGAGTCGAGGAAGATCTTTAGTCTGGGATGCGACGTGTGTTGATACGCTGGCACCGTCGCACCTTCAGTCCACCTCCAGGGCTTCTGGCGCAGCGGCATCGACAGCTGAGAGCTCCAAGAGGCGCAAGTATGCAGCACTTGGCGACGGCTACATATTTGTGCCTTTTGGAGTAGAAACTCTGGGACCTTGGGGGCCGGAAGCGCGGTCCTTTTTTAAAGAACTGTCGACACGCCTCGTTAAGTTATCTGGTGACCAGAGGGCTGGTTCTTACCTCGGACAAAGGATTAGCCTTGCGATCCAACGAGGTAATGCTGCCAGCCTTCTGGGTACATTACCCACGGGCAGTGATCTAAACTCGATATTTTATTTATAAATATCGAGTTTAGAAAAATATATAGTAGAATAGGAATTGTAAAATTTGTATATATTTTTATTTATATTTTGTTATTTATCTATTATTTAGCTTAGTTTTAGTTTTTATTATTATTATTAGTCTTAAGTAATTTTATTGTAAATAACTATTTCATTTGTACTGTACCCTAGTTAGTAAATATTAGGAGCCTTCTAAAATCACAAAAACTGACCATTTTTTACTGCCCTTATCAGACGTCCAGCAAACAAATTTGACAAATATAAAAAATAAAAGGAAAACCGACAGACATAGCCAAAGCCCTTCTTATTACTATTCTTGAAAAAAAAAACGAACCAGTATTGGAGGAAGAAACTGGGGATTACGAAATAGCGATTTCGTCTATTTTAAATAGGTACAATCGATCTAAGCTGCAGTTGTCTCTATCGTCCCTCATACATTTATATCCTAGCAACACCGCGACAGCAATAGATTTGTTAAATACCTATACTTCAAATTTCTTGCAGCCATCCTTTCCTCTTAATAGGGCCTTGTAGTGGTCCATCCATCTGGTGACCGGAAAATGTATCCAAAATGTCACCACTATTTCTCCACCAGTACTCGGACATCCTGAACCGCATCTACGTGAACATGAATGACAACTTCCCGATGCAATTCAACTGGGACGGGAACGGGTGTGGCGCGAACATGTTCGTGCGTGCTACGGTCGTGTTCTCCGACGAGGCGGAGGCGGAGAAGCGAGTCGAGAGGTGTGTTCAGCACCTGCACGAGCGTCGCGCTGCTGGTATGTATCTTAAGGCGGCCTTCTGTGGCCGGCGCAACTTCAACGCAAGCATAGTCTAACAGCTTGTTGTTTCATCCAACGTAATGTTTGACTGCGAAAAAAGAGAGACAGCATCAGAGCCGTCGGTTATCAGTCGGTAAATTCCGCTGATCACTCGCGGCCGCTTCGCCAGGTCGTCATTCATGATTTCGCATTCATAAAACTTGTTCCAGGCGTATACTTCTTGTGAAAAAATCTTATAATTATGTGAAAAAAAGTTAGTTATTTAGAATCTCCAATACATTTGCAAGCCTGGTATCTAAATGATTTCTTTACTTTTAAAATTTATAGGTACATTAGATATGGCCAAAGTTCAGGTAAAATTTGAGCAAAACCCTGTTGTTCGGAAGCTTTTACTGAATTTGTTTCACACTTTTTTTTTAATTTCGCCTAGACATACGGCTAGATATAGTGCACAAGATACTAATTTGTTCAAAACATCTAACGAAAAATGTTTAACAACGCCATAATAAGTACAGAGGTTTTGTATGAAAAGTATGGCGAATTGAGTGCTCTTAAAAGGAAGGTTGACAATTTGTCTGTCTGTAGGTTCCTACCAGGACTTTTTGGCGAGAACTTGCAGAGTGACTTTGCGTTTTCATTTTTATTTTCATAAATTCGTGTATTTTAAGTTTTATTGCATATTATCGGTGGTATTTTATCCAATAAAGATCAATTCATGTGCACCAGTGAAGTGAAATGAAATGAATCATGTGTATCGTGACTTTTCAAGTTGTCTCAAGAAGTCCGTGAAAAGTTTTAGTACAACCACCATTGTACTAAGACATGACTTGACTGAGGACTATGTGAAAGTGATTTATTGTGACTAGAACTTATAATATAACTGGAAAAAAAAGGTTCACCGTACCGCTCATAATCATCTTCATATTATTATCATCGAGCCACCTTGATTGCACCTGCAGACCATTGGGATTGGGATGTTGTATGTACTTCCCATTACGGTTTTACTCTCAGCGCTACGATATGGGGTTCTACAAAAAGTTCTCTTCAAGGTCGGCAACGCATCAGCAATCCCACTGATTTATTTATTTATTATTATTGCAAATGTCCATAGGCGGCGTTGACCACTTACCATCAGGTGCACCGTCTGCCTGTTTGTCAACCTGATGGCATCCTAATCCTAACTTATCCATACTAATATTTTTCATTCCAATTTCATTTGCAAAGTTTCGTCAACTAATTTTATTAACTCATGAACAAAACAATATCTCTGTTTGGGCATAACTCCATCGATTATGAACCGTTAATGTTGATTCTTTGGCGGATATAAATAAAATGGGTTTAAGAGTGCGTACCAAGCCAGAAAAATATGGCAATGTCAGATGAAACAAACTTATGTCTAATCTTCGCGTGGAGATGAGATGGAGATAGCGTGTTCCGCGGTGCAAAAATGAATTAAGCGCTTTTTATCTAAATAACTCGTAAAGTATAGAATATTTAAAAAAATCGTTAGTAGCAGCCCTAGGTCATATGTTAGTGATATTATTTATCGAATTTTTGTCTTAATTAGATACACCATGGGCGAATAAAACCGAAAATTCATTATTATTAGAGGTAGCTTTGTGATTTTTTTTCTATCGAGGAAATTTCATTCCATTATGTTTTTGCTCAGATAGAACCCTCGCGTATATAATGAAAATACCAATATAAAAATATTTTTTCATTTAAATACTATTTACTTGGGTAAATTTCAATTCTAAGATTGTTATTTTGCTTTATACGCACTCTTAAGGTCAACTCTGGGTTGCACGATTATAAAATTAATAGTTTTTGGGGTTTATAAAAAAAACATTTCGGACTCCTAGACCAAGAAATGCAATACAAAAATTTGTGCACAGATGATACAAGCGACAGACAGTCAATCGTTCGCCACGTGCTACAATCATCCCGCGAAGTGAACACCCCCGGGGTGGCGTACCACGGGGATCCTAACGTCCCCAACTCGTGGTACTCGGTACTCGTGGAACTGAACAAGCCTTGCCACGAACCCTGCACTCACGCTTACAAGTTCGTCTGTAAGACTTCATGCTCGAGTGGCATCAATCGACGGGCGACCTCCATTATTTTCACCCTGGAAAATGCTATGTGAGTGCCTTTACTATTTTAGAATTGGTTTTGTTTTTAAGGTCGGTCAAAATTTTGCACTGGAAAGGAAACTAATGAAAGTGAAAACTGCCGGTTTAGATCAGCATTCAAAGCGGCAAACAGTCTGACTTGCGTGTTGATGTTGCCACATCGATAAGTTTGAAGTAAAATTAATTTTATTATCAACAGTGGGGAAGTATACGGTCGTCAAATCGTCGGCGTAAGAGTCTGCGCCTGTCCTCGTCGCGACATGGTCAAAGATGAGCAGGGCGTTGACAAGAGCAAGCCGGGCAAGAGGAGACTCGCCGCCCAGCCCAGCGAGCACACCCTCAAGAGAGTCAAGACTGAGGCACCCGCCGCTGATGACCCACTACTAGTGTTGCCTCAGGTATGTATATGTATAGAGGAGCAAATTTGGATTACTCCTAAAAGAGGTAGAAATGCCTCCTCCTTACAGAATGCCGCAGCCAGATAACTGAATGTTGTGTTCCTCCGTCCTGAGTAAGATCGCCAGAGCTCATTCCAGCGTCCATATTGCTACATATTGGTAACCGCTTACCACCAGGCGGCAGTATACTTGTTTGGTATCTTCTAGGTTCTTTTCTTTTCAGTTGCCAGTAACTGATATGAGAACGATGGTGACTGGGCTGGAGGTGATGGTGCGGATGATGGAGCAGGGCGCCGAACAAACCAACGATCCTCAAAAGGCAAACAGCTATACGCAATGTATCGACGCCTTCAAACGGTTTCTTCACTCAAATAGCACTAATTAGTATTTTACTACCTCAGTTTTGTTGTACACCTCAATATTTTTACCTTTATCATGTTATAATTAGTTGGTCAACAAAATAAAATAATTGTTTTTTAAACCCGTCACAATGTAACACAGTCCTACAAACTTATCTGGCCCGGTGAGAGTCGCTGTTATCGCATTTGGTGGAGCAATCAGCCAATGAACGTAGTTTATTTTCTCTTTGACCAATGACGTATGGCGTCGTTAGTTCCTCTTATGGCCTACGGGCCTGGTAAGTTTGTGGGACTATATTAAATTGTGACAATTTTAATGACAGTTGAACCATCAACTGTATACCAATATATATGGATTTACCAAATGAGTGTCAATGGCAGAATTGGAAACTATTATATTCAAAAAAAGTTCCCTTTGATTCTAATAAGGGACAATATTGGAAAGTGCAATTATAGTTTCCATTTCTTTTTCAAAATTATTGGTTTCGGCTGCAGTCATTGTTTTTTTTATCAAAATGAGCATTTTTATGATTTTACTCGTCGTTTTTTAAATAGCCATCAACACTCAATTGAGAAATGCTGCCTATACAATGTGTAATAGATTTAGATGCTAAATCGTAAAGAGCACTCAATTCGTCATACTTTTCAAACAAAACCTCTGTACTTATGACGGCGTTGTTAAATATTTTTCGTTAGATGTTTTGAACAAATTAGTATCTTGTGCACTTTATCTAGCCGTGTATCTAGGCAAAATTAAAAAAAAGTGTGATACAAATTCAGTCAAAGCCTCCGAAAAACAGCGATTTTGCACAAATTTTACCTGAACTTTAGCCATATCTAATGTACCTATAAATTGTAAAAGTAAAGAAAACATTTAGATACCAGGCTTGCAAATGTATTGGAGATTCTAAATAACTAACTTTTTTTTCACAAACTTGTAAGATTTTTTCACAAGAAGTACACGCCTGAAACAAGTTTTATGATATGCGAAATCATGAATAACGACCTAGCGAAGCGGCCGCGAGTGATCAGCGGAATTTACCGACTGATAACCGACGGCTCTGATGCTGTCTCTTTTTTCGCAGTCAAACATTACATTGGATGAAACAACAAGCTTTTAGACTATGCTTGCGTTGAAGTTGCGCCGGCCACAGAGGGCCGCCTTAAACGGTTTGTTCAGAATCGTTTTCTAGATTCTGGACGTAGGCGAACAAACCGTTCAACGATTTAGCATCCAAATCTGTTACACGTTGTATATACCTGACCATTAGAGATTTAGAGGAATATTAACCTTTAGCGTACTTATGAGGAGATATATTTGTAAGTTATATTTACTTTGTCCACGCAGTGGCATGATGCATCTACCAGTTACAGTGATTTTGAGGTGTACAAGTTTATTTTTAAATATTTTGATACTCTTATCTCAATTTAATGTTCCACTATACGATTATGATTTTAGATCTTATTTAGGGTAAGTTTAAGGTGCTAAATGCATATTTTTTTAGTAATATTTTTATATTAATTAAGTGAAAGACTATGAGAAAATATTTCTTCCAAAATAACATGATTTCACTAAAATGACACTAAGGATAGTTGTGTGTGTAAGCGAGACGCCTTGCTTACGTATACAGCTATCTCTTTTGCACACAAAAAATAATGTTTTTCAATTATAATTCTTTACACTTGAGTGCTATATCGCATTTATAGTTTTTATAAACTTTACTTAATATTAATAAGTATTAGAATTATGGAGGTAGGATTACGATACGATTAAGATATGATTTTATATTTTTTGTTACCAGTGAATTTGGTATTCATTTTATTAAAACTGAAATAATCTCTTTACAGTCCACATGCGTGACTTTTCAATAATATTAACAACAAGTAAAGTTTTGTTTTGTGTTTTTTTAAAGTTTTTTTATGTTTTCATTGTGTTGATGTTGTGATTTCTGTCAAAACTACGAATTGTGTGAAACTATAGTTGTCTTTTACTGCAAGATTTGTTTGAAAGTGTTTTTAGCCGTGTTAAGGCTGTTTTAGTTTTGTTTTATATGTACCGTCAGCAACATTAGTAGCTAAACAGATAAAAGAATCATGGCGAGATCCATACATTGGTTTGTACAAAAAAATATAACATTTTAGAGAGTTTTGAATCACTTCCAATGTTGAGATTACATTACCAGCAACATATTAATATACTTGAACTATTATAAACCCCGCAAAACATAACAACATTATGGTTTTGGTCGCGATTCGCCGGCATAGAATGTCGCATTTTTATCCCGGGGATCTAAAAATATTATAAATGCCTCAAGTTATTATAGCACCAAGGATCAATAATAACGTCATTTCAACGTCTCTAAATATCTTAATTTTTTTGTACAAATCTCGCCATGATTCTTTACAGAACACCTGTTTATTTTTCGATATAATGGATTGTAAGGGTCAGTTCATACCGAGACGTTTAAGATAGCGATACAATATAGAACTTTATTTACTATACAAAAGGGTACACATTTCAGTGAGAGAACTCGTAACAAGTGACTCGAATTATCTCACTGAAATGTATACCTTAAAATACCAGTAAATAAAGTTCAATCGCTAACTTAAGGAACTGAGCCTTATAGCGTACTGATGTTTTGTCTACCTACATCTCTCCAGCTACTTTTTTTTCTGACTGTCCTCGTATTTTTTTCTAATCCGTACTTATATTGAAGCTATTGCCTCCATATTATTTAGTCATTGTTTAATGAGATTAAACATAACTTAAGTATCTATTAATAAATCTTCAGAGGCATCGTAGTTGCAATTTAGAATACTGAATGATTCTGAAAAACCGCCTAAGAAACAGTTCATCGATTAGTACGCTTCTCCGGTCGAAGCTTGCTTTTTTGACATTGCAATAATAGGATGCGCGTGAGTTGCCTTCGTTGTTTGAAAGCGCCAGAAAACCACCTTTATTTTTTATTTAAGTACAAAATTATCCACCAAAAACAAAAACTAGACTAGCTTAGTATTCCGTAACTTATAAAAATGCCTTTAGACTAAGTAATGGGTAATTTTGCCTTTTCCCTAGTTTCTGGGGTAAAAAATAGCACATGCCATAGGCTATTCCCATGCCAAATTTCATGTTTTGTCATGTTGTTAAGAGGATAGAATGGCTGCAAGAAATTTGAAAAAAAGGTTTTTAACATGTCTATTGCTGTCGCGCTGTGCCCGAGCTATCCCGCCCGAGGGCGATAGAGATAACGACAGCTTGGACCTAATGGATTATACCTATTTAAATTAGACGAAATCGCTATTTCGTAATGCCCGGTTTTCTCATCCAAAACTGGATCGATTTAAAAAAAAAACAATCATAATAAGAAGGGCTTCGGCTATGTCTCTCGGTTTTTTGTTTTTTATATTCGTCATGTCGTGTCGTTCTAATGAAGAACGTAGCTGCCGGAGTCGCCCGACGACATGTCGCCGCCGGCAACGGCATGTGTCGTGTCGCCCCAATGAAGAAGCGCACATTTTAGAAGGCTCCTTATTCTTATAATAATTAATTTATGGAGAAAAACAACCGAGGGACATACAGTGGCACCTACAGATTGCATGGTAATATAATCATTGCTCTACTGTCATTATCCAGAGAGGAAACTGAGGATTACGTTTGTATGGAGCATTTCCTCTTAAGGTGTCAAAAGGTTAAAAACAAACTTACTCATATTTAATATTAGTAACAATACTATAGCAAGCAGATCATCAAACTTCCAAAGAAGATAAGCGAGCCCCAATTTAAAATACACAATAGTAATTATCATTGATTTTTAGAGTAATTTTAAGTTTTTTTGTTTCTATAGTCTGGCAAAATGCGAGCATACTGTGAAAGAAATAAGGGTTATTCTTGCCAGCGAGTGAGCAGTCAATCATCGCTCAAAAAAAGTACAATTTTATTCTATTATATACTTGTTTCAATTGACTGCGGCATTATCAAAACTCGAGATTGATATTGGTACCTATTTCTTTTGTCATTGGATTGCAAGCACTCATATTTTGCCGGATTATAGGATAGTACCTCGGCTTTTCGATGAAAATTGTGTGACTGATTGTCTAGATTTTATAGTGTTCGTTTTATGGTGATTATTTGAATTGGAGTCTTCCTCCTAGTTTTATGCGTATTTTCGATTGTTTAATTACTTGATATTTTATTTTTATGTAATGTTAACCACCGGTACATGAGAGTACATATTCCAAATTCACCTCGTTGTGGGTAATAAAATAAATGAAAATATATTGGTGGCTTTTATTTTTTTTCAAATGAAACTAGATTAAGCCCAAAATATACACTACATAGGGTAGGTAGGTTAGGGGTAATTTTTCCAACAATTTGTGATTTTCAAAAAACGGAACCTTTTAGGATCACTTTGTAGTCAGTCTGTCAAGACCCTTTTTCTCAGGAACGCGTGGAGGTATCAAGCTGAAATTAATATCGAATACTCAGCAATATGTCTGCAATCCCTTGGAACAGTGGCCGTTTATGCCGCATATTTTGACGCTCGGAAGGGAATCAAAACCTATAGAATACTTCCCGTTGACCTAGCATCATGAAACTTGGCAAGAAGCAATGCATTTAGTACAACTAGTACAAGTAAAGGATGAAATCCGAAAACCATAAGTAGTTACATCGCAAAAAATGTGAATAAAGGCGAAAAATCTTGCGAGACTCGATTCCCGTAATTAAACAACTATTTACATACCTACAAGTTTATACGGAACCCTCGGTGCGTAAGTCCGTCTCGCACTTGGCTGTTTTTTTTTAATAATCACAGCTTGGTAGCTTATATGTAGGTAAATGCATCATATTGTATGTAGGTAATTCAGAATCTGGCTATTAGGTAAAGTTAGTTAATAATTAATTTAACAACTTATTTTATTGATTTCCATAGATTAAAATAATTATGTCAAGTGGCATTCCTTATCATTTTTCTGAGAATGTAGTATTATATATTTTTTTAAATGTGATTGCCTTTTTTTGTTTGAAAGTGATGATGTGGCCAAAGGTGGTAAGCAAACAAAGGCTATAAGTGAACTGTATTAAACTATCAAGTCCCACTTTCAGACAGTGCTTGGTGACAGAGACTTGTAAAATTATATTTTCATGTGTTTATAAAATAAATTATTATACCATTAGCTCCACATTTTTTTAAGGATTTTGCAAACACTTTAAAATTTTGCAGTCTCACAACTTTTTAATATTATTAAATAACACTAGTTAGTAGATTGAAGCTTGACAGATGAATAGAGAATTAAACAAATAAGTATGTGTGATATTATTAATATATATTCTTTATAACAATTTCAAATGTCCAGTAACTTTATCAATGAACTCTTTAGGAGCTGGTCCGACCCCTAACACTGTTATTGAATTAGGAGCTATTTGAGTTCTGCCGGCATCTCTTATGAGTGATGTAATAAGTCCCATTTTCTTAGCATTATCAGCAATTTGCTTTATTTCATCTATGGAGTCTGTCTTAAGGGCTACTTTAGCTTGACCAGTGTACTGCCAGGATTTTAAACCTTCCGGATCTTTCTTTTGTGCCTTCTCAAACGCACCAACAGCAGCATGACCACATTGAGCTGCAATTTTTCCTTTGCTCATGTTTAGATCTGTTCTTACTACTAATACTAATTTGTACTCCGTTTTTGAGGTGAACTGAAACAATATTAGGTAGTGTTATACATAATTTTACACAATAGATATTCAGCTAACTGGCTTTTAGCCCTTTATGTTGACTAGTGTTGGGTGCCTCGCACATGTGCTAGCACAATTGTAGCTGCACACTTTTTCTGTAAGAGACTCAATTTCACTCAATATATTGAAATGTGCTACCACAATTTCGATGCCTTGCGAGGTGGGATGTGAGGGCGCGCAAGCAAATCCTCGCGAGACAAAGTGTATTATCTATGGTCTGACTGCACACATAGTTAAGCTCTTTGAATTTCTTAGTGGTCATCAAAAAAGAGGAAGAAGGAAGAATACCATTATAGCACACTAAGAGAGAATAATAGCACAACGCACACCACCACATGTGACAAACACAATCGTGCGTAACACAGTTCGAGTGGCAGCCTCGCTCGGGCCTCGCCTCAATCGTGCTAGCACACACCACTTATAAGAAACAGCCTCGCACCAAACTCTTTTTTAAAAGGGTGCTACCCAAGACTATAGTAACTATTACACCGTCCTATTTTTAGGATCCTAACTAGGAAATAGGAAGGTGTAATCGCAGTTAGAACAGCTTCTGCTTCCTAGTCAGAGCGATCCCAGTTAGGATCCTACAAATAGGAAGGTGTAATAAGCACTTAATGTTGGTAATAGTTAATGACATTTGATGAAACTTGGGCTAGGATAAGTTACATCCAGGGCTGCGTTCAGTAACAACGCCGTGTGATCGCCCGACGATCATGGTAGCGTTCAATGACAGTTCAATAGTATGTGGTGCGATCTTCGGACGATTGCACCGGTCACACGGTATGTAGTTACAGAACAGCCCTGAACCAATAGATAGAAAATAATTTCATTGAAAGACGCAATGAGTTTTTATTTCTTGAAATATTGATATAGACACTAGATTAATAACCTAGTTATCGCTTAAAAAATGAGATACATTATGTCTATAGGTAATATTACTTAGTAATTTTTTCTCCTTACCTTTTTCACTGCATTTCCAGCATCAGAAAGTGCACCAATGTACTTTTTAAAGGCAAACAATGATATTCCTATACAGATTCCGCAACCTAACCCAGTAAAGAATGATAAATTAAGATCCATCTTTTGTTTGGCGGTAATGATGATCACTTAATGTTGATGTTATAAGAGAATATGCTTTTCGGATGCTTTTCGGTTTCAACTTCTACACTTATTATTATAACCTCAAAATAATCAAAGATGACATGACAGATGCAGTGCAGTGCTGCCAGCCCATGCTGCCAGCAAACACTAAGGCCGGCCGCATACTATATGAACATTTCTGACGCCCGCCGGAAGGCACTTTCCTCATACATTTTGTTCTAGACCCCGCATACTATCCGAAAATTCTGACGTGTCTGACGTCCAAAAATGTATGAGCAAGCGGGCGTCCGAAAATTTCTTATAGTATGCGGCTAAATAAACAAAACAAACGGCCGAAGCAAAGCCCGAATGCTGTGTTTCGAACCGTGGTTTCGGATATTTTAATTTATATTTTGGATAGAAAATTCTATAGATTATGGAGCTTATTTTTCTCTATTCTTTTATATTTTGTTTTACGCAGTCGGGTTTTAATAATTTACTAATTTATATCACACTTTTTACTTTTATCAATGAATGAGTTGTATGTAGTAATTAAATGAGCGGTACGGTTATGGTGGTGCAAGGTGGATGACACCTCCATTGAAAAGGGAAGATCTTCCGCCAGGCTGGGTCATCGTGCCCAGGGACCGCGGTCCAACTGCTCTGTAACTATTGTCCTTGAATTAAACGTGTTTTTTTGCAATTTACGTCAGCATTAAAGTATTATACCTAACATAGGTATACATATATGGAATGGGCTGTTCACAAGCTTTCATTTGATATCCATATTGTTATAATAACGATTTATTGTTTTTAATACCCCCCTCTTTTTTTATTCGTAGACGCCATATAAAAATAATATAGGTACCCTATGTCACTCCCACTCCCACAGTTAAGACGAATTTAACGACACCTAATATGTTAAAACCATCTCAAGCTGTGTAGGCTGTAGATCGTGCAAGAAATAGACATACACACATACATACATACTTACATACACTCGAAAAACATAACCCTCCTTCCGGGTCAGTCGGTAATCAGTGTTTTTAATCAAACATAACATATCCATGTAATTTGTTATGTTTTACTAAAAACATAAAGTTCTAAAGTGCAGCGCATACGACAGACTATCCGTGACGCATTTTTTAGTCTTTGAAAATAGAACCTATACAATTCTACGAACACTAAGGTGATGATAGCTCAGTAGTAGTGACCTCGGATACCGAGACGAAGGTCTCGGGTTCGAATCCTACAATTCGGTGAAGGTAAACATCGTGAGGAGACCATATCAGGGTGGTAGGGTACTTTGTAGTACTTATCATCTGTTGAAAGCACCCGTAGTATTCCGATAGCTGCACTTGAGAGCCAGTGCCTTCTAGGCTTTGTATGCTTACTACCTTCGGCCACATTATCACTTACCATGGTGAGATTGTGGTCAAACACAGGCCTATACACAGTAAAAAAAATCAAAAAAAGGACGACGCGCAAAACGTCTGCGAAAGAATAGGATGTATCTAAAATTCTGTATTTCTTCTTCGTTTTCTGTATTTCATCACACATCGCAATTTCTGCATTTCCATAGCGTTTACGTCGCCGTACCTACCGCCGACTGATCGAAGATACCGGACCTACGTCGAACGTAGTCTGTGAAAAAGTCTGTCGTCTGTGCTGCACCTAATCTAGAGCGAGCCGCACTCAGGGTCCTTCTTATGAGGCCGCACTTAAATGTCTGCGTTTGAGCCACTGTTAGGCTGCTTTTCCACCAGAGATGTGTTATGCTACGTTGCTACGGATGCGTTTGATATCCACCAATCATATTCATTGGTGCTTACATACATAACTTAGCACTGGTGGAAACGGATTCAACTAAGATATGTTTTTATATGGAAAGATGCGTGCTATGGATGGTCGCGAGTGGTGTAGCTATGTGCAGAGCAGAGTACCTACAGTAGGCTCGCGTTTGTCGCTGAAAGTAGACATAGTATAGAAAGTAGAAGTAGTAGATCGCATAGCTCGAGCTGCGCATCTTCCTCGCACAGCTACTTTGCGGCGGCGCATCTTCATAGCACATCTTACTCGCACCGCTACATAGCTTAGTATCAGTGGAAACGGTCACATAGTTTCACAGCATAGCTGCATAGCACATCTCTGGTGGAAAAGCAGCCTTAAAGTAAATGAGGTTGTTTACTTATTGCTAAGTAACAATCCATGGTAACGATATTTACGACATGCGTCTGTCTAAATTGCTGTCCAATGCTGAGACCAGAGCCCAGATATTTTTGAGTATTTCACGTTTATTTTAGATTAGTTTTGTAAAACATGAAGAAGTCCAAAGATCTGGCGCCAATAGCCATTCCACATGGCCCGCCCGTGGAATGTACGACGGAATATTTTAAATCCTTGATGGAGAGTGCCAGGATGGTGAAGTGAGTAAACATGAAATCAGGAAGTCTTCATAATTTATTATTTCATTGGAAAGCTCGTTGTACTTAACATACTAGGCACGGCCCACCACAGGATGTTAGGTTTATAAATAAAATAAATAAATCAATATCCTGGGACATTCCTTACAAACGTCTAACTGATCCCAAACTAAGCAGAGTTTGTACTATGGAAACCAGATAACTGATAGGATACATATACTACTTTTATTTGTAAATACATACTTAATATACATAATTACATCCACTCAGGACATACTGACATGTTCATGCACACAAATGCATGTCCTGTGTGGAAATCGAACCCACGACCTGCGCCGCGATAGGTGGAATCTGGCCCGCCAACAGTATTGGCCATTGTTTTTTTTGGGCCAGGCCAAATAAAAGGCTCCTCCTGGAAAGTAACTCAAGATAAGCCAATGGTTGCGTTTGACAACAATCACACGTGTCAGTGACGATGTGGACGAAGGTGGTAAGCACACAAAGTTTACAATGAAACTGGCTCTCAAGTGCAGCTGTCGGGATAGATCGGTAGGTGCTTTGTGAGACTTTCTGCGTTTCTGCTATGGTGATTCCTCACGATTTCCCTTCACAAACCTCAATCTTACTTAAGCGTTTTCGGATTCGAACCACCACCTTTGCCACGACACGGTACAACTTGTTTACTACTTTAAATAATCAGGCTGTCTTGAAATCGCAGTAAGAGTTGGTGGAATCATAGGAATTCAAACATTTCCATTTCCAACAAACATCCATTCACCGCCGGTATTTCCGTTATAGGTACAAAACATCGGAAACCAGCTTGCTGAAGAATTAAAATGTATACGTAATAAAGTCTACCAATCCGCACTAGGACCATGTGGTGTGTGGTATCTATCTGGCTTTGAGATTGTTAAACATTTGTAACAAAAAATAACTAATATAGTCAGATAGTTCAAAAAATATTTTTAAATCTAGGTACTTCTGAGTTTTTGCCAATTCTTCTAAGTTGAAGTCAGCCGACTTCTGAATAGGAGGTACTTAACTTCTTAAGTGCCCTTTGCCCTCGTTATTTGGGGAAACTCGTGTCCGTCAGTTGATGATGATGTCATTCAATACAGAAAATATCCAGTATGGGACGTAGCACGCCCGACGCCGCAGGTGCTCATGGAGCAGGCTCGCCGCGACCTGATGGACGCTGAGGAAAAACTAGCCGAGAAGCGCGCTGCTGAAGCCCAGAACAGGGTCATCATGGATGCCAAGTGGGAGGACTTGCGCAACAAGGAGACACTATTGAAGGAATCGTTTATCAGTTTTAATAAGGTAGGCGAAAGGGTTGCTTGGTTTATCAATGACGCATTTCTTAAGTTTTTGAAAAAAATAATTGGACTGTTTTACAAAAAACTTAAACCGACTTTGAAGTCGGTTTAACTTCAAAGTACACTAAGAAGTAATCAAATACTGATCTGATGACAATGGGACCAAACGGGAAGTATACCCTTTCAAATAAAAAAAGAATGTTCCAAATCGGTTAATAAATGACGGAAGTTATGAGGTAACAAACATTAAAAAAAAACAAAGTATTATGGTCAGAGGGACCATACTCGAGAGACTTTATTAATGTCTCGGTTTTTCTATCAATGGTCGGATATTCCCTCATGATAAGGGCCTGAAAATATTATGGCAATTATAGAATACAGAGATTTTCAGAGAGGTAGAGCGTAGCGTTTATTCGCTCAAAGAGCAGCTTGACTGGGGAAGTACCTCCACCTTAATGTTGTGTAAAGTTGTGTTCCTGCGCGTGAGTAAGGTCGCCAGCGCTCATTGGGGAGGGTCGGTTACGCGTGAGCGATGCTTCGTTTATTGCAATCGTCCATATGACTACGGTAACCGCTTACCATCAGGCGGGCCGTATGCCATATGCTTGTTTACCGACTTAGTCGTATAAAAAAAACATGAAATAATAACTGATAGGTACGTTTGCTTCGGAAAAACCCGAAGCAAACGCAAAATGCATTCGACTGGCCTCAGTGAAGTCCCTTAGGTCTCCCTTTTATACTTCGTGATTTTTATCGAGGATATTATGATCAACTAAGTATATCGTTTTTACCAAAGTTCATCAGGGAGAACCAAGAAAAACGAGATCGCGCCGAACGAAAAATGGAAGCAGACAATGAAGTGCTGGAGAGGAAAGCCAAGGAGACGGAGGCAATGCGTCTGCGAGTTCACGAGATGGAAGAAGTTAAAGAGCTTATGGAGAAACAAGTCAAAGATTACACCATTTATGAGGTTTGGAGGATTTTGCCTGTTGTATCCATCCTTATTCATCATAATCAATTTGGTAGTTTAACTTTAACAGTCTTTGCTTGGCTTGAGACCAAATGAATTGGGGTTTTTGTTGAGGCTGGTGTATTTTATATTTGATTAGAAACAGTCATCTGCAGCCCGTAAGATGTAATGTAAACCACAGAAAATATTGTGAGCCACAAGCCTATGTAAAACGAGGTACCATGTTGGGATTCTAAATATTTTCGGCGAAATTGACCTCTGCCTGAGCAGAGTTCATGTTCGTGAGGATACGTTTCTTTTTATTTAAATATGTGAGGATGAAGTCATTATGAAATGTAGTAAATCTCCTGTAATTTCAGGACTACCTGATGTCGGTGGTGCACAGTTATCCAGAGTTCAAACAACCGCTCGATGTCCTTAATAGATATGAAGCTTTAGGTAAACTCTTTACAAGCATTTAACGCATTGCCATTACCTATCGTCTAAATAAATTAGTGTTTTCTCTGCAGCTAACGCAAAAAATACTCTGGCCGATCGTCAGGAGCGGGACTTGGAAATGCTTGAGAATGCTCGCCAGGAGATCGCAACTCTTACTGAGGAGAAGAAACTCTTCATCATGGGGCTTAACAATACCCTTGCTGATTTGAGAGTAAGCTCATTTCTACCCAAAATAAAAAAAAAAAAAATCTGTATCATCTTTATAAAATCTACTTTTTACAGTGGCAATACGACAAAGTAAGAAACCGTGTTATAAAATGGGAGCTTGCTTTAAACCGGCTGAAGGAAACTGCGGCGAAACGCCACGTAGAACTGTGCCATGTGAGGGCGGCAATATGGAGTCTCTATGTCAAGATCTGCAAGCAAAAGGGCTTGCCCATCGACGTGAAGAATGGTGACTTTGAACAGCAACTTGTGGTCATCATGAGAGCTCTGCTTGAGCTGAAAAGGATTTACAGGATCGCTCAAAGAAGGTCTAAGGAGAAGTGAGTTTTATACCTGAAAACTAAAACCCTCTTATTACATAAGGTTTAAACCATGTCTAGTACAACCCAGGTTTTAAGATAGCCCCGGCTCTTTTTGTTATTTGACGTTAGAAAGAGACGGATGTAATAAGCTGACAAGCAGACGATTCATCTGATGGTAAATGACACAGTCACCTATGGTAATTCAGGTGATTGAAATTTTGTTACTGACGCTTACGACGCCTACAAGGCTCTTAAGTGCAACTGCTGTAACACGCCGGTAGGTGATTGACCTAGGCTCAAACCAGGTTTTCATTTGCTGTGGTTCACTAGTGAATCCAGGGGGCGGGGGGTGCTAAGGATCTCAAGCCCGCCACCCCACAAAAGCATCTGGGTCCAACTCTGACAAATCTTGATAAAGGTTACCTACCCTGAGTTGGATCAAGTCCCCTCAGCCCCCCAAACCAAAAACCTGGATCCGCCACTGCTGTGGTTTGAGCAACCTTGCCCTTACCTACTTGACTGATAACTATGCATCTTCATTTATAGGGATGCTGAGTCTGCGCAGACAAATTAGAAACACAAGAAACAACCTGCCTCCGAATGATGCCAATTTGAATAAAACTACATTTATGTACCTACCTATCAGCAAACTTATTAAAATTTATTACTATTACTGTACTTATTAGAATTTTGTGGGTTTGTTTTTAATTAATACAACGATGCTTTTAGGACCCTCACGCCTCTTAAAATTCCTTGGGGTTACTAATCCCCGACGAGGGGGTTTTTAATTTTAAAGCCTATGTTGGTCTGTTCGTCCGCGGCTGCTTTGGTATGATCAGCAAATTAGCATTTGAGGTCTTGCAAGTTGTTTAAATTTAAAGATCTAAGTATTATCACTTCCCGTTCAAAATTACGCAGTGCAATAGGTATATCCCAACTAAATAACATCACTTTAATGCGTGTTGTTGCGGTGAGTAAGGTCGCTAGATCATGAGAATGGCACAATTTTGGCAATGTGCGAGGAACAGCGGTAAGATTTTACTAGTTTTAAAGATGTGGGCGGGTAATTACCTTTCTAACGTGTGACTCTAGCGTTAGTCCGGACCGGGTAATACACAATGCACATCTACACAGACCCTTCTGGCTGCCGTCACAGCAACCCCTTAAGAAGAAGAGAGAGATGAGATTCTTGTTAGGTCGGCAACCCGCGATTGATACCCCTGCCCCCCCTCACAAGATGGATCGTCTACGGCAACCGCTTACCACCAGGCGCGCCATATTCTTATACGCTACCTTGGTTATAAACAAAAAATGCCTAGCCTTGTTCAAAGTTTTAGTACATAAGAAAGTGCTTCAAAGTTTTTAATTAGTTTTACAACTGTTAGTAATTATTTCAAACGGATTAAATTATTATTTGAGACTTTCTGTTAAGGCCCATATCGCGGGATTGCAGTGCTATTGTTTCTCTATGTCTACTCGCTTCTCGCTTTCATAAAGTATACTTTTATATTATAATACCTTGGTAAGTAGGCATTCGAAAAATTAAGGCTGTTTTCGGTGAAGGATAAATGTGAGGAGGAGAGAATCTATCTGGCTTAAGTTGGAGTCGCCATGCACCTATTGGTGTGTTCCGATAGGTGCATTTGAGAGCTGGTACCTTCTTAGGCGTTGTGTGCTTATAACCGTCTATCAATAGGGATGTTGCCTGGGTAAAAATACAATAATTCTAATTAGTCCGTCAGTTAGATTATCAAAAAATATTGGACACGTATTTTTTGCTTTACCAAATCATTAACAATTGACAAAGATAAAGCGCGACTAGGTTCGGGAGTGGGGGCTCGTGAAGTCACTTGTGTGTGTACCACACCGTGACGTTACGCGGAACTTCAACACACGATATCTTCGTATTTGTTTGTTTAATTGATAAAAGAAAAAATACGTGTCCAATATTTTTTGATAATGTAAATGACGGACTAATTAGTTTTTTTCAGGAAAGTAGCCTATTGTAAAAAATATGAACTTTTTTTTCAAGAATGACACACCCCTTAAATAATTTCAAAATTGGATACTTAACCTCAACTTAAGAACCGTAACTAAGTTAGAAAACTTTAATTAACCCTTGTTAGCATTGATTCAAACTGTTTATTAGATCCTCACTGACAAAACGTTAAAAATGTCAAATCCATCAAGTTTAAACACTGAAAAAATAAAGACATACACTCACTACATTGAACTCCCATTAAAAATAGTTGGATGTCGGGAATGGTATCCAAAATCTGACGTGGAAAAACAGATTTTGATCAACAATATCTATTTGAGCTTGGTATTATGTGTGCTGACGAGCGTTCCGGTAGCTCTGGTAGTCCATCTTTATACCGAGTGGCAAGACATCATGTCGAGTTTGGATAAAATTGCTGATTCCCTACCCTTACTGGTATCATTAGTCATCGTGTCTTACTATGCGATTTACAAGAGAGAGTTATATGAACTGGTGGAGTTCATGGATGAGAATTTCATGTATCATTCAGCTCAGGGTCTTACTAATATGACGATGATGAGGAGTTACGTCACGGCGAAGAAGTTTGCCAGGATTTATACAGCGTGCACCATGTTCAGTGTTACCATGTATGTTATAATGCCGGTGTTTGTTCATTGTAAGTATTATATTATTTACTACTACTTACTGTTTTTTTGTGGCAATGGGCGGGCCACATCGCTCGAAGAGCCGATAACCCCTGGGGAAGAAAGGTTCTCAAGTGGCAACCACGTACTGGAAAGCGGGAGCGGGACGACCTCCAACCAGGTGGACCGATGACCTGGTCAGAGTCACTGAGCACCGCTGGATGCAAGTGGCCCAAAACCGTTCGAAGTGGAAGTCAATGGGGGAGGCCAATGTTCAGCAGTGGACATCCATGGGCTGATATGATGACTGTTTTTTTGGACCTAATGTTTTCAAAAAATACACTATTAAGAGGAAACGCTGCCAGCCTTCTGGGAACCCTGCCGTTAATCGGAAGCAGCGGCAAGCTTGAGGAAATTTTCTATATATAGATTGTATTTTGTACATATTTGTTGTTAATTAAGTACTTATGTTTTTTCAAGATATAAACAATTTCAAATCATTGTTTTTTCAGGGTGGACAAATGAACCGATACAGGGTTGGATTTACATAGATGTGACTCAATCACCTTTCTATGAACTAGTTTTTTTACGCACGTGCTTGGCGCAATTGTTTGTTGGACTAGCAATGGGACAGTTTGGTATGTAAATAAAACAACGCAAAAATACTTACTCTATTCTTTAGGGTTGGTTAAGTAGGTGTACAGTATTAACCAACTGATATGGCGTTTCGTGAATCATCGTTCGCACAGAATAGAAAGTATGGCCCCGAAGATTAAGAGGAAAGGATGGCTGCATGAAATTTGAAAAATAGGTATTTAACAAATCTATTGCTGTCGCGCTGTTGCTGGGATATAAATGTATGAGGGACGATAGAGACAACTGCAGCTTGGATTGATTTTACCTATTTATAATAGACGAAATCGCTATTTCGTAATCCCCAGTTTCCTCCTCCAATACTGGATCGTTTTTTTATTTTTTCAAGAATATAATAAGAAGGGCTTTAGCTATGTCTGTCGGTTTTCCTTTTATTTTTTATATTCGTCAAATTTGTTTGCTGGACGTCTGATAAGGGCAGTAAAAATGGTCAGTTTTTGTCATTTTAGAAGGCTCCTAATTCTTATAATAATTAATTTATTGAGAAAAACACAACCGAGAGACATACAGATTGCATGGTAAAATAATCATAGCTCTAGTATCATTATCCAGACAGAAAACTGGGGATTACGTTTGTATGGAACAGACGCCACCAGCGTTTCCTCTTAACGAAAGAATGCTTAAAACTTACAATCAACCTTAGATCACTATTAGGTATAAGGTTCATAATACACTGCAGCTGTTAGTTCCGTCTCACTCGCAAGTCACGCCACTCCACACGGCGCGCGCTATCATGGCGGCAGCTGCCGACCAATAGCATTTCCCGCGCTTTGAAAATGTATCTTCTGCGCAGGTACATCGGTAAGCCATATTAATTGGGTACTACTGTATGCGTAAACGAGCAGGGTATAATACTCTACGCGTCAAAATACCTAAGTTAAAGAAAGTCGAAATGATGCTTTTATTGATGGCTGGCAAACAGTCCACCTGATAGTAAGATGCGCAAGCAGTTTTCCACTTTGATTCACCTCAAGGCTATCAATTGACTTGATTAAAGCGATAATAGCTAAGTGGTAGGTAGTGACGTCGATGGTTCTAGTTAATCCTACAGTTACCGTGAGTTTTCCATGACAGAAAACATCGTGAGGAATCCAAAGCACGGTGGTGGAGTACTTTGTAGTACTGGCTGGCTACCACTTCACTTGAGAGGCAGTTGTATTATTGTTGGAGGTCGGTTATAGATTTACAATGCCCTGGTACATCTTACCATCACTTGGACCACTAGCGTGCATGTTAGCTTTCTGACAAAAAAAGCTTTTATCTATTCTTTGCTAAAGTCCTTAGTTCGGAAAAAGTGCAATTGACATTTCTTTCAATGCTTAGTCTCCCAAAATTTTCCGATATTTCTCACATAACTTATTTTAGAACCTTCTTTCTTGGTCTTCTTTGGACGTAAATCTTCTTCTATATATAAAAATCAATGCCACTTTTCTCTGTAATTCTATAACTCAAGAACGGGCTCACCTATCCAAACCAAATGTTTAGGCTTTGTTAGTAGATGGTTTATGTGAAGTTTGCACAAAATTGGTCGAGCAGTTCTTCATTTATCACATTTTTTGTAACAAAAAACTAGAATAGAATTAACTCCCTGGATGGTATAGATAGAGTAGGGTAGGGTAGGGTAACACCACGCGAACGAAGTCGCGCCGGTCAGCTAGTAATTTATATTTACAGGAGTGTTCTTCGCCTCCAACTCAATATTACTGTGTGGACAATTGGACCTGCTCTGCTGCAGTCTCCGAAACGCGCGGTGCACTGCGCTCCTTCACAACGGCATACGTTACTCAGCACTATCTTCGGAGTTCACGGACATTAGGAACGACGAGAAACATAGCTACATTTATAATTATGCTGAAATGAATGAGTCTGGATATCATTATGATAAGAAAATGGTAGGTTTTTCATACATACAGTATAAAACTACCTACTTTGTAATTTTTAACTATATTATTAATTTTCCAGATTTATCTAGGTATTAGTTTTATTACGACTGGGCTTAATCAACATTTAACCTAATAAGATGTCTGCCTACCTAAAAATAAATTTGAAGTAGCTATATTATAACAGCTTGTTTTGTTTCAGAAAAACGATTTCACCGATAGCAAGTCCTATTTCGGTAACTTCACGTACCTATTTCAGCAGAAAAATCTCATTTTTGACGTATTAGTCTAAAATCTAGTCTTAAATTCATAAAACTATACTATTTCCCAGACATTTACAATAATGAGTTCGACGCGGCAACTACAGACGCTCTCCGAGATTGCGCACGAATGTATCAAGTCATCAACGAATATAAAGATAAATTCGAAACATTCGTGTCGCCACTACTTGCGTTGAGAGTTGTACAAGTCACTCTGTACTTGTGTACTTTATTGTATGCTGCTACATTGGTCAGTATTTCTTTCAAGTACTTTTATATGACTCGACACTGGCAAAAAATAAGTCCTATGAAAATCGATTTGGTTGCCAAACTTAAAACTAAGAAGACACGGCCGTCTTTTTCTTTTTAATGTCTTAAGGCAAGCAGGGGCTCTACCGCGTAACTTTGGTGGTAATCGTAACGAACACCATTAATAAATTTTATCCAATCAGGGCCCGCGAATGGTCATCGTCGCGTCATATCGCGTGCGCGTCATTGGATGAAATAATTAATGGTGTTCGTTACGATTACCACCAAAGATACGCAATAGCCCGGCAGGTCAACGGTCCACCTGATGGTAAATAGCCCGTCACTTAAGACCAATTAATTAGCAATGCAACCTGCAAGGGCGATTGTGTATTGCCAGCATTTATAATGCAAATAGTTCTCAAGTTCCACCGTTAGCGCCTTTGCACATTATCAGACACGACCGTTCGACGAGACAAATTTCTTGTCTGGTTCATCGTACACATTCATGCGAGACGTCTTATCCGCTGTCTGTAACCATATTTCACGGACGGACAATAAACGCGTACCAAATGGACAGACGATAGAGTTTACAGTGATTGACTTGTACCATAGACATAGAAAACGGCCGTAGTTGTAGGCATTATTGGCTACATCCATTAAATATGACGATAAGAATCAATGAGACTATAGAGCTTAAATGTTCAATATATTCATTTTTATTTTACTCATGTAACATTACATGTTTGATAAAAGTTTAATTAACGTAAAAAATAAAAATTACTATTCATTTTATTCAAACAACATTAATCCACTTCTTAACTTTACAAAAATAACATAACTGGGTTATATGAAAAATAAAACAGTAATAAAAATAAAAGTTATTGTATTAAAATTAAAATTGAGCTGATTTAAATAAAATAAATAAATTAACATTCTAAACACGAAATAAAAGCGTGGACACTATAGTTGTTTTGGCTGACGCAGCCACGACGAATGTGCACGCGCGAACTAGTTTCCATATATGAGTAGATGTCGTGTCTAAGCAAGACGTCTTGTGTAGGCGCGACGTCGAATATGCAGCCGACGACGACGCATATAAGAACCAGTGCGACTGAATGTCTTATAAGACATGTCTGATCAGACACAAGAAATTTTCTTATAATGTGCAAAGGCGCTTAGGTGCTTGGGACAGTTTTGCAACTTGAGGATCGTAGCTAGACAATCGGTGTGTGCTCACTACCGGGATGAACCGCCAAATCTGAACATACCAGCATTTTTTTTAAAATGGCGAATTGCTTTATTAATTATAGCTAATCATTTTTTTATTTCAGAAATTCGACATGATAACAGTGGAATACCTAGCGGCAGTTTCATTGGACATATTCGTGTATTGTTATTATGGCAATCAGATTATTATACAGGTTTATCATTACAAATTATATTTTTCGGTTTATGTCTTTAGGTATACTCAAACCGGACCCTATTATTAAGCCTACTTCTTCCGTTCCGTCTGTCTGTAACATAGCTGTATCTTTATCTTAATCAGAGTATGTATATATTAATATGGCCTCTAAGACAGTCAAAAATTAAAATTTTCTTAAAAATGGTAATACAAACAAGCGTCAAAGAATCATGGCGAGACTTGTACAAACAAATAAAGATTTTTAGAGACGTTGAAATGACGTTATTATTAATCCTTGGTGCCTAAGCAATAACTTGAGGCATTTAAAATAATTTTAGATCCCCGGGATAAAAATGCGACATTCTATGCCATGCCGGCGAATCGCGACCAAAACCATAATGTTGTTGTTATGTTTTGCGGGGTTTATAAAATATTTCAAGTATATTAATATGTTGCTGGTAATGTAATCTCAACATTGGAAGTGATTCAAAACTCTCTAAAATGTTTATTTTTTTGTACAAATCAATGTATGGATCTCGCCATGATTCTTTGATCGGATTCAAAATCATTTATTCAAAAATTCTTACTTATGAAAAGTTTGACTCTTATACCGGTTCGGAAGGTTGCATTTGCTGAGAAGAGCCGGCAATAAATTCAGCAATTACTGTTTTCAAAACAAGCTTAGACTCATTACATAATATTTACATTCTAATTGCACTGACAACAATTGCGTGCGTCAGCGCATAGGTACTCTACCTACATAGTAAAACTGTTCCAAAGTGTTTCAAAGTTCTTCGATGATGGAAAACGTGATGAAACTTCGTTGTTTGGGGTGGTGCCCCAGCAGTTCCCTACGCTAGTTGTTTATGATATAATTTATTATACTAATAATAAAAACGTCATCTGTCTGTAAACTAAAAAGTATGTTCAAAACTCAGGCTGACCGAGTTTCCACCACTGCTTACCAAAGCTCCTGGCACGCAATGGGAGTCCGTCCTCGTCGGATGTTGCTTAACATCATACTGGCGAACCGGAGACCGATGGTGGTGCGAGCTGGGAGGTTCCTACCGATGGATCTGCACACTTTTGTTGTTGTAAGCGTTTTGTCTAATTGAATGGATATGGAATATCTTGGAAATATTTAGTAGGTAGTAAACTATATTTTTAATTTTATTTTTCTTTCCAGATAATAAAAACATCGTTTTCTTATTACACTCTACTGGTGAACGTCAATGAAAAATAAAAGTTATTTTAAATAAATTTTCAATATGCTGTTGGCAACACAAAATTGAGCTGTCATTTGGTAGATTTTTTGTAGATAATTAGTTGAATTAGAAAAAAATTGCTGCTATATGTTATTTCATTGGCACATTGGAATAAAACAATTAAAATATTCAGAAAGTATTTTATTTACGAAATTAATATACAATTCTTTTCATACATCAATAGACGCCGGCCACCCGGATCAGTCTAACGCATTCAAATAGCAATTAAATAAAAACCAAATGTATTTTGCTTTACGCACAAGTCTTATACAACCATAAGGGATATTTTAGTATGGTAACATCGGTGGAAGGATCGGTGATAGAAGTATTCAATCGTTGAACTTTAGTCGTCTTAAATGTATGATTCCTACAAACCATTTACGTATATATAATAATATACCACGTCTTAAGTATAATATAAAACTAACGATTAGCTTATCGTTTCATGGAGACTTTTGGCACCGTTTTACACAAATAAACGTTATTCCGAAATCATAAAAACCATTTTCCAAAAACATTGTATTTTGGCATCAATTTAACGTGTAACGAAATTGCCATGTAAAACTAAAGTATCCTACCAATTTAAAAAATTTACTACTATTAAATTTCAATGATTGAATACTGCAAATAAAATGTAAAAAATCACTAATCTCAATCTCTCATGGTTGTACAAGACATGTATAATCACATACTAAAGCAGTTACTACGTTGTCCGCTATAGTCCGGCCGATTGAAGCCGGGGGACGGTGCATACCTTTACATTTTGTTACTATTTTATTTTGTTCATTCATCAACAAATACTACGCCACGGTTTTACAATATTTATTCTTACTACTTATCATTAAAGGAGTTTTTAACTTTACTTCCGTTATTATTATACTTTTTTTTCTTACTAATGTTTTGCTGTCATTAATTTTAAATTGTGATTTTAACTTTGATACGTAGACTGAGTTTATTATTTTGTGTGAAAATGAACTGTCTTCGTGCAGTATTAAAGTTAAAATCGCACTAACAAATTAACATTAAAACTGTTGAATATTGAATACAGCATACGGAAGAGTCAACACACGCATTCAGTACAGACATATTTTTTTATCTCATAATTAACATACACAAGACATCCGTCCACAAAAAACATTTAAAACGCCCACAGGGATCCCAGTTCCAAATGCTTAAAACTGCCATTTCATAAATTAAAAAAAATAATTAAACATATCACTACTAGCGATATTGGCAGTTTACGCTAAACGATTAACATTGCGATTTGGATTTTATTAAAAACTTTTCAGTATATTTATACTGCTGGCAACACTATCGATTATATACTAGTCTTGCCATAATATGCGTTCATGGTAGTTTTTGAATTGGACAAAGGGAGTATTTTGAGTACAATTGTTGCCGCACATTTCGATAAAGTATATGAACATTTCTGAAGCGTGAAATCGACAAAGCAAGATTTAATTCATTTAAAGAAATTAACACGACTGTGTCTCAAAGCTCAAATAAACTCGTGTCTCCGCCAAACACAATCGTCCAGCAATTGTCGATCATAACTATAAGCATGCGAGCGATAATGGACTTTAAAGACAACAAATCACTGTTATTCGCTTAAAATATTCGGTGTGACCAATTACTTTTAAAACTGAGAATGTGACTGGTAGAATAATACTTGATTGATATAATTTCATATTTAAAACACAATAAAAATAGTAAAAGTCCTTGACTTTATGAAGCGAAGGAACTCTGACAGTACCACAGTTTTTGTAGTAAGTTATTTTTTATCAGAGAGCTTGACTCAATATTGTTTTTTAATTAACTACAACGATAGATAATTTAGACAAAACATTATCAATAATGAAAGCTCCCGAATGGCTGATCAAATATGGCGGCCTAATATTACAAACTTTATACAAGTTATTACTATTTTATGTAGAAGTAAATGTCAAATCTAGAGTCAAAAGAAGGACGGGTTACAAAGACCGCTCTGTCCTCTTATCCTACGATTTTGGGGTTAATATTACAACTACAATTAATGTATTCAACCGTTTTTGATCAGCCATTCTCAAGACCTGTGTTTATGCGAAGCGGTTTTAGTTTTAGAAATTGTTTGACAATACATTGTACTTAGGGCATTCAGAATGTGAGAAATTGTCTTAAATTTATCCGATATCAACTTCTGAAACAGCAATGAATATCTCATATCAATGAGCTATTGTCAAATTGATTTATAAAAGAAATCCGTTAAGACGCCATTTTGAATACAAGACGCTACAAAATGGCGTCTTGACTATCTTCTAGTGTTGCATAGCAATAGTGAAACTATCGATAGTCTATCGATACTATCGTGATATCGGAAAAATAGTAACAATATCGATAGTATCGACTGCATTTAACAAATACTATCAATAGAATCAATTGTATTTAATCGCTTGGCTCGCGGTTAAAAATATAACAATGACATCAATTGTTATAATAGGATGCGCGTCCCTCGCGAGAACCAACTATCGATAGTATTGCCTTTATCAATAGTATTGGTCGATCTGCGATATCGATAGTATCGATAGAATCGATAGTGCTATCGATATTGTAACTAGTTTACCAGGTCAACTATCGATATTTTGACAACACTACTATCTTCCATTTAAATAAAATTTTCCTTCAATTGACACCGTCAAAGCACTCCTTTTAAATATTATAAAACAACTTGTAAAGATTCCGAATGGCATAAACACAAGTGACATACATACATACATGTCTTACACATAAAATACGTGGTACAATGTAAGGTATAGTATAGTAGGTACTGCATAATGGTATGTGTTGTGGGAGTCCATGCATCGACGCCGCGAACGATCCGCGGTTGGGAGGGCGATTAACTGTGCGCAGGGAAAACAACGTTATGATTATTGTGGTACGGTTCATGTTCGGGTGATGTCGTTCTTAGGGATATTGAGTGAAAGTGGAGTGATATTATGTAGCTTATATTGTATATTTAATATGAATATTATGTGGGTATAGCTGCCATTTTGTTTTTATGCGCATATTATCATTTTCTTTAAAACTGTTTAGTGCGTCATTTAAATTATCAAAAAATATTAGACACGTATTTTTTCTATAGTCAAACAAAAAATTACGAATCACGCGAAGTTACACTTATCACAAACAAGTGACGTCACGAGCCCACTCCTGAACTTTGACGCGCTTTGTAATTTTTTATTGATTTAATAAAGCAAGAAATACGTGTCCAATTTTTTTTGATAATCTAACTAACGGATTAATTATTTTTTAATCCACTCAATATTCCAAAAAACGACACAAAATTCATCATGCTTTAAGAATTGATTAATTTATAACATGTACAAATGAAGGTACATTTTGGAAACCAACAACGGGATACTTTCATACTAAAACTTCACATATGATCGACACATTTTAATTGGAATTGCGGATTTGAACAAATTCACTTAACAGTAATTATTTTAACAACAAAAGTATAGGCTTATTTCGGCAATGGAAAAGCACCCTTATTTTTAATGCATCAAGGTTGAAAACTACGCATAATTTTAGTTCCTACTCCTTTGGTAAGAAAACTAAGGCTTGTTCCTGAAATGAACCTTATTACTGCACAATAAGGAAGATATTGCAAAGCTTTGTTAAAAGTGAGTGTTACTTTCATGAATGTAAATCACACGACACTCCACTCAGTACCTTATTCTTTGACCATCTTCATATATCTCTGTGACATTAGAATAATTTATAAGAAATTTGTCTTGAATATTTTCAGATAAATGCATTGAGCTATTATTACTACGTATAGAGAAGCTATCACAAGTTATGTCCAATTTTTTTTGAGTCAAATATAGTTCTCTTTAGCGCTGAAACAATAATAGGCTACTTTCCTGAAAAAAAACTAATTAGTCCGTCATTTACATTATCAAAAAATATTAGACACGTATTTTTTCTTTTGTCAATTAAACAAAAAATACGAAGATATCGTGTGTTGAAGTTCCGCGTGACGTCACGGTGTGGTACACTTTTAAGTAACAAGTGACGTCACGAGCCCCCTCTCCCGAACTTAGTCGCGCTTTATCTTCGTCAATTGTTAATGATTTGGTAAAGCAAAAAATACATGTCCAATATTTTTTGATAATCTAACTGACGGACTAATTAGAATTATTATATTTTTACCCAGGCAACATCCCTATTAGTCGTCTAAGCAGACAGAAAGACATAGCGCTATCAGAACGCATTTAGGAGTATTTTTCTCGAAAACACCGTGATTTTCACGGCGCTTACGCGTTTCGTTCATAGAACAACAACGTTGAACGGAACATAGTTGTGATTGTGATGTGTGGCGTCTTCTCTATGAGTGGTAATAATAGCTCAATGGATAAATGTAAGAAATGTACCTAACATTAAATTAAATAGTGAACTATCATAGTTGATCATCCAGTAATGCGTCAAACCCTTAATCTTAATTACACGAGCTGCTTTAAACCAAGTTTTGTAAAACCCAAGTTTTAAGTTAGCTCCGGCTCTTTTAGTTATTACGTTAGAATGTGACGGATATATTTAGAACCTGGATTTTACGAGACTTTGTTAAAATCATCACATGTAATAAGGGGGCTAGACTATTCAGTTTGTTTGTCATGGACACAGAAAAATCTGGACAGAGCGTCGCCTTATATAAAATGAATCATAGTATGCCGAACGGTTGTCATTCCGCATTGAGACGTCGACAGTGACAATAAGACTCAGTATCACTTGTGCCGGTACTAATTTTATTTTGCTTCACTTTCTCCTAAGGCGATGCTCCGTCCAGTATTTTTTTTACTAACTAATCAGGACTTGTATTATGGTCATCAGATAACTGATATTTTTTTAAACATTTACTTAAAAGATAATTACACCCAGCCTCAGAACATATTTATATTCTTGTCACAAATATTTGTCCTCGGGAATCTAACCTACGACCTTGAGCGTGGCAGTAAGCCAACAGGCCAATCATACTACTAAATACTATACCTAATTACTTTTAAAGCAACCTAAATCCCTTCTATGCGTATGATGTAATATACTACTGTGCGTATGAAGACAGAGAGAGAAGGCGACGATGCGCCAGGCTAGAGCGAGACGCCAACATCGCTTGTGTGTTTATGATTGATAAGTGATGACTCACTTATTTTTGTTCTTTGGCATTCTTTCATAAGTGATATTAATAAATGGTGCAGATTCTGTTGTAAACTAATTTTAGTCAAATCACATCTCTTTCTTACGAACATTATTGAAAAAGGATAGAACATATTTAAAGCTGTCAAATTAGTCTTTGCCGTTTTCATTTGCTTTTAATTTTAGTCACATCATATCTCTTTCTTACAAACATTATTGAAAAAGGATAGAACATAATTAAAGCTGTCAAATTAGTCTTTGCCGTCTTCATTCGCGGGTATTTAGACGCAACCGCGATAGATGGCGATAAAATTTATATTGAAAACAAGCATTGGACTAATTTGGCCGGACTAAAATTCTTACATTCTTGTTCTTTGTTAGAAAGACACATAGGCCCTGATTCTGTTGTTTACAACTAAACTAATTTTAGTCTCACTATGTCTCTTTCTAACAAAGAACATAAGAAAAGGATGTAAGAAATTTAGTCCTATCAAATTAGTCCAATGCTTGTTTCCAATATAAATTTAGTCGCCATCTATCGCGGTTACGTCTAAATACCCGCGAATGAAGACGGCAAAGACTAATTTGACAGCTTTAATTATGTTCTATCCTTTTTCAATAATGTTTGTAAGAAAGAGATATGATGTGACTAAAATTAGTTTAGTGCGATTTACAACAGAATCGGCACCATAGTGAGACTAAAATTAGTTTAGTTGTGAACAATAGAATCAAGGCCATTATCTAGTGGTGTGTTGTGTTGTGAGACTCACTTCTTTTTGTTCTTGGGCTGCGCGCGGGGGGGCGTGTTGGGTCGGCCCATGTTGAGGCCGGAGTAGAGCTTGCGCTTGTCGGCCGGCTTCAGGATCTGGAACGAGCACATCAGCGTCTCGTCCACCGACATTAGCGCACCTGCAAAGTTACAATACATATTTATTAGTTTGTATATGGTCCGTATTTTACAACAGATGTAATGGTAATTGCCGGCTCTTCTCACAGCAAAGGCAGTCTTCCGAACCGGTATTAGAGTCAGACTTTTCATAAGTGCCTGTGAAGGTCTATCTATACTGAAATAATAAACGGAAGAGTTTTGTTTGTTTATTTAAACGGGAATTACCATTCGGAGCAGAAAAATTCTTTCACTAATAGGTTCACATTATCCCCGAGTATTATAGGCTACTTTTTATCACGGAAACGCGGGTGAAACCGCGCGACACAGCTAGTTTGAAATAGGTAAATGATTGATTTTGATTTGATTTTTTTGATCCGTATTCAAACGTCAATCAATGCTCTTCGTAGAACAATCGACCCAAAAAAAACGACGTTAGTTTTGCTTGAAATCTATTCCAATTACCCACCACCGATTGTCTCTTTGCTCTAATTAGCTAAGTAAGCTAACCATGGTGAGATTGAGGTCAAACAGAGGCCTATAAACAATTAAAAAAAAAGTCATAGACACATGCGCTCTGATTTGCCAAATACAGAACACACGATGCAGTGATTGGTCCCTACTGTTCAAAATCAGTGCAAAAGCACTGACTAGCTGCTGAACTGGATTGCTTGGTATCACTACTCTAAAGGGAATTTTTCCTCGAAAATTAAAATTATTGAATTTGGAACCTGCACCAATGATATAAGGTTTATTTTCGATTAACAAGATCTATTTCTAACTTGATCTGAATTTCGATTCTAGTTGTATAATACAGGCTTAAGTCTGATGATTTACTTAAAGCCGAGTCGAACTGAGAAACCGAACTATTTTGTATATAGGATGTATGTATAGCTTTAGCTAAATGAACGGCTCAGTACTTGCGTCTATACTTCAATTGTAAATTGATCCTTATGCACTTGGAAATAAAGTATAAATACGAGGTCGTTTTTCTCCCTCATAACATAGTTTAAGAACCGACGACAATTTACGTTGTTCAATTGCCAAAACCCGTTCAAACAAATCGGGTTGACAAGTGTTGAATTCCCAAGTGTAACTGGTGTAAAAGGTGTACCGAGTGTTATAAGTGTAGCAGGTGTAACAAGTGTAGCCGATGTAACATGTGTAGCAGGTGTAACAAGTGACAAGTGTAGCAGGTGTAACAAGTGACAAGCGTAGCAGGTGTAACAAGTGACAAGTGTAGCAGGTGTAACAAGTGTAGCATGTGTAACAAGTGTAGCAGATGTAACAAGTGTAGCAGGTGTAAACAAGTGTAGCATGTGTAACAAGTGTAGCATGTGTAATAAGTGTAGCAGGTGTAACAAGTGTAGCAGGTGTAAACAAGTGTAGCAAGTGTAACAAGTGTACCAGGTGTAACAAGTGTAACAGGTGTACATACCGGCGTTATCAAACTCGCCGCAGTAGTTGGGCGCCGAGAAAAGCGTGACGAGTTGTCTCTTAGCGAAGAACTCGTAACCATCCTCCACCACCTGGTGAGCTCGGCAGATCAGGTCGAACTCGTGCTTCGACAAAAACTTGCCTACCACCTGCAATGTAAAATACATATTTCATTTTCATGGACTTGTCTTTACACAGTAGCCTATGTCCTTCTCCATATCATAGGCTATCTGCATGCCAAATTTTATAGCGATCAGTCAATTAGTTTTTGAGTGATGCTTGAACAATCATTAAGTTTCTTTTTAAAACAACTGTTTTAATATATTTTGTGTACAAAACAGACCACTTAGTTTTTTCAAAAAGGATTTAATGTACGGATTTAGTATCCTTACGATTTTAATATGTGTACCTATGGATTATCACAAACTTTTATAGGGTCAAGATTTCGATTATAGGCGGAAGGACGTATCTAGATATATTACTTCATAATCATCATATCAGCCTATGGATTTCCACTGCTGAACATAGGCCTCCCCATTAACTTCCACTTCGAACGGTTTTGGGCCACTTGCATCCAGGGGCGCCCAGCGACTCTGACCAGGTCGTCAGTCCACCTGGTTGGAGGTCGTCCCGCTCGCCGCTTCCCAGTACGTGGTCGCCACTCGAGAACCTTTCTTCCCCAGCGGTTATCGGCTCTTCGAGCAATATGGGATATATTACTTATTGGAGGGAAATTTCATTTCTGTACCGCGGTTATGTCCCCTTAACCACGCTTCAACTAATCAGTACACAAGAACACGTGACCCGCCACGCATCGGCATGCATGCAGCGATGCTGAAATAAACAAACAAACAAGCACGTCCGTGTGCGTGACCTTTATCATTCGCTATCTGACGCCTGACTTCATTAATTCCTTTTGTGATAACGTGGCGCCAGTGTAACTCCTAATAAGACACTATTATACGTCAAGATCTAACCGTCTCACATATATAGGGTGACTGGTAATTAGTAACGAAACTAGACACATGATTGTACTCATGATAACAAACAACTTTCCCATAGTATCGTTTACTAATTACCAGTCACCCTATATATCCAAGTAACAAACTGTCTCGATTGTTCTAGTGGACGAGAAGTTGACCAAACTCAAGAAGCTTGTTTCGATGAAGATTTCAAATATCAATTGTTTTTTTAACCTGTGGCATTCTTCCCACTCGGCTATCTGATCCCAAACTAAGCAGAGCTTGGAGCAGAGAATCAGATAAATAATATACTACCATAATAATACCACTAGTATGATGTACTTTGAATTTGAATGATGATTTGAATAATGATGAAAATGAATTTTACGCTCAAAGCCATTTAAAAAGACTATAATTTTAGTTCACAAGAAAATATGTATGTATAAATGCCATTAAGCGGCCGACCAACTGACAGTAGGCGTACAGCGTTTGCGAGATTTTATATTTTTTTTGCATGCGTCAAATTCGTGAAAATACACACAATTCTAACGCCGAGTCGTCCAAACAGAATCACGTATCGCCTTCCTTTAAAATGTCACTTACGTGTATACTTCTCAGGATATTCTAATAGCAAACAATCGTTTTCATACACACAAATATCTTGCTCGTGTAAACTCACCTCAGTTCCAAACGTGAAGCTGACACCGCGGTCGTTCTCGCCCCATCCGGCGGTGTCCTTATCGGGGTCGGACCACAGCAGGTCGCATAGCAAGCCCTGATCGGGCACGTCGGTCGGCCGCATGATCCGCCGGATCTGTTCCATCGCCTGCAGGTCGGGGGATAGCCCGCCGTGGCAGCAGAATATCTTCTCGTCCACTGGAACAATAGAGAATTGTTGTTACTTGGATAGTTATGTGTGAGACAGGTAGATCTTGATGTAGAATCATAGGACACTTATGAAGGTCAAAGCTTCTGAAGTTACCGAAGGTTCGGATGTCAGCCTTCAACTTTCTATATCCTGCGGTTTTTGCTGTAAATTGATGTCAATCAGTTTCTCCTTTTGAATATAAATAGATATAGGAGATGCTAAAGAATTATCAACGTTCACCTTTTTGACCTACAATACAGATAAATAAAACAAGGAATTCGATTATAATATAATCAGGTTGTAGCCAACGAGCGCAAAATAAAAGAAGTAGAAAGTTTTCTACATCCAGAGAGCAAGACTATCCTAAGGTCTATCTCCTAGAATTTAATTTAGAAGTACTAATGAAGCGAAAACAGACAATAACATCGTTCAAATCTCTTGCTAGATAAACGTGTGAAACAAGTAGAAAGGAGAAATTCTAGAAACTGCGCAGTCACATTGAATGATAAAGCATAAACAGTGACTAATTAAAAGCTGGTACATTCCAGAAAGCGCAAACTAGGCGGCGAGTTTACCAGGCTTGTCAATTCATGACTGACTAACGATAACCTTTTGTCTTAGCAGATAACTTTCCCAACTTATGTATTTTCTAAAGAAGATAGTAATTGCAATTTAAAATATGTTTACGTTGGCGATTTGCTATGTCTATTATGGAGAGCTTCTTAAAAAATACATATACGGCCATAGTTTTGGCCATAACACTCATAATAATTTATTCCTCAACTTCGTTAGTAAGCTCCAAACTTTAAGTCCAGCAAACTACGGTAAACTGCTCAAATTAAGGTAGGAAAATTCATCAACATAAACATACGCCAAACACTGGAGGCTTATTTCGCTTCAGTGAGGTCATAGATTAAATAAATTACTTTAATATACTGCGGTTCAGGCAGGCGGTTTAAATATGTAAAGATGTGAAACCCAATGGAGCTATTACTTGAAATAATATGAATTTACGAGATCAAATTTTGAACAAAGTAACTATTAAATCGATGGAATATATAAAGGAACACTAACGAGAAGATATAATCAAAACGAAATTACAAGATTCTTGAATGTCATTGATGTACAAAAATCCCATACAAAGGTTGATCGTTTACTAACGATGGCGATTGTCGACAACCATCTTGTCTAGGGGCCCAGAAAAGACATGTTCTTAATTCTGCAATTCAATACAGTACCTACAGTTATTGATAAACCCCCTTACTCATAAAACGTTATTTAACTAATAAGCTGATTAAGTGGTCATCTAAATAACGTCAAATTGATGGACAATGACAGCAAGGTGACTTTATTTAGTTGACCATTTATTCAATAGATTTAGTTAAATACCGTTTATGAGTAAGGCCAAAAGTCTATACCGAGTCCATATGCTACATTGCTTTGATTATTCAGAATTGAGCGATGAACTTGTCAATATTTACATCGTCAACAAAATATATGTGCGTCTTTATATCTTTCACATTTCGATTACGCCACAATGTCACTGTTGGACACATGCCAAATGCCCGCACACATCTCAATCCACGCCGTATTAATTTTGATAAAACGTGTTTACCTCGTCTAAATGTTCAACTTTTTCATACAAGTTGTTGTCGTCGTTATTGGAGCGGACCAAATTGGGTTTCCAATTTGTGAAAACAGCTTAAGGGATAATGGTGTAATTCCAGGAAGTTTGTTCAAGAGTTCGCATTCATTACGGTTTAGGATTAGCTTCCTTGTCGATATTAACATCGCCATCGTGCCCCTGCCCGGGTTTAATATCACTTTTATTGATCGGAAGAGTCTCAAGACTTTATTATGAAATTCTTAATTTTGGGGATGCTGCAATAAATCTTATACTTATTTTTTATTAGTTTTGTGTTTTGTGTGTGTTTTAGATCATAACTTATTTCTGTCAGAATTTGTGAATAAATTCCCTCAATCAATTAATCATGCCGTATGAGAAATACCCTGATACAGTGCAGTGTGATCGTGACAGTTTTTAAGAGATCAATTGCGGGTAGTTGGAGAGAACTCTCACCCATTACGATGCTGATTACCGCTGTTTACAGTCCACCCGTGGCCACGATCAATATGACTTGACCGAAAAGAAGAGGTTAGTCAAAATAATATTGTAATAAATTTACTATAACCATGAGTTTTTGACTTTCATAAGTAGAGCCTAAATTGAATAAATGAGTTCGGTTTTTGTTCGCGAAAGGATAAAAAGACGAAATATCGATAGATTACTTCGATGAAACCTTCACATACCAGGATTTATAAACATTGTAGTAGAAAAAAACTATAAGAACCGGTCCCAGCCGCCGCACACAATCGCGTGGTCCACGTGCGGACAAACACGTGAAGTCCATCAAATCGCGTTGGCGAGACAAGCGTTTACACGGTACGACGATTTACTTTTTAAATATCTAGTCACGGTAGACTGCGATCAGAGCTTTAATTATATAGTAATTAAGGTTACAATGTTTCTGTTAGTCATTGCTTACTTAACCTCTGTAGTGATTCTGCTGTAATTCTGCATGTTTCTTAAATCAGGAACATTCAAGATTTCAACAAAAACTACAGAATAACCTTCGCTGTCATCCATTCCCCTTCCTTTAGCATTGCAAAAAGCAATAAATGCCGTGGAAATTCCTTTATTCCAATATATTTAAATATGCATACGCTTGTGATTAGAAACAATTACAGGAAGTTCTTCGCAGGATTCCATTCTCACGCCGACAAGGAGGACATAAACTTGTCATTCACAGATGCCTTATGAGCCGTAAGTCACAATGATGACGTAAGAGATTATAAAAGAAAGTGGTGAGACTAAGACTGCACTCTAGCATATTAAACACACACCACACGTCATCCCGTCGACTCGTGTCTTATTTATTCACCGCCGGCCTTGTTTTTATGAGAATTTTTCGCTTTAAGACACCAGCGAGGCGTCTTAGCGTGAATGCGTTCGGTACATTATTGTATTAATAATTCATCTTAACTGCTGATTTTGCACGAAAAGTTTCATCTAAAATGCTATGCGAAAAATATTTTGTAAATGGAATAGTAAATTTGCAATCATAATATAGAAGCAAACAATCACGTGGTTTTTGATTGATTGGCAGATCAATTCGATATAGATCATTTAACATTTTAATTACTGATAGCTGAAAGAATTAATGAATGCAATCGCAGCAGCATCATACATAATTTATACTGTACACGTTATTCTATAGGTTTTTATAAAAACATCCAACTAGGTTACGCTAGTGTCCGTCCCCTAGTGTCACCCTCGTCCGCACTCACTACAAAGGCACTCGACACGTCTTAGCTAGCTAGATAGTCGAGTAACAGCGACACCGACAACAATGTTGTTTGCTAACAAATCTGTACTATGCTACAGATATTATGTTATGTAGTTTGCTATGGAGTATCATCTGTGTAGTTTTGTATTTGAAGATAATGTTAAAACGTATATGAGAACTTTTGCGTGACTAGACCAAGAGTAAATGACGAAATGTGCGGTCAAAATACAATCATAAATTAAAATTTGTGGTTTGGTGTTTGTGTTGAACCAAAGCAAACTTAATTATGGTATCATAAAAATGTATGCACATAATTGCGTTTCATTACATGACACTGTAATAAAGTAACCAAATATATTTTGACTACTCTCGATTATTAAAAATATGAATTTAGTTCGCGGAAGTTTAAAATCAGTAAATTAATGAATATATACCTACTTATAAATACAATAACCAATACGATACAAATTAATGCAGATAAATTTTTTTATCGCGAAGATCGAGCAGCTGATGAAATGTGCTGTTTATCTACAAATAATCTGTCTGTGCTACGGATTTTGTCGTTATTTATAGGTTGGCTATTGTTAGCTTGCCTTGCAATAAGGCGAGGATGGGGAAGCTTATTTCCTCAGGATGTTTGCACGGGGAATTCTTGGTTACTGAAGCAGGATATGTCTATTATATTGATGGGACAGGGATGTCGACGGGTTGACAAGGTTCCTAACTTAAATTCCAGATAAAATTGTGATTAAGTAATTGTACTCGCTAATATAGGCAGGTATAGCGGTGTCAAATAAAAAGTAGCCATAATCAATAAATAAATTTAACCAAACAGAATAACGAAAGCCTAATAAGCACGTTGAAGAAATAATAAGATGTTGAAAATATAACCCAGTTTATAAAATTACTTTCAGTGACATAAACTTAACAAAATTAACATAACAAGTTGACTTTATTTTCAAACCAGCTGCCTGTAAAAGTTTTTAAATATTTTAGACAGTTAAAGCACATACTTTACACATGGAGTCCCACAAGGTACCATTTTGGGTCCGTCATTTTTAATGTTAGTCAAACAGGACACAATGTGTCACAATTTAAAATTAAACGACCAAACTGAATTGCTTGGCTCAAATTATAAAAGCGTTGAACAAAAATAGCACGTGGCACCACCAAACATCCTTTGACGTCATTGGAAGGGGGAAACTTTATGGAGCAACGGAGTGTTGTCATTTGATGCAAGTTTAGAAAGTCCGAACTTTTCTATAGAGAAGTTGAGTAATTTGTGTTTCTTTTAAAGGGTTGGTTAATATTAACTAAGAACAATATCTTTATACGGATTCTGTGAAAGTTGCCACGGTACAAAATGTGTATGTCGAAATGAATAAAGTACTAATTATAACGGACAGAAATTACGCAAGTTTCAGTTACATACAATTTTATACTCGAAAATCTAATTGGATCATCTGAGTGCACTGGTTTTTGAATCATCTGAAATTATGACATAACATAGTAAAGTTTATTTACAAGGTATTATTGTAGAATGTTGGCTTTCTAAAACTGCACTGAAATAAAGAAGCAATTTTTGAATTGTTTGGGAGATAACCAAACGTCCCTGACAGTTGCTGCGCCACAGTTTTGAGAGTTTCAAGTGTTATCGTTGCACAAACAATGCAACTTCGTGTTGAAACTGTATGTTGAAGACTCGTTTATGTTGATAGACGAATAAACTCGTGCAGTGGCTTACAAGAAATTTTCTTTTTCTAAGCAATTTTGAAACTGTTTTTGGTAATAATATTGTAATTAATTTTATTGGTACAGAACGCAACTAATTAAAATTTAAAAGGTGGAAGAATTTTGATTAAATCTCGATTCTTGCCTAATGACTTTAGAAGAATATATAGCAATTAATTTAAATAGGCCATGATAACAGGTTGCTGTTTGAATTCAATAGCAAATGTACTTTCTTTCCATAAAAAAAACTCATAGAAATCTAGATCAAAAAGTCGTAAATATACAGCAGAACGGTACCAGTCTACCAGTCTGACTACGGCGTCATCATTGCATAACACAATGACTTTAACAGGAATGTTATGTAAATCCATTTCACTAACTTTGGCGGTAGAGAGCGTGGGCGACCCTCCACCGAAAACCACCCTAACCGGAAGCGTTACGTCGTAAGCTCCGTTTTTGTCTAACAAAACAAAATGTGACCCCGTTTACGAATCCGCTCGGATTGTGAGTATAAGCACCTATAAGTGTATATTGATTTAAATTCTGTGAGTCTAGAGTACCTCGTCTAGACACTACCTGCCTGACCTCATTCCTGATTCTATTCTAACCTGGGAGCTACTGATACGTATGACCCAATATCTTTAAAGACTCATTGATGAGGAAGGTTTTGCTCTGATTCAATACAAGCTTTTAAGATTTTGGTGATCTAAATTTGAAGGTCATAAAATATTTCGTAAACTTAAATAAAGCAATTCTAGCAATTATTGATTACCGAATTATTGAACCGACTTTATCGACTAATTATGTGATATACATCATGTTAACATCAAATAATATTATTTGGCAGTCAAACCTTTATAAATAAAATACTCTTATCAATGACAACAAATCAATTAATCCCGTGACAAAGAAAGTTATCACGATTCACGAATCATGAATATGATATCAATCCTGTCATCGATATTCGATTAAGTTCAATTTCTTTGATAAGTCTGTCAAAAACATTTCTTTGACCGGTTGACGGATTATTTTATAAGATTGTTACTTTTAACAAGACAACGTTTTATTATATTTATATGACGACAAATCATCCATTCAAGATCACTCAATTATTAAAAATGATAAAACGACCAGGACGAGGATCAATTTGTTTCGATTTCGATTTTTCCGGTTCTAGGTTTTATATCTCAATATTCTCAATTAATTCAATCGGAATCAGTATTTGCTAGCTTTATTCTCCGCCGAGTTGTTCCTGGTTTGACCTTGAAGCTGGAATGTGACTTTCAAATTTCAAACGCAGACTTATATGCTAAATTAAACACAGCCGAAGTAGTGGGTGACTGGATAAATGTGCCTCATAAAGCCCTAAAACAAATGGGTCTAGTCCCACATAGAGTGCTCGATTAAAACCGACCCGGCTATTTGGGAATAATGTAAAGGGAAAGCGACTGGCCTCTTGTATATTCGACATTGGCCTTTTGTTTTAAACGTTAGGCCATTGTCGTAAAATTTTAAGGGGTAAAATTGGTGAAAGTGTTCGCATACCGGCGCACTTTAACATATTAAAACTAACAAAGAGGCAAAGGTCTTACCGGTCTTAGTTGCTGTTATAAAAAATAGTGATATAAGAATTCTCTAACACTAAAATTTCATTGCATGTGAATGTAAAATTGAATTACAGATGAGTACAAAAGGAGAATATGTGCCTTTTTGTTATTCTGAATTATACAATTTACGTCTAACAGTAAAAAAAATATTATGTCAGAGAATATCTTTCACTGGATACATAGAGGTGACCTCATTTTAACGAGCGTTATGATGACCTTCTAAGGTTAAAAGAGTATTAGAAATTTTATATTCCGTCAACGTATCTCAAGTCCGTAAATTGATCAAACTGAGAAGCGTTCGGCCCCATCTGCTTATGATGCAAATTAGATTTTTTCACGGGATGAAGATCACAAATTAATAATATTCCTGTTCTATTTTTAAAAAGCATATTTTTCCAGAGTACCTAAATTTCAACCAGGTATGCTATTCTGTAAAAGGTAAATCATCTCGCAACTCACCTCACAACCCGATTTGGCGTGTGAATTATGTTTCAGAATACCAAATCCTATTGAAAAACGTCAATAAACTCACCTGTCGTAGTTCATCTCACTTCCGTCATCACTCGGTGGCGCTAGTGTCGAATTCAATGATTTTAAGAATAGGAAACTCTAATCTCATCGCGGATTCAGAAGTGATATTGCAAATGAACTTTACAGAATAGCACTACAGGCAACATATCTCCTATTTCTTCAACGAACGCCTATTTACAAAACAGCTCATCCAAACCGGCTATGACAATAGCAAGCTCAGAAATACGTTGGCAGCAAAAAACCTTATAGATCTCCATTGTCATCAAGACTCATGTCATCAGCCAGAACAATGTACAACTCATCAGATTGACTATGTAACATTAGCCCACGCAGGGTTCATTGACTCAGTAGTCGTTTGCCGTAATATCGGCAGCCGGGTGTTGTGTTTGGTGATTCCACCGAATGGCGCAGTTATGATATTGGTTTTATATCTGCAATATGAGCGTTAAAAGTTAATCGATACTTGAATACCACATAAGATTAAATGTTCGAGTAGGTTCACCTATTGCTATTCCATCCAGGATAAAAAGGATTCTAAATTTATCTTTCTCTGTATTTCAGTGTCTTCAAAGTTCGTTAGGTGCTTGGAGACAGACTTTTCAGCTTGAGGATGGTAGCCAGTCACGCGGTATCTACGAATTATTCTACCACTGTGCTATGGTTTATTCATATTGTAGGATTCCACGTCCTTCGCCACGGAATTTGGTGTCACTTCCACTGAATTATCATTGCCTTAACAATTTTTGAATATCTCTGTTTCTACATTAATTGATATATCTACTTTATCACCGATATTGAGCTGTATTTCTTCCAAACAGAATATAAATTTAACACAACAGTTAACTAAATGGGGTCCTCAATAAATATCAAAAGAAACAGTAACCGTTACGAACCGTTCTATGCAATAGTTTCGTAAATGTTACGACGTACGTATTGTAGTACTTTTTGTGTGACCATTGAACTGAAAATTGTCTGTCTTTTGTGTACAAATGTGGTGACACAGATAATATTAACGATTTACACGAATCACTGAGTTTGGATGGATGATGTCACATTAGTGGTATACTGTCATCAGGACCGCACCATATTTGAGTTCAGATACTATTTATTTAACTTAATGTGACCTCCCTTGTATAGAAGAAGATCAATCATAAAGATTTGTCAGCTAAAGACTCGGTAATACCATTAAGAATTATATGATGATTAATGTATTTTGTACCATGTTTCTATAAGATATATCCACATTAAACGAGAACTTTGGAAGAAATCCCAAAGCTACAGGTAATATAGTAAACGTAGTGCTATCCAAATACTATGCAGAACTATATAGTCGATTAACTATCGAGTTTCAGAAGATGACTAACAACGATAAGATAAATAGAAATGAGTCAGTCCTAAAATACTGCGATCGATGACTGATTGAATCAGACAAACTGTGATCCTAATATAGGTACAAATGACAAAACTACTCGAGTCTACATTATTTTATATGGAAATACAAACTCCATTAGAATTCCAACAAGTCCAATGATCCGAGATAAATCTAAGAACAAATTGATAGAACTGTTGTATGCTAAACTGAAGCACTTACTGATTGATTGATACATCTGTTTGGCGAAACGAGATAAAATGTAGATTTCAAAGGGAATGTATTAAAGAGTTTTACAGCTGCAACATTGTGCAAATAAACACCTGCTCGTACACCTGGCGGTGTGCCCGAAAATGGAATCGTGTATAAAGATCAAGATCTTTGGGAAGCAACGAACGTATATTGATCTAGAGATAAATTTGATGAATTAGAAATTGCTGATTCGTTAATATTATTAAAAGCGACCAACTCCAGCAAATCCAAGTCTCTTAAAGATTGACATCAGATTCGAAATGATAGTGAAAAAGATAGTTGAGCACGAATATTGGCATTTTGACTGAATTAATGAAGTAGGTCGTAGACAAAAGGCACTTCTGAAATAAATAACTAACCAGTCAGAATTAACCTTATTCGCTGACGGGTCAGATTACGCGAAAACTTAGGACACGATCATCTATATCCATTCTGACCTTTTTATTATCCATAATTATTTATGAAGCAGATCAAGGGGAATTTATTTGTACCCCTGAAGGTATACAAGATATTAATTTAAATAAAATTATACTTGTTAAATAATTCAGCAAGCTTCTGTCCTGAAAGTCCGCCATTAACAGACGCATAAGAGAATTTAATCAGGCTCTCATTTAATATCTTACTAAATCTCTATGCCTACGAAAATTCGTTTTTCATTTGCTCCCTTTGTACTCTCTGACTTTTGGAATATCTCGCGTAAAATTGGAGTACATAATATACAGTGTAACCCACTTGTTTGTTGTTGTGATGGAAACCTTCGGGCCGAATAAAATTAAACTCTAGCTGTGTTTTGCTTCGGCTAGTTATTGTTTATCTTTCAAACACAAGCGGTATTGTTTTCAGAAATTATAGAAAAAAAAATAGCTTTACCTTTTCTTCGTAAAAATACAAAAAGTCTGCGAGAAACTGAAAGCAAATTCAATTTGCATAATGAAGCGAAAAAATATGAAAGTTACAACATAATAAAAGAAGATGCCAATTAAAATTACTGTTATACATTATAATAATATAGAGGATACAACTTAGCTTCTACAGCAACCTCCGCATCATTTATCCAACCGAATGCTAAAGAGCAAAATTCACATTAGCTCTCAAGTTCACAATACCTACGTCACACCTGTTCAAAAGTCTGGTTAGACACGTGTCTTCCACAAATAGCATTGTTAACCTTCGGGAGCCATGAACCAGCGGCGATGTCGGCCGAGAACGCGCTTCAAGTGCAATTAGCGGAACACACTTACGTGTTACTACTATGCTGGTTAATTGAATAGTTAGTAGCTGTGCGATGAAGGATTTGAGAAATTTCATGAAGAGATTCGGGAAATATTAGTTTTAAGATTAACACCAGCAATATCATCGATATGATGTTTTAAAGATAAATAGAAAACTATGCCTGTAGGTAGGTACTGTAATTAATCTAGGACATGTAGAAGATATCATTGGTATTCCACAAATAAGTTTAGAATTAAGCATTCTCAATAAAGCTGCAGAATTTTGCTTGCCTTATTCAGTTGCGAAAACAATCTTTAAGATTAAAGACGACATTACTAACGTTAACAGTACAGTGCAATCATTTAAATCTGTATTTATAGTAAAGGAAATATTTCGCTTGGATCGGCGTCTCTTCAATAGAGCGCTTTATGAAATCAGGACAAGAAGTCTAAATAAAATCAGACGGTTGCTGCACAAAAACCTTCTTGAGAGCACCTGTGCCAGACATTACAGGATCTAATACGACGTCAAGGAGATAAGTATCAAGTATTTACCTACAGTCGCGTCGGGGACTTGCAATATCACGATATTGCTCTACATTATGAATACATACGAAGTCACGTGCTGAAGTTAAAGTGCTATAAACGTGATAAAGCATCGCTTTTATTGCAGTGGGAACGAGAACATGGGTTTAATTGCCCTTAACACTATTGTAGGTTAGTTTCGTTCAACACTACTTTACAGTTTTAGAAGCGTTACTATAAATTTCATGTAGTGTTGTAATTGATACTGTTTTTAATCTGTCAAGAACTGGTTTACTTGTATCTTTAGAACCGGCTTTGGTTATAACACGTGCTGTTTAGGAATATTCATTAATTCTTCGAATAAGTCTATTTGTAGTCATTAAGATTTCGTGTAGATACTTTAAAGTAACATTAAATTCTTTACTCATATCTCTGTCATGATTCTAACTGAAGACATATCATGAAATAAGACTCTTAAAAGTATCAAGAGTCTAGTTCTACCAACATACTATCATTCCGATAATAGCGCATTGTAGATGAGCACAGAATGTATTTTTTAAATTTCACATGAAACCATTTTACATAAAGAATGTAACGTAATCCTTCATAACATCGGCTGACTGATCTATGTGTTTATAAAAACATTTTTCCAACGTTTGCTTTGTTTAGATATTAAGAACATAAATCACGGAAATGTATGCGCGTGAGTTCGTTTCTCGTTCGTTTGCTTTTTTGATCGTGAATCAAAATTGCTTCTTTGTGTAGTCATAAATACGTATTTAAGTAGGAATTAAGAATAAAAAATAAAAATAACAGTATTATTGATAAACACGCAAACCCAAAACACATTGATGACTCATCAAACACCGAAATATTTTTAGTTCCAAACGAATTCCATGGCGTAAATACTCTCTCACTGACCTATTTGTATGAATCAGATATAGAATTTGATTGCTTTGAAAACAAGTATATCTCACTTGATTAAGGGCTAAAAGTAGTAAGGCCGATCCTAAGCCAGATGGAACCAAGGTTATAAGGTGAATAGCATCAACAAATTCACAAACATCGTAATAATTGCTAAGGTCATCGTTGGGGAGAACACGCCAGATCTTTTGTTTTTAGCGGTCCTTCAATAAATGAAAGATCGTTTTCATAGGGATATCTGACAATGGTTTAAATACAATCAAGGCTTAAGTAGGGTATAAAATCTTGTCAGTCTAAAAGTTACGCGCACTAGTACACGTTGAACCTTGTCGAAAAGCGAATAATTCAATGTTTAACATTGTCGTGAAAAGTAAGCAAAGCTGACGACAAAGTGAGCCACACTGGCGTAAGGGCCTAGCAACCAAAACCTCCATCCATACCACACAAGCAAGACTAATCTAAAACATTTAATAGCGTCCTAAACCTTCTTAGTGTAAGGGCCATAAAACATCCCTTGTGACAAGAACCTTGACATTGCAAAGCTCGTAAACACACCCAGTGACAATTTGCACTTAATACACGTCCATTACCTAGATTAGATTGCTCTTCCATGATAAAAACACAGTGTCCACTTCAATATCCTAATGCAAACTAGTTTAAAGTGGTCGGATCGCGTTTAAACATTGCATGATGGATCCATTATTGAAAATGTGGTCAATTAACGTTGAGACACTGGGGACAATATATCGCTATAAAAGACAACTATGGACTTCCCATAAAATGTTAAACCAGATACGGATGCCTAGTTCTGAATACGAGAGTAAGAGCGAGAGACTAAATATAGAAATGTACAATACATAGAATAATGGAATCATTGAATCATTTATTCTCTCTTCACAAATTATATGTAAATAAAAGCAATAATGAACATTTTAGTATGGCAAAAGATACAATTTGTGAGAGACTGGTGTCTGTACTAGGAAAACCTGTACCACAGATTACCAGGCTCCTACCCCGCGACAATGATGTAGTAGCTCATTCAGTAAGAATTAATGAAGAAAAAAGTATTGCAAAAGCATTGATATTTTTTTTTTTTTCAATACATAATTACAGTGTTAACAAAAATTTATATTCCGTCAAATCGCAGAACGATTTGTCGACAGAACAGCCCTCGTTCTTGTAGGCTATAAAATAACATTGGTACCTACCTACATTTATATAATTCCGCTAATCTTATACAACTATATAGCCTTGTCATGATGCTTCTAGCATTGTACCTGATGGTGAGCGAATAAGTGTCGTATATCAATGGTTTCACGTATATAAAAATTATTATGAACATTTTAACAATAACAAATGGTTAGTACTTAAGTAAAACTAAAACAAGAGTAGTGACAATTCTTGTGGGATTGATAGTGAGTGTGTGTGTGTATGTGTGGGGGGTGTGTATATGTGGGGGTGTATTTGAGATACATAGAGATTTTTGTCTAGGCTAGGTAGGAATATAACTTCATAGAGAACATTACTTAGCTTAAATTGCTTTAATATGTAATATAAGTTTAGCAATTGATGTGATCCGCGTCACAGTCGTAAAAACCACCAGTTTTATCATAGTGGACGCAAAAAATCGGGATATGGCTTAGAGCATGGATCGAGATTGGGCCAAATTTCATAAGTCAGGATAACTAAGCAAGCATAAGATATTTACATGCAAATTCTTTGATCCCACCAAAGAGGGTTAAAATTCGCAAGTGGGCCGAGGTTACAAAGGCTTAGCATCAAGTTCATACTGTTTACATCCTCTAAAGATAATATTGATGCGCGTGCGACTGTGTTAGTGTTCAAATATTTATACAAAGCTATCAAGTACAATATGTGCTAAGAGATTCATGTAAATGCATGATCGAAACGTGCGGAGTTACTAAAACGTGGGAGCAGTTCTATCACATGATGATGGAGCAGATGATACTGATGCCAAAAGTGGAAGTCTTGAAAATGCAGTACAATCAAAGTTGCAGCCGATTCTTTTATACATTGACGGCGCCACGACTGCTGTCTCTCTACCACGCCGATCCATAAATTTCTTATGGAATCGGCTTCAACTTTAAATCCGAGAGAGATCACATAATTCGGGTGCAGGAATATCATTTTTGTTTAAAGTATTTTAATTAATTATCTGATTTCCATAGCACAAGCGCTCTGTCTAGTTTAGGATATGAAGAATGCCAAAGGATATTAATGAGTAAATAGTGAATTCAAACTATATGGAACATCGCAACGGTAAATCAAGATCAGTGTGAAACACAGCATCACGTTACCACCATGTGACTAGATCCCCGATGTTTAAACCACTGCGTAGATACGTCACGCTACACACAGTCCGTGGCTAGGGGCAGGTCACGTGCGTCCACTTTCGATTTCCTCTCCATGTAGCCAGACTGACAGGCCGGAAGCGACGGCATACGCATACCAACGACCGGTTCTTTGGGTAAATGAAGATTCGCCATATTACGAAGTCGATATGTAAGAAAGAGTAGATTTGCATCGGCATTCAGCCAGTTTATACCTACTGCTGAACTAGTTATTATATATGCATTTATAATACTTGAGCCAATTGCAGCTGATGAGTCAATTTGCATCATAAATCATAATGAATTAAATGTGATTTCATCTACAACTGAATAAGAGCCTAAGCGGTCTTTGGGATGAGTTCGGAGCTTCAAAGCGTCCTATGGGGATTTTTGAAAGCGTCTTAAGGAATCTGGATCTATGGGGATTTTTTGAGGATGACATCAGAAGACGATCTTGAGTCTTTTCTCTGCATAATCTAACAGCCCTTTCTTTGAAAATGATTATCGATCACAAATTTTACCAGGAAACAATGACCTAACAATGTTTTGTGTCATCAGTCATGTATTAAGGTCGTAACAAGGTAATGGTCCAGTGACCACGCTGTCTAGGTGTTCTTTTGTTTTCTACACATTTCCGAGGTGTGCGGCCATTGGCGTCCCGGTAGTAACGTGATTAGCATAAAGAGTGCGTTCCATGCTATGACGTTGTACGACTTGATAAATGAACCGTGTATTGTTCAGACCACAACTTCTGATGTTTGGTTGGAGAATCCAATTTGTGGTCAGACGTTACGTCATCATATTGGTTTGTTAGGGGATTTTGTCGGCTCCATATTACATAATTTAAAAATATGGTATAAAAAGTTGGTATATTAGCATATAACTGGTCTACCAGTTATATGCTAATATACCAACTAGATGGCAAGGTGATATTGGAGATCTTTTAGAGAAGACTTGGAGAAAACTCAGAGCATAGATGAATGATCCAATATGTAACAATTGGTAAATAGAGGCTGAAATCTTGATTGATGATTTACTTTATTTAGGAAACACAGTTAATATCAGTGATAAACAGCAATTATTTATTATTGACCCCACAGTCGAGGGAAAGGAGAATTCATTCCGAGTACTGGAGGAATGGCGGAGAAAGAAGTTTTGGGGAGCGAGGGCATCGGTGAGGAACTCAAATCCAACTGAGAAAGCAGATGAAGATAATATTTTTCATGTTTCAATACCATAAATAAAAAAATTGAAATCGAGACGCTATCCTTCGTTTATTCAAATAACTAATTTTAAATTTGTCAACATTTATATTCACAGAGTGCAATAACGAAATCAAATAAGACAACTATTTTGTACTCTTCGCTAGTACGCAAATATAGTGATGTATTTTCAGCATTAAAATTTATAAATAAAATAATTGCCTTGTACAAAACTAACGTGACGGTAACAAAATCTGTCAGACTTAATCTTCATCTTTCAGACTTAATTAGCACATTTAGAAAATATGAAAATAAATGTATGTTAAGATCTTCCAAAAATTATGATAAAAATCTTGCAGTTTGTTGTCGATTTCTCTCAGTTCAAAACTGATTACGGAGCTGGTGGTAACTTTAGTGGAAGTGCCCTTTTAGGGCCTACACTGAATTGTTTTTGAAAAAAACGATAATAATATCAATCTATTATACAAAAGCTTTTAAGAAATAAACCAACAACGAAACATAAATTTAGAGTTACAAACATTGGAAATCTTATTGAATTTCGAACTTCTGTTAGAAATGTTCTTTTGAATTCAGATGAGAAATTAAAAGCTTAGGCGTGAAGCCCGATGGAGCTTTGGGAGCTTTTGTATTTCGTTGTATCAGTAAGGGACAATTTGTAGCGTCCTCGTTAATTATTTATAATACTTTAATTAAACAATTACTCTTGGTCTCGTGATTGGGAGAGAACGTTTTAAGTCACCACCTGATGATCCTTGATCACTGGTTCTTAAGTGCCACACAATCGGTAAGAACACACCGCTAGGTGCTTTGCGGCAGATTTACAACTTGAGGGTAGTATCCAGCCAGGCGGGTCCTACAAAGTACCCTACCACCTTGCCTTGGGTTCTTCACGATTTTTCCCTTCGCTGAAAACTCATTGTAGAACCCACGACCCTCAGCACGGCATTCGACGTCTCTACCACTGAGCATATTCGCTTTCTTCATTAGAAAATCGGCGCGTCTCATTTCATACAAACGTTAACAAAGCCGCAACGAAGACAAGACGAATGCCCAGACATTAATTAATTCACCGATGAATATAATTCGAAAGCATCTACGAAGCAATTGAATAAATTAGCCATCACAATGTCCATATAGGAATAGGTACGTAAGATTATATAGCGAAGAAATGAATCAATTGGACCGTAATAACTGGATAACAGATTATTAACCTTATTAACCTTTGTATTTTTGTGATAACATTGCGAGCTATGTCGGCGAAATATAAATAAGAAAAGAAAACGGACCCATGAATTAGATAATATGGTACATACAGAGTTGTCTAAAAGAGTAATCGATGAAGACCAACTTATTATTTTTCTAAGACAGAAGATAGACACAAAATCTCTTGTTTATAGCAGAGTGAACTGTTTATAGTGAATTCATAATGAGTAGGTTCTCCGTGGTCAGAAATAATGCTAAACTGTCACCCATAAGTTGTATAAGGCACTATAACGCTATCAAAATGTTACCAAGTAGCGTTTTAGATGTTTTAAATACGCCAGATATAGTTCACCTTTTTTATAGATGAAATGGGTTTGCGTCTGACAATTCTATTCGTTTCAGCTTATTTCTTTGTGCCAAAAACCTGTTTAAAGTGCTTACATCACTTTAATCTGCTTAAACGCTTCAGTATTATTTATTTACACGAATGCAGCGTTTATCGATGATCACCTACACTGCAAAATAATCAGTTTATTTACATTTAATTGTAATTAGACGCGAGATCTGGTACGTGGTGTGTTTATCATTCACTGAAGAGCCAAGGCCGTTATAAAGTCAAAGGTTGACTAAGCAAAACGTTTACCCGCTGATGTTATTAGGTTCTTAGTCTCAAGAATGCAATTAGGACAAGGTTTCTAGATGAGTATCTTTATGAATCTCTGCAACTTTATAATAGGTCAGTCGGCAGAGAAGTCAGAAGAACTCTCCTCGGAAAAAAAATCGACGTATTTTCATATGACAAAAATAAAAGCACCAAATTATTTCGAAGACCAATTAACTTAACGTAATATGACATATTTCAAAGAAAGCGTACGTTATTTTAACGCCACCTACATATCAAAGTCAAAGCGGGTCGTCGACCGTGGTATAATGGTCTACATAATTTGCACTGCAGTGGTTTTGCATACGGTTGCTATGGGGAATAAAGTTGCGAACACGCTATCGACGTATCGCTACCGTTCAATTATTCTTTTAAATTACTTTTGGTGGTATAATGGTGCAGTGTATATATAGCTGGTGTTTCGATTAGAATATATTTCTTGCGACTGATATTAAATTTAGAAAGGGAATAAAAATGGGAATTTAATTTAGAGCACCGAGCTCACGAAAGCCGTTGGACAAAAATATTATTCCAATTTCAAGATGTTCCATTTAAATTGAATAATTCTGTTCTATTTATAAATACACGCAATATTATAAAGATATCATAGACAAAAGAGAAGTATCATCGACACTTAGACAACTTCAGGACGTTGGACTTTTAACATTAGCCCATCAGCTGTCGGATGGCAATATTATGAATGTATAAATAAACTTGGCTTACTCATACTGATATCGTAGCTATTTGTCATATTTAAAGTCAGCCGTATCAATAACAATCCAGCTATTTTTAGATTTCTGATAACTACGTCATCAATACGGATTCGGAATAGTCATTTCTACGATGGGGATATTGCCAGTACGCTTAGCAGACAGATTGATGATTTCAATTCAACTGCCCAACAGATTGAGCCAGTTCCATTCTAGGCCATGTGCTTACCACTATAGGCCATATAATCGTTTACCATCCATTATAAAAAAACAGCCCCGGCAAGTTATCGTTATCATCATCATCATTCAGGCAGTCCAGGAGTGTCCATTACTCAACAAATGCCCTTTAAGAATAAAACTGTATTGCGGAGCTAGTAGACAACAAAAGCATCGACTATAATGCTAAATCGCTAAGTATATGACACTTGTAGCGCCATTATATGAATGCAGTGAATGTAGCAATGGCAACCTGCCGTGCAACACGGTTATTGTGATGCAAATACTGTGAAAACTGTTCAATATTCATATAATCGCCTGTTGATCTGTCTGGAGGCGATGACTTCCGTGATTACAATCGTTCAAGGTCTTCGACGATGAAGAACACGGTAAGGAAGTATTACTTCAAAAGATTGTATTATTTGTGTCATATCTTGATACATCGAGAGGCTGAATCCTATAATTCATAAGATAAGCGAAAGACTTAATGGGACTATGATGGGGTTAGCCGAATTCGTCGACTGACAATTCGTCATAAGAATCCATAGTCATCACGGTAAAAACGTAGTTGCAAAGATAGACAAAGTTGTATTGACTATTAATTCAATTATTTATCAGCCAGGCCTTCCGACAAACGCTGGTGCTATGCCATATTGTTCCTTCGTAGAAACTGATGTTATATAACGATGCTATAATAGCACCTTAAAATGCCTTTTCACTCTAGCCTTGATAGGTCCAAGTTTATAGATGGCTGCCGGAAAAAACAACCACTCCTTTCTCTATTCGCATTTTGTAAAAGGAAAGCATTATTCCAAGACTATTCTAGGCACGCGGCTCCAACCACATCTTGGAACTCCCGCAATAATCGTCAATACTGCATCAAAGTCCTTGCAACAGACTAAGATGTTACGTTTTAAATTATACTATTTTCTATTGACTATTTTGAATATTCTATAGAAGCATTTATCACTCTTTTAAGAATGAATGCAGTAGAGATAAGCTTATTTATATTTTCGATTACTATAACGGTACAGGCTGTTTTAACCAAAATGTCTTTAATAAGCTTTCGAAGCTTCGAGCAGTTTTGTCTGTAACTAATCATAGTCTGTGCCTAACTAAGACAGATATCCAAGAGCCATTAGAAATAGTAGACATAAGTGCCATAACAAGAGAAAGACTACACAAAGGTGTTATAATAGCTAATAATATATCAATTGGGACGTGCGTACTATTAGATTAAATATAGGAGCGTATATTCGACCTTGCTTTGCGGTCAGCGCTAATATACATGATAGAGTTTCATATCTGAAGAGACAAGTTCACCTTATCTTAAAATCGCGTATTTACTGTTTAGAAAGTGTCGTGGCAAATATTTTTTATTTTGTAGAAAGTAAATGTATATACGATGAGACATATTTGATTTTATTTACTACAAGGTTTATAGAAAATTCCGCGGAGATGAGGTAATATAAAATTATAAGGGGTTATTGATAATGCAAATTTCATATAAATGGATTTCTGCATTGAAAATACAAAGTATGTTGTAAGTAATCTGTAATGTATAATGAATATATCGTCAATTTAACGCACTGATGAGTAGCTAATTGAATCAATCACCGAACGCAGCGCTGGTATTCGAAAACAGAGGACGAGCTTGAAAAATAAATCTCCTTTTACAAAAATGGCGGACGGTATGTCCAAATATTCTACTTTTCGGGTATCATAATTATCGTAGAAAAGGTTAAAGGCATCTTAAATAATGTCACGAAGACTTCGTTCTTCAAGATATTCATTGGTCTAATAAAACTAATAATTCTAACCATACAATGAACAGTAAATTCTGCTGAAGTGGCATTAATGCCAAATGCCTCAGCAATATTTCTAAGCCTGGAATTAATCTCACTTGGGAGATATAAAATCGACGCGCAACCAGCCGACGGCTTTCACCGTACAATGTCCTACACTACCCTATATGGTGTCTTAAGTACGTGGTCTAGACTAAAGGAAAAATCACATGATACCTGGTTTCTAAATGAAATTCTATTTAAGGTTTATTTAGGCCTTAAATCTAAATACGGCTGTAAATCGTTTCGAGTGACTAAAATGCTCAATAAATTCTAGTCCTTATTTTCGTCTTAAACCTGAGCATCTAAAAACGAATATACTGATTTGGCATTACATACATAAACGAAACGACCTAAAAATTGCAGCAAGTGTGTACGCTGGAGATTTGTGACCTTTGACAAATCTATTTTTCCAAAAAAAAAATACAAATTGAATAACGTAATTACGGTGTATGAATGAAATTCATTTGATTAAGACTCATTGTCAATTTTGTGAAGCATTTTCATCAATGAGTCATTGATGAAAATGCTTCACAAAATTTAGACAAAGCTTCTTATTCTCCCATATCAGAATACAGGTAATGAAAGTCAACCATTGATTTTAAATGAGTCAGTAATTCTTCTTGTAAGTAAACCTGAAAACATTGATGCTAAAATTAAGAGAAATAAAGAGAGACTTACCTATCGCGGCGACAGGTAAGCAGTTGAAGCAGTCTGTGAATGTTTTCCATAGCTTGATGTTGTACCTCCTTTTGCATTCGTCGTAGAATCTGTTGACAAAATGGAAAAATTTGAAATTTTGTATCGTAACACGATTTAATTAACTCGCTTTCTTGTCTGTCTGTTCCACTAAAGACCAAAAAGTTGAAAATAAAGTATCTCTTTAGTTCGATTTAAAAACGTCACAAAACATTTTTGCACTGCAAATAATGAATGCGTCTTTTTGTGTCCTTCTATGTCTCTTACTTATGAATATGCGTTGCTAAATCTAGATCCTTATAGTGTGACGACTTTAGTACGTATTAGTTACGCAAATATTATGAATTGTAGAATGAGTGAGTTTTAAAAAAATGACCGTCCGGTTTAGTTTGATATGTCAGTAGCAAGTTACGCGTTTGCTTTCAAGCTGATTGTGTAACTTGGGCATTCTTATTTACTTTTATTAAATCGCAGTTTCATCCACAAATTCTTCAATTCAAATTCAAATTTGTTGTTTATGACTCCATCGTTTCAACGATGACTAGAGTTTATATCATTGCCAAATATTATCAAAATAGTTTCAGTAAACTTTAGTAGTAAAGTAACCAACAGACAGTTTATTTTATAGTTCATGCCACAAAATTGACCTGAAATGAAGATGTCTACTTCAATCAATATCATTCGGTACCAGGAACACATGAGTTCGCGAATGTTATAAATAACATTTTGAAACTACTTTCGCCGAATACAGTTACGTAATAAGGAAATTCATACAGACAATTGTAGCGCGTGTGTTTTGCAATTGACGTTGTTTACAAACCGGCAAAGATATATCATCATCGTTTAATGTAGAAGATATAATCATATGTTAGGTTGCCGCAGTGGATGGTGATGTTTGCGTGTATGTTTGCTTGGACGTTTGTTACTCAATCGCAACGTAATTCTTGAACGGATATAAAAGAAACTTGAACGTGGATGGTCCATTTTGAACGAATATTTCCTGAGTTTTAATTTATTATGTAAATTTCAAGCGAATACGGGTTAAAGCCGGACAGAAGCTTGTAAATTCCAAACTGTGTGTTTATAATGTCTCATTAGCAGTGCTGCAAACCCCAACATGTAAAAAAGAAGTATATTTATGCCAAAAATCCAGGAGACAGGGTCAAAAGGAAGGAGAAATAAAAAAAATACCCTTTCTGCCGTGTTTAAATTAGTAAGATTGTTAAATTATACTTTTAATTTTGACAAACAAATCCTTTTTATTGGGGCTTATTTTTACCAGTGTCCAGTTATATAAGTTTTAGTCACTATAAATCACTTTCACATTGTCCGCTCTGTCAGTAATTGTCAGTTTCCATAAAACGTACAATTTCATTCCACTTCATCTTCACATGGATTGATCTTTATTGGGTAAAACACCACCAATAAATATGCAATAAAACTCAAAATACACGGAGTCTTGAAAATAAAACGAAAACGCAACTTCACTTTGCGAGTTTCACAGTTTAATACGGAATCTGAATGATTTTACATTGATTTATTATGTTTTGAGAGCATTGACTGGTTTATTGTATGTCAATATCAGTCATTGTGAAAATCCAGGAGATTTTCATTGAATTGAAAAATAAATAAGGAGATAAGGAGACATGTCCAAAAATCATGGAATCTCCTGGAAAAGAAGGAGAGTTTGCAGCACTGCTCATTAGTGTTATTAAAGCTACCGGATGAAAATTCGAAGATAATTAGATCTTTACGAAAACGAGACTGAAAACGTACCTACAACAGTATTTTAGTACCCTAGAGTAGATTTTTAAGAAGCTTATGTATAGATGGGGTTCTTTAAAAAGGGTGTGAAGAGATTTCTTCAGGGTCGGCAACGCGCGAGTGATGCCCCTGGTATTGCAAGCGTCCATAGGCTACGGTAACTGCTTACTATCAGGCGGGCCGTATGCTTGTTTGCCAACTTAGTGGTATAAAAAAAAGATATTTATTTAAGCCTAGTTCTCGCGAGGTCTGTCCTCTGTCTATTGCTGCTTAAAAGTCTCTAAATTGGTTAACAAAAACGGTCATTAGTGTCACAGTCTTAACAAATAAGAAAGCCGAAGCCGGAGACTAGCATTATTCCATATTTTCATTATTACTTATCATGTTGCGACATTCGCCAATGGCTCAATCTTATACCCTTAGTCATGACATTATCATTAGAGGTTATTGTACTTATCGAGGATGTGACGTTGAAAAAGAGCGTTGATAATGACTGTTTGATTGTATTTTCGGCGTGTATTCGAAATCGATCAAGTTGTTTATGTTACGAAATTCTATATTGCGCATGTGGATCAGTTTGAACTGTCAAGAAATTTACAATGAACTTGCGATGGCATCTTTTGGTATATTTTTTTTCTTGGTTTTAATATTGATAGTTTAAGGAGATCAGCGGATGCAAAACGGATCTAGTGTCAAGGGGGTCAACTACCATCTCTTAAAACAATATTATTACAACCTTACTTGTCCTTTGTCCTGTTTTGACGTCGGATGTCAAAGGCTTATTCCCGTTTGTCTACGTTCCCGTTTGTCAACGGTACATATACTTACTTATAGCGGTGTATCGCGTGCATCAAGTACAGTCAGTATGTTAAGTCTTATTTTAAAGGAATGTAAATATTGGTTTGAAATTAAATAAGTACATATTTAAGATTTTTATAGTGAGATATTTATGTATAATGTAAAAATATAATATATTATGACAGTAATTATTTAACCTATGCAAAGCAAAATCAACAACATACGTTACTATAATATACAACGTTGTTTATTCATTCGTAATGTTTTTATCTAATTGTGACTAAACAAAAATAAAAAAGTAAAAAAACAATAAAGTCGAAAATTAAAAATTACAACTTAACAAAGTAAAATCAACAAGTGCAATTAAATAATTTGGTACACTAAATATAACGTAGGTATATAATTCAACTACACAACACAAAAAAGCAACGGAATAATAGGTAAATAAAATATAAAATAGAAGTTATTTTAACGAAACATTGCAAAATCAACAAATATAATACAACAATTAAACTACTAAAATTAAAAATAAACGTATCACAAAAAATTACTGAATAATATAAATTAAAAAACATCAATTAAATAGCCGGCAAAGAGAAGATACGCGTTTCAAAAAAAACTTTATGTCACATAGACCATGTTCATATTTGTTGAATATTTACCTGTGTTTAAAAAATATATTATCAACTACACATACATGTATTCTATGTAGTTCTTAGTCATTAATATGGTAGTTTTAAAATATACAAACTAAAAATAATATTAAATAAATTCGGCACACAACTTTTTACTCTAACTGTACTTTAACGTGTGCTCAGGTAAGTAATATATACAAACATAACAAATGTATATGTACCGTTGACAAACGGGAACGTAGACAAACGGGAATAAGCCATGTCAAAGACGTAACGCAAGTAAGATTATAATAATATTGTTTTAGGAGATGGTGGTTGGCTCTCAGGGATCAATCAAATAGCAAATATAACGACATTTCAACTTTTCTAAAAATCTTTCTTCTTTGTTTAGTTTCAGCGGTTTCGGATCAGCTTTTTCATGAATCAGTCTATCAAAACATGTTTTTCTAAGGTATAGAAAATGACCTGCATGATAACTTATCATTTAGGAATTTGCGTTTTGTGTACAATAACAATTTATGGGACTCATATAATGAAAGTACCTCGTACTTAAGAGTAAAGCTATCTATTTAAAACCTCAAAATGAAAACAATTCAATGTTGGTGTCTTCGGACGCGAAATCGTCACAAGAGTGGTACCCCTGGAGCACAAAGCACAATAAAATGCACAAAGTGGAATGTGTAATAACGACCTTCTTGGAAATCAAATGTGAGGTAAGTGAGGAAATGCGAGGTATTTGCGGGAAGTCAGGGCTAGGCAAATACCTGCCCGTGAAACAGACGGCCCGGCCCTCTGGCAACCTTCGCATATACGATGTAACTCGATTACGTGAACGTGTGTAGGAATCGACGTAACCGTAACTAGTTATCGCACTGCGGTTTACCCGTGTTCCAAGTGTTAAACTTAGTAATTTTCTGGGGAAACTGGATTTTCCGGTACTAAATTACCTCTGTATTTTCCGGGACTTTTTTACTGTTTATAGGCCTATACATTGACCACAATCTTAACGTGGTAAGTGATGATGTGGCCGAAGGTGGTAAGCACACAAAGCCTTGACGGAACTGGTGGATATTTTCCTTCACAGAAAGCTCAAGCTGATTGTAGGATTCGAACCCGGTACCTTCATCTCGGTATCCGACGTCAATACATAATTTATATATACATAATAATACCCAGACTCAGGACATGCATACATGTTCGCGCAAATGCATGTCCTGGGTGGGAATCGAACCCACGACCTGCGGCGTGATAGGTGGAATGTTAACCAACCATGCCTGCTGGCCCGTCAATCTGAATCTATACAGACACTTCGAATATCTTCGTGGCCATGGGTAAACACTTAGGGCGAGTCATATAGAAAATGGCGGATCACTTTGAAAATGTCACAGCAGGCAAAAACATGCATGGTTGGCTTCGCGCGAAGAAATTTATTGGCTTACAGCAAGGTCGAGGACGTTATGGAGACAAAACGTGATACAGTTGATGGCCGCTATTTGATATCAAACAATTGTCGACCCTATCTTATTTACATATACGATTGTTTATTTATGATATGCAAAGTTGGTGTTTATGCCTTATACCGGTATGTGTGTAAACCGTATGAACGGTTCTCTTTACATTGTATACCGTATCAATATTTAAGGGTTTACTCGCACTATGTCTATTAGGATATGTCACAGATATATATCTAAATAGATGACGCGAGTGTATGTACTTCGCGTGTCAAAATCTGTGCAAAAATGGGGCACAATTTTCTTCTTTTGAAACTGTTTCGCGCGGACAGGGAACTCGCATAAGGCTGCATGTCCACCAGATATGTGTAGCGAGGGATAGGATAGCTTCATTTTCACGTTAAAAATCTAATGCCAGCCTAACTAAATCAATCTTGTGACATCATGGTAGCTACAAAAAAGTTACACGCTTGGTTTTCACGGATGGAGAGACTTGCGTTATCTATTTAGATTTATGTGTGTGTATGTAGCTTTTCATTACTGAAAGAATCTCTCTAATCCGACTGGAAGTTCCAGAGATTAGCGCGTTTAAAACTCTTCAGTTTTATTATACAATAGTATAGATGAGTCATCGTTAGTTATATGCCCAGTCATTAGAATTACAGACATAAAAAAAGGAAATAAAAACAAATAACAAAACTCATATAACAGTTACTCTTATTTCGTACGTAGTTAGTGTTTGTAGCACAATTATATCATAAAAATAATTGTACATGCACTTTAAGTTACGTTTGTTTTTAAGTTAAAATGACGTCAATTCTGTCGTAAAATTGTTAAGTTAATGGACAAAGTTATGAGATATTTAAGACTGCGTATAAAGCAAAATAACAATCTTAGAATTGAAATTTAACCAAGTAAATAGTATTTAAATGAAAAAATATTTTTATATGGGTATTTTCATTATATTCGCGAGGGTTCTGCCTGAGCAAAAACATAATGGAATGAAATTTCCTCGATAGAAAAAAATCACAAAGCTACCTCTAATAATAATGAATTTTCGGTTTTATTCGTTCATGGTGTATCTAATTAAGATAAAAATTCGATAAATAATATCACTAACATATGACCTAGGGCTGCTACTAACGATTTTTTAAAATATTCTATACTTTACGAGTTATTTAGATAAAAAGCGCTTAGTTCATTTTTGTTCCGCGGAGCACGCTATCTCCATCTCATCTGCACGCGAAGATTAGACATAAGTTTGTTTCATCTGACATTGCCATATTTTTCTGGCTTGGTACGCACTCTTAAAGGTGCAATCACACTACTGTCGATCGATGATAGGTGACAAAAGCCACTTTAAAGTCATGTGATAGCTGCAGACAAAACCCGCTCAAAATATCCAATTCTTCGTGCGGAAATTACGTTCAGTTTTTTTCTACTACTGTTATCATACTCGATGTTGCGGAAGTCGCATATACTGTAATCATAGATTTCTTACTTGATAAAATCTTCGCAATAAAAAAGGTAAAGCAATAATCGAAGTGTCTGACTAATCGGGCGATAATTTACTTAATATGGATAAAACCCCGCGTAATGTTTGTCACTAATCAATCATACTGCGTGAAAAATACTATTCAAAGTCAAAGTCAAAGTCAAAGTCAAAGCCATTTATTCAATTTAGGCCCCAGAAGGGCACTTATGAAGGTCACATTTACTGAAGTTACCACCGGTTCGGAACTCGGCCTTCAACTGAGAAGAATCCGGCAAGAAACTCAGCAAGGTTACATTTTTTATATATTTTTTGGACAATCTGGACTATGTTCGGCTTTTTTCTCCAAATAATAAACAATAAATTATTATATAATAATATTATTGATGATAACGATAAACACAATCGAATACACTTGTTGGGCCAACTGACGGTCGTTAGTCGATGACGATTCGTCATCGAAGTCATGGACCAACAGAAATGTGCTTACGCCTTTATGCTTTATCTTGAACTGGAATATATACTTACTAGCTGACCCGCGCGGTTTCACCCGCGTTCCCGGGATAAAAAGTAGCCTATGTCTTTCTCCATACTATAGGCTATATGCATGCCAAATTTCATCGCGATCGGTTCAGCTGTTTAAGCGGGAAAGCGTAACAGACAGACAGACAGAGTTACTTTCGCATTTATAATATTAGTTAGGATATGCAGTTTGTAATACATTGACACATTATTATCCGACACGTTAAATACACATTTACTATTGATAATTTTGTCTGCTCCATATTATAATATCTTGTCATTAACAAACATAACAAGGTTAAAATACTGCCAAGTGCGAATTGGAATCGCGCACGAAGAATTCCGTGCAAAATTGACATTTAACAAAAAGTAGGTATAAAATAACTCTTATTTGACACTGGTGCTGATTCTGTTTTTTACAACTAAACTAATTTTAGTCTCACTATGTCTCTTTCTAACAAAGAACATAAGAAAAGGATGAAAGAAATTTAGTCCTGTCAAATTCTCCAATGCTTGTTTTCAATATTTTAGTCGTCATCTATCGCGGTTACGTCTAAATACCCGCAAATGAAGATGGCAAAGACTAATTTGACAGCTTTAAATATGTTCTATCCTTTTTCAATATTGTTTGTACGAAAGAGATGTGATGTGACTAAATTTAGTTTAGTGCGATTTACAACAGAATCGGCACCACTGTATATTTCTTGTTTAAGGGGGGGTCTAAACTCAAATGCACAAAAATGGGTTTCTTTGAGAGTCGAGTATGACGTAACGCAATGAAAATACCTAACACAAAAAATAATGTGGACAGAAGAGGGTTTTGAGAAAAATGTTAACCGAGTAGAATATTAAAAAGTGCTTTGATATTCCCAATAAAAAATTCGTAAGTTACGGCTAAAAAAATCTTTCGCGTCGAAATTCTCCGTATTTTCAGCGATGACAACAATTTTATTTTTAAGAATATATAAGATACAGAGTTATATTAGAATGTTAACCGGACACTTATTCAATTTAATGTGTATATTCTGTATAATCTAAAGAAAACCCGTAAATAACAGTCCATTTCATAGAGTCGACACATTTATGATTTTCCATTTTCAACCTTATTCCAGTGAAGAACGAGTGCTGTCAAAATCGTAGTCAGTCCGCGCCTTAAGAATGGATATGAATAATATTCGATTCAAATTACAGCTACTTATGTCAAAGTGTTTTCGAAATTAAGAGTCGAAACAAAAACGTTGTAAAAATGCAACTTAGTGTTGTTTATTTGTCATATTTAGATATACAGGGTGTTGTTTTGGTCGGCGACAAGCGACCCAGGAGCGGTAGTACAAAATATATATTCCCCAAAAATAGACTTAATTCCATTAAATACTGTAAATATGTTGAGAAATACCTTATTCAATTTGAAATAAAATTACCGCAAAGTATGGTTACGCGACACGTGCACAGGCTAGAGCTAGGCGCAAACCGCCATCGCCCCACCCCTTTACTCCCTCGTACTCCCGTTGAGTATTATGTCTACACTTTAGCTTATTACATGATTTTCAAAATTTTAATTTTTTTATTTTAATTATTAAAGAAAAATAAAGTATTTTTTTTTATATTTTTTTAGCACCAGTATCATTTGTATTATCGACCCTGAGTCGCTCGTCGCTGACCAAAACAACGACCTGTATACAGTCTATAGAAGTTCGTAGTCTATTAAACTTTCAGGCCTAGTAATAGGTTCCCGTTGGGCATACTATGAGTGCGGACCCCTAAAAAGGAGTTAAACTTCAATGCAATTTAAACTCTCACGTAACTGAAGTAAGGAAACATTTATTCAACGTTCATATAAAGTGTTTCGCATTAATTTACCTTCCGCCTTCATGTATTACGTACGTAACGTTCTTTGTTTGCAAAATTAAGAATTTTGGAGATCATGGATACAAAATAAACCCTAAACACATAGTATTAAGGTGTACGGTATCAGACGAGATTATTGTGATCAATCAGCGGATTTATCGTGTTTGCAAACATATCTAGTGATAACTAGATAACGTCATGCATGTAACGTGGTGCTTTGTTGAATAAAATTGCGACATAGCACTTGAATTTCGGAAGACTGTAAAAGATTTTAATATACCTAGTGCAAACTAGAGATGTGGCGAATGCACAGATATACATCTAAATAGATGACGCGAGTGTATGTACATCGCCGCGTGGCACAATTTTCTTTTAAAACTGATTCGCGCGGACAGGGAACTCGCATAAGGCTGCATGTCCACCAGAGATGTATAGCGAGGGATATATTTAACTGACAAATAGGATAGCTTAATTTTCCCGTTAAAAATCTAATGCCAGCCTAACTAAATCAATCTTATGACATTATGGTATGCACAAAAAAAGTTACATGCTTGGTTTTCATACGGATGGAGGAACTTGCGTTATCTATTTAGATTTATGTCTGTGATCCTACCCAAATACAGATTCTTTTGTATTGTTTAAAGAAATGTCTCTTTATCATGCATATTTATTGTATTGAAGATTATTGAAAGAGGCGGCTGACCGCGCCATTAATAGCTGAAAAGTCTACAATACAAAATAACCCTTACGACAAAGAGACAGGGTCTAAATTGAAATACTTATTTAATACATGTATGGATATACATGCAGGTATCAGGGACCAAAATAACAGGTGTGATGTGGCATAAGGGGCAGCTGTGTGCGTGAACGAGATAAAAAAACAGTGCATCTCGCTTATACACAACCCTTTTTCCACCTGTTAATTTGATATTTTGGGACCGAGTTTTAGTAATATTTTTGGAAGTACTCATACCACGAGTAACATAAAAAAACAGATATAATACCAATAAAACAAAATAAATAACTATAATACAAGTTCATAATATTAAAAGACCTTTTCTAAGGTACACTGCTTTATAACAGCGTTTTACTTCGTAGCAATTATTATTGACCGCGCGCGTACAAAGTGAATAAAAGCCATCTTACCTCAAAAAAGCAAATACATGAACTACACATTCCCTCTCTCCAAGGGCGGATCCAGCCTTCAGGTCAGGGGTCACACACTTATATCCAGCATGGATGGGTTTCAAAATACACAATACTATTCTATAGCTATTACCCGCAGATTCACACGAAAATAGAGTAGGTACATTTGTAAGAATTTTCAAAATCGGTTCATTAGTTCTAGTTCATAGTTCCGAGGCGATCCGCCCTTGCCTCTCTCATAGTTTCAATGGGCCATAGCAACAGTCAGTGTATTACTAATTTTACAGTAATTTACGACGCAATGATCTCGATCCAGCTAATGCGAATTTTCATATATTGGACAACATCTAATGTTTTACATATGGAACGAAAACGGTTAGTATAGTAATATAAAAATATTTTTTTGGAAATAAATAGATTTTGATCTGGTAACGCATTTTGCCACCATTAGCCCATGTGAGTACCGCAAGATTTGATGAGACACCTTTTTGAGAACCTATGTGAAGCGGGTTGTCTAAGGGGAAGTGAAGGAGAAAGGGAAGATAGGCATTAGGCCAGTAGACGTAGTCTTTCACTGCTGGCTGCATAAATAAGCTCAGTCACTCAGCGAGCTATGGAACGAGCTATGCTCGGAATTTCTCTACGTGACAGGGTCCGCAATGAGGTCATTCGTAGGAGAACGAAAACGACGGACATAGCTCGTAGAGTTGGTAAGCTGAAGTGACAATGGGCGGGCCATATCGCTCGAAGAGCCGATAACCGATGGGGAAGAAAGGTTCTCGAGTGGCGACCACGTACTGGAAAGCGCCAAGCGGGACGACCTCCCACCTGGTCAGCGTCGCTGGGCGCCACAGGATGCAAGCGACCCAGAACTGTTCGAAGTGGAAATCAATGGGGGAGGCCTATGTTCAGCAGTGGACATCCATGGGCCGATATGATGAGGCCAGCAGTGAAAAAAATAAGCAAATTCTAAACAACTAAAATCTACCATAATATGCGCAGACGCAACTAAACTAGGCGGCCTTGCAAACAAAAACGTATTGTCTTAAATTCTACGTATGTATTGCGGTTCAATGTTACAAAAAACCTCAAAAACTAGAGCAGAAATGATCTAATACCCAAACTAAGTGAACTTGAAGGAATTGTTATCGGCCTTGTTGCAATGAATCAGGTATGACTCACGTGTTTACCACATACGAGTATGGTAGTATTAGTTGCTGCGATTAAAATTTAGGGTCGTTGTAAAGTTAGGGTTAGATCGTGGGGTTTTCGGATGACGTCATGGTGTCATATCAGGAAATAATTAAGGGTTGCTTTTTAATTTGGATGGCTAGGTGCAGCTTGTGACGGCTTAAATGTGATGTAATGAATCTAAGCTTGTTTTGAAAAGAGTATTTATTGCAGCCTCTTCTCAGAAAATGCAACCTTCCGAACCGGTATTAGAGACTATTCATAAGTGCCTGTGAAGGTCTGTTCGAATAAATAATTTTGAATTTCGAAATGATTCCAAGATTGTTTTGAAAAGTAATTGCTGAGTTTTGCCGGCTCTTCTCAGCAAATGCAACCGTGCTATTATTTCAGTACTAATCAACGGGAAGACCTCATACGACCAACATATCTTAACAGACACGTTTTTGTTCATGACGCGACAGTGCGTGACCATATCACGATGCGTCTGGTGTTCGCTTCCCATGACCACGTCGGTACATTGTTTTAGGTAGAAATCGTTCTTTGTTTCAAGAAATAGCATTCGATTATACATAATTCAAGTAACAAGTAAACATGGATACATCTATAGCCTCAACAGAATAAATAAAAAGCTTCCAAAAATAACAATAGACGTTTACAGTGAGACGCAAGATTGATTTCATGTACGAATCATAGATTTAAGTGTGCAATATTATTATATCAAACGTGTCTTTCTTTCTCGGAAATGTTTAAATGTGAATTCCGTCTCCCATGTCTTACTTATTTAAAGTTAGACGGGCTAATTGGCGCAGTTGGTTAAGAGTGTGTATAAAGCAAAATAACTTACTCTTCGAAATGATATTCACCCAAGTAAATAGCATTTAAATGAAAAATAATGTATATGGATATTTTCATTATATACACGAGGTTTCTATCTGAGCAAAAACATAATGGAATGAAAATTCCTCGATAGAAAAAAATCACAAAGCTACCTCTAATAATAATTTCATTCTTTTTAATTTGTTCATGGTGTATCTAATTAAGACAAAAATTCAATAAATAATATCACTAACAGATGACCTAGGGCTGCTACTAACGATTTTTTAAAATATTCTATACTTTACGAGTTATTTAGATAAGAAGCGCTTAGTTCATTTTTTGTTCCGCGAAACACGCTATCTCCGTCTCATGCCACGCGAAGATTAGACATAAGTTTGTCTCATCTGACATTGCCATATTTTTCTGGCTTTGTACGCACTCTTAAAGATTCCATTTATCGCGGCGCAGGTCGTAGATTCGATTCCACACAGGACATGCATTTGTGTGCTTGAACATGTCTGTATGTCCTGAGTCTTAGTGTAATTATGTATATCAACTATGTATTTAAAAAACAAAAACAAGTAGGTATATGTATTATATCAGTTATCTGGTTTCCATAGTACACACGGCTACAGATCAAGCTATACATTTCCAATATAAACTGACCTCTCATTGTACGGAAATCCAATACAATACAAGATCAGCTTATACTGGAAATGTATAGCTTGATGTGTTGCCGTGTGTACAAGCTCTGCTTAGTTTGGGATCAGATGACCGTGTGAGGAATGTCCCAGGATATAAAACAAAAATCTCTGCAATTGTCAGTCCTATACTAAGAATGATAACCAAATTTAACACATGTGAAACAGCAGAGCACATTGAGTTATTAATAAAGACACTCACCCATAAATCCTATTGATGCTAGCGCACTCATGGTTGCCACGCAGAAGGAAGAAGTTCTCTGGATACTTGATCTTATACGCGAGTAGCAAGCAGATGGTCTCCAGCGACTGCTTGCCGCGGTCCACATAGTCACCGAGGAACAAATAATTGGACTCTGGAGGGAAACCGCCATATTCAAACAGCCTTAAGAGATCGTAGTACTGTCCGTGTATGTCACCTGTTGAAAGGAAAAATCATTAGTTATCCAGAATCTAGATTAACAGAAACTGCAGATATGTAGCTATCAGAAGGGCAAGTTAGCGTGTTTGGTAAGACTCCTACCTATCATGCTACAGGTTCTGGTTCGATTCCCACACAGGACATTTGTGTGCAAGAACATGCATGTCCTGAGTTTGGGTGTAATTATGTATAATATGTACAAAAAAGTAGTAGGTATATCATTTTAGGTTTCTTTAGGTTATTTAGACGTAACTGCAATAGATGAAGCAAGCATTGGACTAATTTGACCAGACTAAATTTCCATACTTTTCGTTCTTTGTTAGAAAGAAACATAGTGAGACTAAATTAGTTTAGTTGTAAACAACAGAATCAGCACCATTGGGTCTAAATAAGTTGAGTCTAAATAAATATAATAAAAAGCACACTAGTGTGCCTGGTTCACATTCAACAATGTGTTAATAGAGTGTTTATTATAACAATTTGGTTTATTACCTAAGTGGACTTTGCAATAAAACACTGCTATAACAGTTTGCTGTGGTACTTAATTTACTTTTGTTTTATTAATATGACATTTAGTTATTTTTGTACTGAATTAGCGTTGTATTAGACCACAATCTCACCATGGTCAGTAATGATGTGGTCGAAGGTGGTAAGCACACAAAGCCTAGAAGGAACTGGCTCTCATGTACAGCTGTTGGAACACACCAATAGGTCTTGGCGACAGATTGTCAACTAGAGGGTGGTAGCCAGCCAGAAGAGTAATTGCAAAGTACCCTACCACCATGCTATGGTTTCCTTCACCGAAAGCTCAAGCTCATTGTACGATACAAGCCCAGGACCTTCATCACAGCATTCTACGTCACTACCACAGACTACTGAGCTATCATCGCCTTCGACATGCTTTCAACAGGTGCCTTAACATATTCATAGCATAATAGCCTTAATAGCTATAATTCATTCATTATGATGCTAAAAATGATGGTGCGGCTCATGCAATAGCTGTAGCAATAGTGATTTATTATTGCATTTGATATCAATTAAAATGTATGCGTCATACAGAAAATCCACCTATCTATTAGTGACGAAAAGAAAAGAAGCAAAACGCTGACTTTTAAACACTAAAACAATTAAGACAGGTTCAGTAAGAGATATTTTTTATTAAGATCTTCAGTCAGTCAACCAATCAACAAGCAGAGATTTTGTTTTCTAGTGAGGGCATCTCAAGGACAGACATACAAGTTCGTTTGTTGTTTGTCAACATACATATGTATACAAGTATTGAGATAGTTGAGAGGAGAGTTAGAATCTAGCTAGGTTTCACTTAACAGGTTATTTGGTCTATTCTCAGAAAATTAATCATATTACAATGGTACTTTTACAGGAATGGTCAGCAATTTCTTAGACATAGGTTAGTGTAAGTCACATAATCAGATTAGCTGTTTGTGATTTGTCTAATAATAACAGGTGTCAGAAATGCATTACCCGCATTATGTGTGTACACTGTAAGATAATACATAGGATACACATACACGCTACTTCTTGAGCAGAGGTTAAAAAATAACAATTGGTTTCTGAGACCTGATCCAGGTGTCAACAGTTATTTCCATTACCTACATTATCTCTTATACCTTTGATGGGTTGAATCCTAGTTGAATGTAATTTAAAAATAAAACCATTTAAAAAGAGAATGTAGAATGGATATTTAAAAATGAAGCACAAATTGGTGTTTTAGCAACCTTCACTTTAGACTAGCCATTACTACTGCGAGAAATTAATTAATTGTATTTTATTAATGAACCAATAGGAGCTGGTACAGTTCGGTATTCTTTATTTGTGGTAAATTACTGTACAAATAGTAGGTGGATCAAATAAACACGTATTTTTTAAACTAATTTGAAATGCATTCCTAACGTATTTTTTGAGAAAGTGACGATTTACGTGGGTACGTTGGAAAGTTGCGTCAGGTTTAGGGTAAATATTAAATGAGACTTACCGCATATCTTCAGCGGGGCTTCGAGTTCAAGTAATATTGGTTGTGACAGGAAAATTTCTCGTGATTTCAAACATAGCCCTTTGATTTCTATCTCTGTTAGCTGTACATTCATACCAGGCTTTTCGCCCCGTACTGAAAATAAACAAAACGTATCACTACACAATGTACAAATAACACAATTTTAACACAACATTTCACTGTATTTCACTAATAACACCGACTTTCTGTTTATTCGTCCCAATATCAACATTTACCTTTTAATAATTTTTTTATTACGTTATCGATGTTTAACTCATCTGTGTCTCTGTCTGCCATTTGATATAATGTTTGTGCACGGAATATAGATAAATATAACGAGAAAATGAATAGAGATTGTTAAGATATTTGCCGATGAGAAAGGTACAACCTATTTCAATTCTCGGCTAAAATGAATTTCAATGGCGGAGACATCACTCACACACACACTCAAAAGTCAAACAAGGGAACACATCACCAGTGCTGCCATATCATTTTGAGCGATCTCCCCCCTTTTCTATTTATTTACAAATTATATTGATATTTATCTAGTTATTTGATTTATTTATGTGACTGGTACTAACGTAATATACTTGCAATACACTTCACAGAAGCAGAATCCATAGAAGGCTACTGACCCTGTCCAAAATTAATGTATTTTTAATGTTTTTTCTTTCAAGAGAAATACGAAAGTAAACCCATAAAAATATTTACTTAACTAATAATCGATTGAGCAATATGCGATTGATGCTTGCTATGTACCATTGTTTGCCCACCATAGATCCGAGGCTGCAGCCAAAAAGTGAATTAACTTTTATAGTTTATAGTATAATTATTAGTAATTTCAATTCTTGAACAATAAAGTGAATTCCTGTGTTTAATTTAATTTATTAATATATTATTATAAATATTATAGCAGTACTACTATTAAGTAATAATAGTAACAACTACCGATTTAAAAAAATACGTTCAATCAATATAATAAATATGATTTATTGAAACATTGAATTGTTGCCAATATATTCAAATTCCAATAAATAATTCTAAAATTTCTGATATGTAATCGCTATTTTTGAAATTCCGGAATTTAAGAGGTACCTAATTTTTATTGGCATATAACTTTTTGAAGTTTAGGCATAATTATTATACAGAACAACATTTATCGTTTAAAAATTCAACCCTTAAATCTTCATTTTACTGCAGCAATATAATTATTACCCACCATTCAGGGTAATTTTTTGTTTGAGCAACACTCACTTTTGTTAAGTGCTGCCTATAAGAACATTTAAAATCCTACCATTTCTACTATACCTGCCATTTTTTTTTTTTTTTTTTGGGATTTTATGGCCTGGTTACTAAGACCTTTAAGCCACGACTTTATTATTCCGGAACCACTTTTCAGATTTTGTATTTTCAGTTTTATAATTTTACCACCGTATTTTTAACTATACCTGCCAATTCTTTAATGAATGTTACCAATAACAAAAAATATACTACCAAAATCTGAAAAATTACGAAAAGTACATACCTAATGTCTATTACCTACATTACATATCTTTCATGCCTGGTACCTGTAAATTGGCAGAGGGGACAAGTTAGCAGGTATACGTTTGAAGTACCACTGGGATCTCCTACTACTAGAGCTGTAGCACAGAGGATTGAGGGGAATACCACCTGTAGGTAGGTACCATAGAATAAGGATGTAGGAACAGTATTTGGTATTTGAATTTATTTTTATTTTCATTTAGCCCCGGCGACAGTGTCGCCTGCTCCTGCTGCCTGCGGTTGGCTGCGAAATGGCACCTTATGTGGCTATTTTTACTTAATCAAAGTTAAGAAAAAAAGAAAAGAAACTTATTTATTTGACGAACACATTAACATAACAATATTTAAAATTGTAAATAAACCAGAAGGTCTGTGCCGTCAAATAGGACACAGCTCAGCATAGTGCTACTGACTACTGTCAGCAGCGCTGATTTTCAGCTGACGCCCTTAGTGATGTCACGGTCGTAAGTACACGAATAAAAAATAAAAAAAAGCTAAAAATGATAAACAATAAAATAAGTTATAAGTTGTAATAAAGTAAGTTCGTGCCCTCTTTTAAAAAATACTGTCATAGCGTTTATTCACACGTACTGCAACCACATCACAGCGTCGCGACAAAATGTAGTCAATATGTGGTTACGTGTGAATAGTGTCACTGTGGCTTTTCGCGGTTGCGTTGTGGTAGCTACAAAATGTTTGTAACGCACTTGTACCGCTAGTTGGTGTCGCTGGTGGTTGCGTTGTGGTTGCGACGCCGCTGCCCGCCGCGGTGTGGTCGGTGGTCGGTATTACAAACGTGCTCGATAGTGACGGCAAAATGTGGTCCGTGTGAATTCCACTATTAATACATAGGTACAATATTAGCGCCCGCCCACGTGGTGTGGTTATGGTACGTGCGGATAGAGGTTTAGTAGTTCCTCGCTTGCAACCTTAGTGGTAAATATTTTTGTGAACACGCAAAATGGGGTAGTGACTGAATGCAACAATACAAAGTTGGTTAGTAAAACATAATTTTATTCATAATTTCCATCCTATCATAAGTTTTGTAATATTTTCCAAAATAAAGCATATATGTAACATTTCGCCATAGATTTCCACCAAAACAATAATAAAAAAATCTAGTTTTATTCTTTCTTCCCTCGATATGGATGACGTTTTCTGAAAAAAACAAAACGTTTTAATTTTGAAGAGTTCAAACTCTCGGTGAAGTTAATGAGGACACTATAGCATGTGGTAAGATAATCCCCTTACAAAAGGGCCTGCCTCTATTTTCAGTTGCCTGGGACATTGGGGTAATTTAATTCGGTGGACGGAACCCAAGCAACTCAAGTAACTTCGATTTAGTAATGACGGAGCGGGCGTCTGGCTACAAACCTCAAATGGAAAATCAAAATAAGAAGAGTGAAAGAGATAGCAGTATTCGATGTGCTGAATACCTATTTTACTTCGAATTTGAACTTACGCTGGTATGGTAAGCGTGTAGATTCCAAACTTGGTATTGATGGCTTCCATTTGGAACACGCTCTCGATGTATTCTTTATCGGCTATAACCGCCGGCGTTTCAAACACCAAGTTCATTATGTAGTCTTCAACGCAACTGTAAAAGTTTAACATTGTTTTGTAAAATAGTTCGCAAGGTCGTCATTAACCTATTGAAGGAAACGGTCACATTAGTAGGTAATGCAAATATGTTGATAATTGGCTTTGAGATAAGCAAAATCGTCAATCACTTCTCTAAAGTCATGTCTTTGAGCACATAAATATATTTATCGGTAATATCGATTATCAGCTGGTGATCTGGCAGGAACTAGGCACCATCGATCCTGCAATTAACCCAAAGAAGCGCCCCACCATTGACAATGCGCTTTTAGCGTCTATTCGCACGTATGGCAACCACACGACAGAGCGTCGTGACAAATTTTAGTTAAGATGTGGTTACGTGTCGTGGTGTCGCTGCGCCTTTTTGCAGTTGCGTTCTGGTTGCGTTTTGGTACCAACAAAATGTTAAAATATTTGTACCGCTAGTTCCCGGTGTCGCCAGTGGTTGCGTTGTAGCGCCTCGGTGTGGTCGGTAAAAAACACGCGGTCGATAGTGATGGCAAAAAATGGTCCGTGTGAATTCTACTATTAATATTCATACCGCGCCCGACTTAGTATACCCGCGTCCCCGCGTGGTGTAGTTGCGTGTAGTGTGATTGTGGTACGTGTGAATAAAGCCTTATTTGCTAAGTCAAGGACACACGCGCTCTGATTGGCTAAGTCCCTACACTAAACATTTAGATGCAGTTATTGATTGGTATTTATGGTATTGTTATCAATCAGTGCAAAATCACTTACTAGCGCGGAATTGGATTGCACGGTATGCTACTTTAAAGGGAATTTCCCTCGATGGATGGAGATAAGCATGTTTAAACCCTACAAACGACTTTTAGGCGGGAACTTGCAGAGTAACGTTGGGTTTCCATTTTTTATTTTCATAAATTCGTGTATTTTGCTTTTAATGCATATTATCGGTAGTATTTTATCTCAATCCATGTGCACCAGTGAAGTGAAATGAAATGAATTATGGGTATCATGACTTTTCAAGTTGTCTCAAAAAATCCGTGAAGAGTTTTAGTACAATTACCACCATTGTAGTAAAACATGACTTTTATGGGCGGTGTGACTGAGGACTATATGTGAAAGTGATTTATTTGACTTAAAGTTATGATATAACTCGACACTGGCAGAAATAAGTCCTAATTTGTATTTGGTTGCCAAACTTAAAACTAAGAAGAAGAAACCTTACAACCTCTTTAAGTGGAATATGAAGATATACTAACTAAGCACAAGGCTGGTAGGGCACCAGTTTCTCGATCCGGTTGGGGCGCAGCACCTCGATGTAGGGGTCCGCTACCAGCTTGGTGGTTGGCGGCGCCGGCGCGCCTTTGCGGGCCTTCGGGGTTGGAGCTGGCGGCTGGATAACAATTACAATACTACGTGTAACGGAAAGGGTATATTGTAACGGAAAGGATATATTGTAACGGAAAGGATATATTGTAACGGAAAGGATATATTGTAACGGAAAGGGTATATCCATAAAAGTACACGATATCTTTGATACTATGCGCACAGATCGCGAAAGAGAAAATTTTATGATAATATTAGCAAGTGACGTGAAAAGATAATGACCCTCATTGAGCGGCAAAAATGAGCTGAACCTTTTTATAGAGCGTCTATACCCTGTGGCTTAGCTAGGTAACCAAAGGCCCTGGGGCAAAAAATAAACTAAGGTCCCAACTAAACTAATTTAAAATTTTCAGCCATCGCGTTTTTACACTTGGAGCAAGACTACACTCACACATTGAAAAAAGACAGATCGTAGCATGTTCCGCCATCTTTCCGTCATGATAATCCGTATGTAGGGCCAACAACTGTTTATTTTTATGCGAAATATTAGGCGCTGATCCCGCAAAGAGAGTTCTAAAGTTCCGCGTTCAAAGTTCTGCGTTCCGCGTTCACCATGGTACACACAGCGAGCGAGCAGTATAGAGTTCTAAAAGGAAATGGCCCCCCCTGAGCTTGAGGGCCCCGGGTAACTGCCCCGTCTAGCCCCTAGGCGTGGATAAGGTGGTTTTTTTCAATTACTCCTTGAAAAAAACCCTTTCCGTTACACGTTATATAATGGAAATGTATAAAGTACTAGCTGTCCCTCGCGGTTTTACCCGCGTTTCCGCGAAATCGTATATTTTTCTGTACGTGTACTATGTCATTGTGCTAATCCAGAACATTCTATGTGCCAAGTTTCAACCAAATTTATTCATTAGTTTTTGCCTGAAAGAGTAACAAACATTTTCATAAATCACATGTGATTTAGGTAACCACACAAACTTTCAAATGTTATACCTACTAATTGTCCCCCGCAGATTCACCCGCGTTCCCGAGGTAAAAAGCCTATGTCCTTCTCCATACCATAGGCAATCTGCTTGCCAAATTTCATGATGGTCCGTCGAATAGTTGAAGCGTAACAAACAAACTTACTGTCGCATTTATAATATTAGTTAGGATTAGGATTAAATAGAACTGGATAAAAAAATGTGCTTACTTTTTTGCCGTAGTTATTGTTATTTTCCTAAATTATTGTTTTACTTAACGCTTCTTTACTTATTGTTGTTGTTGCGCTCGTGGTGTAGCATGATTAGCCGTTCTTAATCGATCGGCAAAGTTAAGCTACGCCTGTCGTGGTCGGTACCTGGATGGGTGACCGCCTAGTGGTATTTCAAATCGAGCGTTTCCGTGCTTCGGAAGGCACGTAAAGCTGTTGGTCCCGGTTATCACTTAATTGTGATAGTCGTTAAGCTAGTTGGATGCCTCCTAGGCGGCTTGAAAAATTCCAACAGTAGGTTGACCACTAGCCTACCTCCACCGATCCGCAGTGGGCACGCGTGGTGGAGTATTGCTCATTCCCTTTCACCTTCATTTGTGAAAGGAGGCCTGTGCTCAGCAGTGGGACATTATAGGCTGATGATGACGATGATGACTTATTGTTTTAGAATTTGAATTTAATTATTCCCTTGGATTAAGATTTATTTAATTAGGTAAGTATTCATAGTAATACGGATTCTGTTAACAACAAAAAGGTAAGTCGGAAGGTGTAGGCTTAGTAGTCCGATTGGCAGCATTTGGTCACCCTGAATGAAACCAACAAACAATGACAGCATCTATCTGAGACAGCATTGCTTTTAAAAATCAATAGGCACCTTAACAGCACCATACGCCACTTGAATGAGGCTCTTGACTTCAGTCTCCAGAATCTTGAGGAACTTGGAGACGTTCCACTTGGTCACCTCCCTGTGGTTTCCGAGGAGGGCCAGGAGAGGATTGCAGTCGCATTTTGCCAGCCTGAAAACATATACTCCATTTGGTAGTAATTATTATTTATTTATTTTTTTATACGACGTCGGTAAACAAGCATACGGCCCGCCTGATGGTAAGCGGTTACCGTAGCCATACGGACGCTTGCAACACACGAAGCATCGCTCACGCGTTACCGTCCTTTCCCCCCTCCCCAATGAGCTCTGGCGACCTTACTCACGCGCAGGAACACAACATAAAGTTATTTGGCTGCGGTATTCTGTAAGGTGGAGGTACTTCCCCAGTCGAGCTGCTCTTTGAGCGAATAAACGCTACGCTCTACCTCTCTTATCTTATCTATATTTACTTTGTATGTAGTCTGCAAGACATCTTTGATGACATGACATCATGTAGTGGTGAAAAGTTGTGGATTAAAGCCTTACATTTTAAGGTGAACGCAGAACAAGGCGAATGTGACAAATGGGGCGAACGAGGCGAAGACTCGGAACATATTTTGCCGACAAGCATTGAAGATCCTTTTAGCAAACGACCGAGTAATACAATTCCTCAACTAGTAGGTATGTCTTTTTGCACTGATTCATAATAGTACCGACCAACCAAGGCATCTAAATGTTGAGTGTGTTCATGACATAGCCAATCAGGGCCCATAGTCGGTGGTGGGAAATTGGCGGAAATTCAAACAAAATTAACGTCATTGCGCTTCTTTGGGTTTATTGTTCGATGCCGACAAGTGACTAAAATTACTGTGATTTGCGTAGCTTCGCGTGCAATGTTTATATTATAACCACAGATATAAATCTAAATAGATGACGCGAGTGTATGTACTACGCGTGCCAAAAGCTCTGCCAAAAGGGAGAGCAATGGCGATGCTCTTCTTTTGAAACTTTTAGACAGGGAACTCGCATTTAAGGCTGCATTCAAATTCAAAATCATTTATGCAAATAGACCGTCGCAGGCACTTATGAAAAGTCTGACTCTAATACTCTAATACCGGTTCGGAAGGTTGCATTTGCTGAGAAGAGCCGGCAATGAACTCAGCAACTACTCTTTTCAAAACAAGCTTAGATTCATTACATAATATTTAAATTCTATTCGCAAAAAAAAAACCAGAGATGTGTAGCGAGGGATGTATATAGCTGACAAATAGGATCGTTTAATTTTCACGTTATAAGTCTAATGCCAGCGTAACTAAAGCGCTCTTGTGTCATTATGGTGAGTAGAAAAAAAAGTGATACGCTCGGTTTTCATATGGATGGAGGGATTTGCGTTATCTATTTAGATTTATGTCTATAACAACTTGTTAGCAATCAGTTTCGTTTAATTACCAACCTGACAATATCATCGATCCCCTTCAGCACCTTGAGTATGAGTGCGTCGGCGGCGATGTTCTGGTCCTGTTTGTGCAACGTGCGCGCGCGCTGCTCCTCCAGCGCTGCGGTCATCTGCGCTATGCGCTTGTCTTGTTTTTCTTCTCTAGCTTCGTTCATATCGCGTTGGTCCACTGGTGGTAAGTAGTTTTAATCAAATGAAGATACTAACTAGCATCTTTATTACTAAGGATTTTACTGGTTGATATTTCAATGCAAGGGTCAGTTCACTAGACGCGACGCGACGCGATGCGAGGATGCAAGAAGAGAGCCAATTGTTTCAGAAAGACGTATCGATACGCATCGCGATGCCGCCGGACGTACAGTAGTACCCAATTAATATGGCTTACCAATGTACCTGCGCAGAATATACATTTTCAAAGTGCGGGCAACGATATTGGCCGACAGCTGCCGTCATGTTAGCGCGCGCCGTGCGGAGGGACGTGTGAGACGGAGCTGCAGTGTATTATGAACCTTATATTAGTGTTGATTGTAAGTTTTAAGCTTTCTTTCGTAAATCTTCGGGGCCATACTTTCTTTTCTGTGCGAACGAAGATTCACGACGCGCCATATAAGTTGGGGAATACTGTACTCTAATTATCTGGTTAAAATATGTACCTTTTTATGTAGTAAATAAAGTTCTATTTGTATAGCTATCTCGCGTCTCGGTGTGAACTGACCCTAAGCCAAGTTAAGTTTGTCATACGGTCCCCAGATACGATGAAGCCTGGCGGAAGGTCTGCCCTTTTAAATGGAGGAGTCATCCAACCTTGCTCCTCCATACCCTGAGACAATTCTATCAGGATCATGAGTGGCTAATACATTGAGCTATCGAGATAGTCAGACTAATGCCAAATCAAGAGTCAATGTTTAGGCCAAAATGCCTGTAATGGTATTTGTGGTAGAAGCCTACTCATATTGAGTATCAATGACGAGCCTCTGCTTCCCGATTCCTCTCCTTTTCCCACATCATATGTGTGAGCGAGAAGAGAACTTCGGGAATCTTCTACATACTTCGGCGACGCATCGCCAAATGCGTGTGTGCGAGTAAAACGAGACGCGCGCCTCGCAACATTCAGTACGAAATAAGCTACAGATCAAAACGCATGTGAAATTTGTGATTTGATAGTGCTCATAATCATTGGATTGCCATAGGAGTTCCTGGTAAGTCCTTACCTTTATCCTGGGAGGCTCCTCGTTTTCCATATTGATATTTTAACGCAAAAACCCACCAGTCAAACTTGACAGTTACCTACTATTTACCATTTCTATCGTAAACATTAGTGAAAGGACTAACAAGCCTTCTGCCTCATTAGCTCCAAGTCCCGGCGCAGAATGATGGACTCCTGCAGAACCTCACACAGCAGCACGAAGCACGAGAAGTTTTCTATTTCTGTCGTTTTGAAATTACTGATGACTTTGGCAATTCTATCTGTACCGGTGTATGACTGCAACACACAATTTAAGCCTATAGATAGAATTTGCAACAGGGGTATAGCTCGCGAGTTGCCAACTCAGGAAATCTTTTCTTACAAGTTTATGCCTATGGTAAATGCTGAAGTTGGAGTAATTGCTGAGCACTCAAAGCCAAGAAGGAACTGTCTCTCCATCGGAAAACACCGGTAAGTGCTTGGCGACAGATTTTCGACTTGAGGTAACTAGGTGCGAACTAACATACCATACAAATGTGCTATGGTTTCCGCACAATTGTTACATCTTGGAAAGCTCAGTAGGATCCACAATCATCCCCATACTTAAATTGATTCATAGCACTATCACAATTAATAAGTATTAAGTCCTTTCCCGCTCTCTCCTATCTTTTCTCCTTACTGCATTTGATGAATAAGTTAGGTATTTGTGCCAGTCCAAGACTTTTTTAGGAAGTGCCAGGCAGCCCTGCCTTACACTTTGGGCACCCGCTAAATACAGTCCACTTAACCGCTCTCGCATCATCATAAAGTTTTAAAAGTTTTTGGATCTTTATTAATGTCAATTTCTGAATATACACTTACTGCAACGCATTGGGGCTGGCTGATAATGCATTCAACTGATATAAGTTCCAAAGATGCTGTGATCATTCCGAGGACTTTAACTGGCTCACCTATTTCCTAAGCTTGTACATAAACTGCCCCAAGAAAAATAATATAAAACCACAGAATAAGACATACCACTACAGTCCAGAAGGCTCATTCCCTAATAAAATCTGTGTTTGAGTAAAAAAAGATACAAATGCCTCTCTTTCTATCATATTACTCTATTTCTTTCAGACGCGCGACCCTCAATGAATCGTTAGGGTCCGACGGCTTCGATAGATTTCACGCGTCTGTAATTATAATTTATTTATCGAGGAATGAGCCGGGAGTTCACTCACAAATATTTCATCAAGCAGCGCATCATGCCGTGAGATCTCCTGCTCGCACCGCGCGATCTCCTCGAGGCGCTTGATCTCCTCGATCTCATCCGCCTCGCAGATCCTCCGGGAGCCCTTCACTCGGAGGAACTCCTCAAGTTTTGCCAAGTGATTCAACTCGCCTTCGTAGGATTGCATCTCCTGAAAAGGTATACCATACATTGCTTGGGAAGGCATGTCAATTAGGAAACTCCTTCTTCTACTACATATTTAAGAGCTGTACTGTTGTCAGTGAAGCCTATTCGTAGGAAACTTTTTTCAAAAAATGACAAATTAATAAACTATAATTATAATTGGCTTTGTCGTGCTTCGGAATTCATAGCATAGTGCAAACGGGAATTATTCCCCTGGATACTCATTTCCAAATATTGGTATCAAGATGAACTGATTAGCACCAAACCCGAGCACATGCACAGACGCAGTACTTAGATGATGTTTGCTATACTATCAACTAAATACAATTGAATAGAAAGAGACAAACCGATATATCCCTGTTCAATTGGAACAGCCCCTTCCACTTGAGAGCCTCGAGCTTCCTGCAACACTCGTCCCTATCGCCGAAGGCAACGGCCGCGATCTCGAAGATGTCCATCAGGAATTCCTTACCCTTTACCAGCTTACCGATGGTACGGTTCCATTGAATGTTGAAGCCGTTCCTGTAAAAAAGGAAGCATCTTTCGAATTCTTTTTGCAATGGTAGTCTAACTAAATGTATCGAAAGAAACCAGGAAAATTGTGCCAGCAGCACAATTTGGTGCAACACCACTGGTCATGAAATCTAAAAGTCGCCCTTGCTTACCTCTCAACCAGCAGCCTGTGTATCTCCTCCCTCACTTGCTTGTTGTCAGAGTTGACGACACAGAACCTCTTGGTAGCTAGGTCCAGTCTGTTCTCCATGCGACGGAGACGGTTGTTTGCGTTTTCTATCATACCAAGCTCCTGTTGTTTGTAAATTCGTCATTAGATCCGAAGGGTAAGCCCAAAAGATAACCGATTTTAGTCAACGTCATCAGTGTGTTATTACAAGCAGGATGAAGTAGTGGAGCATCAGAATTTCTTACATTTTGTAACATGAGTGAACCATACGAAGAATTTTAATATTTTTTTCGCCATTGTAAGTACTGTCATGTGGTCATTGAAGACAAAAACCTTAGAATGGAAGCACCTACGGGACAGAACACATCGTTACCTGGTTACTTCTTTTTCTTTCCCCCTAAAAAAATATAACAGCGGTCTTACATCAGCTTCTGTTGGTACTTTCTTGAGCAGCTCCACAAGCTGCTTCTGAGCTAGATAGTTCAAACAGTCCAGCTCAGCTTGTTGAGCTCTTTCATCTCTCAACTCAGATTCAAGGTTCTCGTAGTCAACAATGGATTTACGGGTGCCGCTCTTTACTTGGGAGTCGCGGAGAGCGTGCTGACCTTTTTTTGCAAGCTGTTGAAGATAAAGCATTAGTATGTACTAAATATCGCTATACTTATGTGTAAATGAGCATTCTCACACATCTGTCTCGTTATCGGCATTTCACAGTCACGTCCGTAACCCATCAGTCAATAGAACGGCATCTCACACATTAGTCACTGACGCAGTAAGCCACGATGGGGTATGATCGCTTGCATGGTAGCCAAGTGCAGGTTATGTGAATGATGATGATGGATGTTGAAAATATTGGTTATCAAAATTCTGCTCTATCTGTAATCATCATCATCATCATATCAGCTCATGGATGTCCACTTCTGAACATAGGCCTCCCCCATTGATTTCCACTTCGAACGGTTCTGGGCCGTTTGCATCCAGCGGCGCCCAGCGACGTAGACTTCTTGACAAAACAGTAGGATTAGTAGGAGAACTAGAACTTACGTTGATACAAAGCAGGGTTTCCTGCAGCTCGTGTGCCAGGATTCCCATCTGCTTCTCCTGCGGGGCCAGCTGCGGAATGCCGCCGGCGCGCTTCTCCACGCTGCACATTGGCGCCAGTTTTTGGTACTAATGTATTGAATATAATTAGCATTATATAGGTACAGACTGAGTCAAACTTATTGGCGTCTGTGATATAAGGTGCGGAACGCTGCGCAGTAGCGAAAACGAAGATATGCGGTACATTCGAGATGACTGTACCGGCGCAAAGCCGGCTTGCAGCGCACTTTACAGCCGCCATTAAGTTTGGTTCGGATTCTACTTAACTTTACTTTATGCTTGAGAAGCAAGTCTAATAACTAATCAAGTCATCAAGAAGCTAGACTAATCAGCCAATTGTATACCTATCTAGGTATAGAGTATAGACTAGGGAAATTCACGTTTAGTAAAAAAATATGGCAAGCCTTTTTCAGTCATTAGGGTTCTAAGGGTCAGTTCACACCAAGACGAGACGCGACGCGACGCGGTGCGCACCTACAAAAAGAACTTTATTTACAACACAAAAAGGTACTAATTTCAATGAGAGAATTGAGTAGGTACGTCCAGCGGAGTCGACGTCATTTCGGTGTGAGCTGACCCTTAGTTTTTACTCACTCGTAATGAGAATTTAAGTATTGATTCGCTACCATTATTTTCCAATTATGTAGTTTACGAAGGAAATAGTCTTGTGAAAGATTCGCCCATTCTTAGGCAAAAGTAGGTACCTACCTATTATACCACCTAAAAGTATGGAAGGCAAGAGACAGGTCAGATCCCCTCTTGTCTCATCTAGGTAGGTACACACGGCTACAGATCAAGCTATAATTCCTAGTATAAGCTGACCTCCTATTTTAAGGAAACCCTATACAATGCGAGATCAGTTTATACTGGAAATGTATAGCTTGATCTGTAGCCGTGTGTACAATGAGTAAATTACATGTCACCTGGTAGTTTTAACCTGGTCACTGTCAGTCTTTTGGGCCAATATACTTTCAAAGTTCTAACTATAGGTAATTACGAACAAAAAAGTGAATTCGCAAATGTATTCCTAAATCAAGTAGGTTAGTACCTACATTGGGTGCATTTGGGAAGGTGCAGCTTACTTTTCTCCATCATCACCATCAATTCAGTCTATATTTATCTACTCTGGCTCTGCAAGTCTCTCCTGGGATACGCAAGATATCATCGAAATATTTGGCCATTAGTATCTTCTCCAGTTAAAGGTACCAGTTCTACAATGTCTTTTTCGAAATTCACTCACCGTTCTCTGAACATTGCTGAGCTCCGCCTCAGGATCAATGGTCTTCTGTTCCACCTGAGACGGCATCTTGACTGGATTTGATAAAACAATAAAAAGTAACAAATACCAACAAAACAATTCGGTAAATATTTATCAAGAAGCTTTTTGAACGATATTTACACCGATCTGTCAATATTTCGAGATTTTTTGAATATAGGTTCTTCTTTTATTTATTATAGGTAAAAAAGTATTTGAACTTCTTTTTTGCGACATCACTGAATTAACTTTATTTGTGGTTTTAATCTGTAGCTGAGACAAAGTTCGTGGATCAAATCCTTGATGAAAGAAATACCAGCTAAAATAAGGTAGGCAGGACGCATCGAGGAATAATCCCTGAGCATTCCGATTCCGCAAATAGTTAGTGATTTTGCACTGATTTTGAACAGTAAGGACCAATTAATGCATCGTGTGTTCTTGACTTGGCCAATCAGAGCGCTGTGTCCTTGACCCTGGGTGCCTAGACAAGATGGTTGACGACAATCGTCATCGTTAGTAAACGATCAACCTTTGTATGGGATTGACATTTCAAATCGAAATATCACGTGATTTTTAACAATCTCTTATGTCCCATACAAAGTTTGATCGTTTAGTAACGATGACGATTGTCGACAACCATCTTGTCTAGGGGGGCAGAGCGCATTGTCGGTGGTCGGAAATTGAGTTCAAGCAAAATTAACGTCATTGCGCGTTTAATTCATCTTAAGTCGGGTTCATTGTTCGATGGCAGGACGTAAACTGTATAGCTAGGTATTTAATACCAACCTGAGACTATAGAAGCCGATATGCTGATAATAAGCTATTAACCTAATTAGTTCGTTCAGAAAAGCCTCTCCGATTTCCTAGATTTCTTTTAGTGGCTACACATAATCAACCGTAAAGTTATAACAGTAAGGCACACTAATTCCAGACAACCTCATACGAGGCGACTGGGACTATCTGCGGTTAGGTATTGTCTAAAGCATACACTCTGGTACTCTATGCGAGTCGCATCGTGATTTCTCACTCCCGTTTTCCAGAGTGGTAATTAGGTCAGTAGCTTTTTATTTAACATAATCATAATATAACATATTACTTGTAGTAAGTAATACCTCAGAGTATATAAATACTACGTGTAATACGTACTCAAGTTTAAATCTGTCGCCAAGCACGCGTACAGTAGTACCCAACTGATAAGGCTTACCGATGTACCTGCACAGAAGATAGTTTTTGTACATTTTCAAACCGCGGGATACCGCTATTAGTCGGCAGCTGCCGCCATGTTAGCGCGCGCCGTGTGGAGGGGCGTGACTTGCGAGTGAGACGGAACTAAGAGCTGCAGTGTATTATGAACCTAATAGTAGTGATCTAAGGTTGATTGTAAGTGTTAAGCATTCTTTCGTTAATCTTCGGGGCCATACTTTCTTTTCTGTGCGAACGAAGATTCACGACGCGCCATATAAGTTGGGTACTACTGTACCGGTCGGTGTATTCCGACAGTCCCTCTAAAAGAAAAAGCTAAGATTAGGTAAGATTGGTTATCATTCTGGTTCATGGACCATCTGTTTGTTAGCATTATGTCACAAATAAATGAAAAAGGACTAATATATACTATAAATGATACAACGTAATAAAATTCATTATTTATTTAATTCCACAAACAAATTATTACAATAATGTAGTTAGCTAGTCATGATTTAGATCTTATTTAATTACTATTTTAAGTACTTACGGGTGCCATTAAGTACACTTGCACTTAACAATTAGTTGATGATTGTTATAGAATAAAATGTATATGTCTTTTGTTTTGGAATTTATTATTATAATATGAATATGTTTGTACCGTCTCTGGTAAACCTACTGTTTTGAGGAGGTTTTTTTTAATCAAGTCTTCGGTTCTTGTTTAATTTATTTTATTCGTTTTCATAATTACCTGAGAATCTAATGTTGGTCCCATTTAGTTAAATATCATCAAATAAAAAAGGCTTTCGATAGTTTATGAGAGTATGATAATATGTTTTTCGAATCAGATTTATTAGGTATGTACCTATTTAATTAAAAAAATATGATCATAGTATAACATAACATTGATGTAAAGGTGCCGGTTGGAAGCGGACCGCATGCAACAGCAGCAGACGACACTGTCGCTGCGTCACTGCTGGCTTTTATATATTACTATGAAATACCTTCCGTAGCCAGCGACACGTCCCATAGTAATACATAGGAACGAAATAGAAATAATTAGTGTCGTGACAACAGTGTCGTCTGCTACTGCTGCATGCAGTTCGCTTCCAACCGGCTCCTTAAGCCTGCATCGAATGTTCAAAAACACTGTTGGGTCTGAACATTCGACATAATTTTACAAAATATTTTTTTACCATAATAAATTCCAAAACAATATAAAATAAAATGGAATGACTAAGAAATTATACTCGCCATAGAAGAGATGTTTGTGCTAATACTTATTTTATAAGAAAATTAAATCGAAGGATATCTATTGTTTCAAAAACATATTTTTTTGCAAATTTTAAATCATCTTGCGACCGGCAAAATATTTTCATAGAATTAATACTTTTACAATTCAATAATTAGTTCAGTCTTAACAATAAATTAATAAAAAATAATATTTTACATGATGTCTCTTTATCTATATTTGATAGACTGGTGAAATGACGTTATGTTTCAATTTTATATCTTATTAAAATCTACTTAAAATATTAACTTCTCTGTGCCAATATTTACATATAAAACGATCACGCATGGTGTTGCTACATCTAAAAAAATAGGAAAAACACATTTATTTTCCCATTTAAATAAGGTCTAACTTAATTTATTGTGAAAGAAACGATTCAATAAGGTATGCAAATCAAAAAGCTGAGTTTAATATTCGAAAAAGTCAGAAAAATACAATCTTTCATATTTCATCCAAAAATTAGGTAGGTGGTAAATATAAAAAAAGGACAGCAGTTAAACTGTATTATGCAAACATCGTCTCTTTTACTTTATCATTATCTATCCTGAGCTATTTTAAATTATATTTATTATATCGGTAAGTCCCTATCATATTCGGTTTAGAATTTAATTTTGCTACGCGTATGAACCTTTTTTGAGTTACTTATAACAGGGAGATTTCGAGATGGCATATTTTCAAAACCTATGTTGGGTTAGTCATGCTGAATAACTTTTACGACGGGACCAATGGTGAATTCTCAAAAAAAATGTTTGACTTTCCATAGTAAATGTCAACCTTGCTCGATCATAATGTATGAAAAGAAAAAATATTTTTTTTAGATATCAGTGTTGGTCCCATAGTAAAAGTTGTTCAGCATGACTAACCCAACATAGGTTTCGAAAATATGCCATCTCGAAATCTCCACCCGGTATAAGTGGATGTGTGTTTTATGTATGTAGGTATGTAATCTCTGAATGAGCAATCAGTTTTAATATTTGAGCATTATGTAAAATCTACACCGCTGCATTATTTTTGTACTTGTTTGCAGCTCTGTTTAAAGCATTGAGCAGGTATTGGAAATAAATAGCAAAAACAACGTAATGTGGCGTTTAATTAATCACACACACCAGCAGCGAGCGTTGGACCTTCGTGGATAAGGAGGGAGGTTGACTGTCTCTTCTTTACGTAATAATAGTAATTATTCTTTGCTAGTACTAACCTCATGTTTGCTACAACGAATTCTAACAATCTATTGACCATTCATATCTCGTTTAGTCTAATTCGGAAAGCTCGAATCTTATAAACGGCCAACTGGAATTTAGCTCTAATAAATACGAACACTGTTTCGACAATATTTATATTTCTAAATAGAATTAATCCAACAGTGCTCTTTTTAGGAACTCCCGAATTCGGCAGTCGCATCGCACCATATCCGATTTCCGTGTATGGAAACGCCTATAGATTTTTTTTATATTAATCATGGTAGCTGAGTACTGGGCTTTACGCGATGTTTGCCGATAAAAATAAATACAAAGAGCCGAAATTCATAGAGCTGACATTTTCAAAACGTTTTTTAAGAATTCGTTGGTATCCAAATTTGAGGTTAAGTCAGTACTTGATAAAAAAATCTGGAATGTGTTTAAAATTCAGCAAATATAAATCTATAAATACCATATGTACCTTCAGGCAAAGAAGTCTTTTATTATTAAAACATCGGCCTTAAGGCCTTTTTTGGGGTATAATTCGTGATAATAAATACAATTGACATCTTGAGGCACTTCTAAAAGGCGAGATATTATATTAAGGCACATTATGAACATGTTAATTATATATTGCAAAACAATTCGAAATTGTTTATATTGTATTATAAATATATAAGTAATTATATTAATGGTAATATATGAATTATACTAAAATTGCAGCAGATCATGATCAAATTCGCATATTAATTTTAATTTATACAGGGTGCTATAAGATATTTAACTTCCTTTAAAATGTATACTGGTTTAGACAGAATGACCTATACAGTTTCTAAAATGCCAAAAAGACACATGAAAAAAAAATTTTTTTTCGTCGAAACTACGTAGGTATGTCAAGATTTTTTTTTGCAATAGATAGTTTTTGCTGCATTGGCAGAATCTACAGAACAAAGAGTGTAAGCATAGATGTACAAAAAATCTGGACGGAGCGTCGCCTTATACGAAACTACACCCCAAGTATGGCCAGGCCGACTTGTTAATACAAGATCACGCACACATATTAGTATAGTATGTCGATCGGTTTTCATTCCGTATTGAGACGTCTACAGTGACAATAAGGCTCAGTATCACTTGTCTGCGATTTTAATCACTCATATGTAGAAAATATTGTGCTTCACTTTCTTATAAGGCGATGCTAGATCCTGATTTTTCGAGAACGCCAATCAAAGCTTAAGTTTTGAGTCGAGATTAAAACAGTAGAATTTGATACCTGGCCCCATGAAATAAGATTTATTTTCGATAAACACGATCTGTTCTCAAGACATGACTTAAAGCATCATGGCGAGCTCCTTACATTGATTTGTACAAAAAAATAAAACATTTTAGAGGGTTTTTAATCACTTCCAATGTTGAGATTACATTACCAGCAACATGTTAATTATACATGACATATTTTATAAACCCCGCAAAACATAACAACAACATAACGGTTTTGGTCGCGAATAGTCGCGATTCGCCGGCATGCCATAGAAATTCGCATTTTTATCCCGGGGTCCTAAAAATATTTTAAAAGGCTCAAGTTGTTCCTTAGGCACCAAGGATCAAATATAACGTCATTCCAACGTCTCTAAAAATCTTTATTTTTATGTAGAAATCTCGCCATGTTCCTTCTAATAGTTCTATAATACAGGCATTAGCATTACATATATTTAAAACATACAAAATAAATATTTGTATGTTTTCTATAACATTTAATGATCAGATTGCTTTTACCTACGTGACTTCCCTTCAAGAGAAGTTAAATAAAATTGTCACATCCTATATATTTTACTGTAAATAATATGGCTATCTGAAAATATTCTCCATAATTATTTCTGGTAAAAATTAAGTATATTATTACTAAATCTATACATAAGGTGCACCAAATTTCACATCTAGTGAAATAACTTTAAAACTATAATCTCATACATTAAAACGTGTTATGTACAAAATTGTATGATGACAAGCAATGGACAGGTTAGTTTTACAAAATGGCCGACAGAGTATTTAGCTGTACCATCATCTATTGGTTTCTTAGTAAATCTTTGAGTTGGTAACCCATTTTGTTTCGTAGTTGGTACAAACTAAAATGGTACATAAGGCAAAGTTAAGTAGGTACTAATGCTGATTCTGTTCTACTAATTTTAGTCTCACTATGTCTCTTTCTAACAAAGGACATAAGAAAAGGATGTAAGAAATTTCGTCCTGTCAAATTAGTCCCATGCTTATGTTCAATATAAATTTAGTCGCCATCTATCGCGGTCACGTCTAAATACCCGCAAATGAAGACGGCAAAGACTAATTTGACAGCTTTAAATATGTTCTATCCTTTTTCAATAATGTTCGTAAGAAAGAGATGTGATGTGACTAAAATTAGTTTAGTGCGATGTACAATAGAATCGGCACCACTGTTTCCTTTCCAAAGACATTTAATACATTTACAGAATAAAGTCATGTGATTATTCCAATATTTTCTTCTGATCATTAATTTGAGGGCACGGCAGTGTCCCCGTCAAGTTAGCCGCGTGCCTATTTCAGAATGATAAATTAACCGGATTATTAATGGGAATTAGTTGTGCTGAACAAATATAAACCTTGCGTATAAGCAAGATTTGACATAAGTTTGCTTTTAGAGATGAGAAAATGAACAAAAGTACAGCTTCAATCTCTTTTAAGGTTAATTGGTGATTTAAATTCGTATTGCGGTGTCGATTCGCGTTTTCAAATGTGTCGTAAATAACGGACTATTGATCTTATCTCTCGGTTTATTTAGTCCGTTAGAATGTATCTGTTGTACCAAATCCGCCCTAACCAATCCATATTTAAGATTATTTATTGAATGCCCAATAATTTTTATTGTTGCCATTGCCAGCAATTTTTTTTTTCAATACAAAAGTATTTATAAGGCATCTTTATAACACTAAGTTCTTTGCCGCAAGCTACTTAACGTGAATTCCTTAAAACCTCATCAAAAACACTAATATAGTAACATTTTAAATTTAAAACATACAGCCTAATTTTCACTGTATTCATATATCAATTTAATTGTATATAACTAGATATACAGCTCGTAATAACATTAGAAATTAGAAGAAAATTAATTATAAACATCCGAACTACGATACTAACTATCACTGCGAATGTATAGAAATCACACGGTTTGTAAAACAGAGTGAGAACGCATCCTAAAAGCGCGGCAATCGTGAACGCGTCCGTTTGAACCAAGATGGCCGCCGCTAGAGCGTTATAACCTGTTTTGTACCAAAGTATTAGAAATAAACTGAACGCAGCGGAGAACGAAAGGTCGTACTGTTTTATTATAATTAAGTATAAGGTTGATATGGTAGGTTTGTGTATGGCTTCAAAGAGGCGCACCAAGAGTGGGGCACAGCAGATCACCGGTGAAAAAATCCGAGGATTCGCGATGTTCTGGTGGGAGGCGTTTGTTCTGGAAGCTTCCTTCGCTTCTCCTGCGTCGTCAGCTTGTGTTTCATCTGCTCGTCTATGAGCTCTTGCATGTCCATCTGGAAATTACAAATTCAAAATCAATTCAAATTCAAAATCATTTATTAGCAGGCACTTATGATAAGTCTGACTCTAATACCGGTTCGGAAGGTTGCATTTGCTGTGAAGACAAAATAGATATTCTTGAAATTTGACTCGAAAAACGAAGTGTATTACATTTGTATAGCATTGGGCTTGATCATAACAAATTGTTGCTGTTGGAAAAAATTGGGGACGCGGAAGTGTCCTTGCCAAGTTCATATATTTTGGGAAACATGTTTTGATCCTAATTAGAATCTCATAACCCTTTATAACAAAAGAAGGTTTAATTCGAGTCTTGTAAAACCCAGGTTTTAAGATAGCCCCAGCTCTTTTTGTTATATGACATTAGAAAGTGTCGAATATATTCAAAACATGGGTATTACTAGACTTGACTTTGTAATAAGTGCAATAAAGTTTAACAAACGATAATGAACAAACACCTAATACATTACACATAAACAGGTAGTTACTTAAATGTATCATCTATATGCAAGCCGCTTTTAGTCTAATTTCTAGTATCATAAATAGATATAATGTGATCCATACCTGCCACTGTTCCAACTGTTGTCCAAGGTCTACCTTCTGCCGGACAGCTTCATACAGCTGACTATTGGCCTGCATCAGCTCCACTCGCGTCTTCGCGAGGGACACCTGGAAATAAAGGATCATTCGAATTCATAACAATTTTAGTAATATTTGTGTAGGCCATTGTTTGACCGCAATCTCACCATGGTAAGTGACGATGTGGCCGAAGGTGGTAAGCTCACAAAGCCTAGAAGGACCTGGCTCTCAAGTGCAGCCGTCGGAACACACCGATAGGTGCTTGGCGACAGATTTTCAACATGAGGTTGGTAGCCAGCCAGGCTGGTAGGTAGTACAAAGAACCCTACCATCATGCTATAGTTTCTTCGTGCGAGGTTTAGGATCCGAACACGCGACCTTTGTTGCGGCATTCTAAGTCATTCGAATTTGAGACATCATCGTCTTATACACCAACGACATTTACATCTGGGACTAATCTGATCGTAATTCAACTCAGTCCAAATTGAATTATTTTTGTGTGAAAGGACATCAGATGTATACAAAAAGTAACATTTCACAGAAAATCAATGCAGGTCAGGTAAAGTTGATGAATTCGACGAAGTAGGTAAACAAGCATACGGTCCGCCTGATGGTAAGCAGTTACCGTAGCCATATGGAGGCTTACAATACTCGGGGCATCACTCAGGTTACCGACACTTCCCAAGAGCTCTGGAAATTTAAACTCAAGCGGAGGAACACAAGATAAAGATATTTGGCTGCGGTACATATAAGGTGGAGGAACTTCCCCAGATGAGCTGCTCTTTAAGCGAAAAAACGTACTTGCTTTATCAAACCTTCTACATCTGTCTCTATCCCACATATCTATCAAGAGTGAGACAACAAACCTCAATAGTCTTCTTCCTCTCGATGGCCTCATCCCGCTCTTGCCGGGCGCGTGTGACGGCTTCATCGTTCTGTAGGCTGCTGTAGTTCGCGTCGTTGAGCAGCTTGTCTCGCTCTTCAGCCGCATTGCGCAGTTCCACTTCTGCTACCGATAACTGTGAACAATATATTATTTAAGATCATGATGATTATGCTAGGAAATACAATTTTTTTAATAATAGATTACACACGCCGGTTGTGAATAAAAAGTAGCCAATGTGCCTCTACATTTCTGTTTTTGTGTCATGTCTGTTCCTGACTCTTACAATATAGGGACTTTCTAGGCTTCTTCTGAGCAAGCATGCTCTATCTTCGGTTTCTTAACCGTATGTACTTTAGTGGTGGGCTAGTGGCTAAACGCATTTAGTATATGTTTCCACTCCACACGGCACACGGGCGCCTTACGGGCGTCTGTTTCGTACCATTCGATGTGTTCAAATTGCGACTTTATTACCGTGCGTTTTGTACGAAATTTTAATGGAATGAAAAGACGCCCGTGCCATGACCGCGCCTGCGCCACCTACTAATGTAATAATCTAATCTATAATGTCATGTTATTCCAGAGGTGATCGGGGTGCCAAGTTTAAATCAAATACGTCGTGCGTGACTGAGTAATGTCCTGGTATAAACTTTCAGATTTATAATAAGAATTGTTGGAAGTGGGATGAACCATCCAAATGGTCCTAAAACGGCTTTGACTTTCACATAGCATACTTTAGTTCACCTAGAAGACCATCACAAAAAATCGCTTCGATTTATCAGGCTTCAACGAAAGACATTAGCAATATTATTAAGTACTTTCTAGACAACATGGAGAATTCGCAGCGTTACAAATAGTGCGTAGATCTTATTTATTAGTTCGTCGACGAGGGAGATGTTTTAACGATTTCTCCTTAAAGTCACACGGTCTGTGTCACAATAAACTTCCGCAGGTTACGAAGCGTACGAAGAAAGCATCATTGTTTAGTACGGTTGCCACAGTAATAATGTTTATTTCATGAAACATGGCTATTGTTATTTATAATAATATGTAATTAGATTTAAAAACTGGGGCACATGAGAGAGCTTAATTCACAAGGGCAAAGACTTGATACCTTCAGAAATATAAAAGTGAAGGCATAACTATATAAGGTCAAAAACAGTAACTAATTTAAGATTACCGAAGAAACTACAAAAAAAACATAAAATAAAGTAAGTTCACAAGAATAATAAAGCCTCGAACCAAATGTAAAGCAACTAAATAAAAAAATGCTTCCAATAAAAAATCGAAACAAAAAACCTAATAGAAAGTGGAGCGTTGCATGTCACACACCAATCGAGGATAGATGCGAGCCGCTGCTAATGTGTGAACCGGCCTTAATGCATAATTAAGATAAAGGTAACGTGCGGTGCGCCGAGTGTAAACGTTGTAACCACCTGAGATTTAGCACGTTTTGTTATCTCTAATAGATCGTTTTATACTGATTTTCTTGATTATATGCAGTTTATGGTGCATAGCGTTTGGATATAATGAGATGTATTTTTGACCTGTAATGCGCCTATATTAAAACGTTATCTAGTACGTATATAATAGAATTTTAAGGTTGCAGTCCGATGGACTGGCTTCCTCAAAACGGTGGTCGGACTAAGCTGGATGCGGGTGATGAGAAACCGAAATAATTGGACTGTTTTATAAAAATCTTAAACCTTCAAATTACACTAAGAAGTAATCAAATCCTGATCTGACGACAATGGGACCAAACGGGAAGTGTACCCTTTCAAATAAAAAAAGAATTTTCCAAATCGGTTAATAAATGACGGAGTTATGAGGTAAGAAAAATAAAAAAACATACATTCGAATTGAGAACCTCCTCCTTTATTTGAAGTCGGTTAAAAAATGGCGCGTTTTAGGAGAGGCCATGTCTAGCAGTGTTAGTGTAATGAAAAAGGCTAATGATGATCTAGGAAGAAGTAATTTCTCGAATTTTATACTGTGCTCAGCTGTGTGCTAGAATCACTTGGATCAATTATAGTTAAGAATATTTTTACCAATGAAAACGATTTGCCATGTGAGAATAAAACAGGAAAAACACAAATAGATTCACAACAAAAGCTAATCTTAAAAACAAGCTAATATAATGTAGTCTATCATTCACAGCTGTTAAATCTGTAAGGTCATTTTCAAATGTGTTGAAAAATCGTCGCTAAATCCAAGGGCTTACAAGTTAACGAGTAAGTCGTGCAGACTTGCATCACGCGTCCTCGTCCGGTCTTTAGAGGTTACCATTTAAATACAGCCAGTAATAAGCACCAAATAAGCAGGCTAACTACCTAGCCTTGGTGTAACAAAAAGGAGCGACAAATTGCAAGGTTGCAACTTTCGCGCCGGACGAGGCTGTACGTCACTATTGTCTTTGCTATTAAAAAGTTTTTGTTAAAAAACTTATCATGATTTTTTATAAAAAAAGACACTTCCACCACAGATTTGTGTTGACTATCTGCACTTTGTTCGCTTGTAAACTTATCTAATACACCTGAGTGGACAATCGATTTACTGCAAATCGATTATGATTAGATCGATTATGTTGACGGACGAGTATCGATTATCTCGAATGCATGGGTCATCTTCCTATTATGGTGAAAGTAAGCCATCGACCCCATGGTATTATGTGATAGAATAAAAGGGCTGATTTAGAAAATTCTTTTATAGGTGACATAATGAAATACCTTCTTGTAGTTCAATTACCTAAGTGTTTGAACCAAATGACTTAAGATTTAAGTAACAAGTTAGAAAAATGGTAAACTAAGTATAAAATTTCAATGACAATTAAAAACTAAATTGTGATTGTGGCCAAATGCAATAAATAGATACATTTATAATTAAATCAAATTCTTCGTAAAGAAAGACAACGAGATTTTGCAGGAACTTGACGGGCACACTACCGTGCACATGGAATATACAAACCAATAAAATGTACAGATAAGTAAAATACCCTTAGTTGAATATATTCCTAAGTTCTAATCTATAAGGATCTAGACCAAGCTTGGCGCATGGCGTGACCCGCGTGACGTCACAGAGGTCACTAACTCGTGACGTCAGAGGTCATCGACCAGCCGCGGAATATAAAAGAAGCTTTTACGGAGGTTTTAGTTTAGGTACATAATTATAGGGCAGGATAATTATATGTTGGTGAGTAAGTTATTTAAATGATATGAAATCAGGTACGTTAAAAGTTGACTCTGACTCCCGATTCTGACTGTATTATAGTTAGTAAAATATAGCTTAAATCAACCATTTTTTACCATAATCAATCATATATTAAATACTAGTTGCGCCCCGCGACCTGCGTCTTTCATACGCGTAGGTGTCCGAGGGACCATATTCTATTTGTGTGCAAAATTTCATCCAAATCCGTTGAGACGTTGAAGCGTGATTGAGGTACAAACAACCATTTATAATATTAAGTGAGATATACCTTCTTATAAAGCAATAAGGTTAATCATATCACTGATCACTCTCGCATTTAATCCAAATATAAAGCTTGATCGACACTTGCCTTACCTAGCATGAATACCAAAACTGGGTTGCCAGCTACAGAATTAAACTAGGGTCATCTTAAAAGTTCATATTATGTACATACCTCTACGTGCCAAAAGAGACAAACATAGTGCAGCACGTAAAGACACATGTCAAAAGTGACTTCTTAATTTGACTGCGGTAGTATCTTTGTTCTGTGGTTTGGCCTTACTTTAATATGCCTACGTACTCACACGTCAATCTATCTATAGATAACTTAACAAAAGAAGCTTCTTACAAGATAATCCAGCTAAGCTTATTATAAATACCTGTCACGTTTTACCTAATGCCATTATTATACTTGAGTTCTTACGAGAAATTCAAATTAGATTAGTAACGGTTGAATAGTAACCGTCTTATAATTAGTAAATAACTTTTTAACCTCGTGAATGTAGGGAAACCCAGAAATAATCTTGGAGCATGGCTGTATAGCTTAAGGCGGCCCTCTGTGGCCGGCGCAACTACAACGCGAGCATAGTCTAAAAGCTTGTTGTTTCATCCAACGTAATGTTTGACTGCGAAAAAAGAAAGATAGCATCAGAGCCGTCGGTTATCAGTCGGTAAATTCCGCTGATCACTCGCGGCCGCTTCGCTAGGTCGCCATTCATGATTTCGCATTCATAAAACTTGTTCCAGGAGTATACTTCTTGTGAAAAAATCTTACAAGTTTGTGAAAAAAAAGTTAGTTATTTAGAATCTCCAATACATTTGCAAGCCTGGTATCTAAATGTTTTCTTTATTTTTACAATTTATAGGTACATTTAGATATGGCCAAAGTTCAGGCAAAAACGCTGTTTTTCGGAGGCTTTGACTGAATTTGTTTCACACTTTTTTTAAATTACGCCGAGATACAAGGCTAGATATAGTGCACAAGATACTAATTTGTTTAAAACATCTAAAGAAAAATGTTTAACAACGCCATAATAAGTACAGAGGTTTGGTATGAAAAGTATGACGAATTGAGTCCTCTTAAGCTCCTTTGTCTCACAGAAATACAATAGAATAACGCGTAAGTCAATGTTAGTTGATTTTTAAATTAGGAACGTTTGGGAATAATATTCATCTTCATTGAAACTACAGCGTTCCTACTATTGGACAATTTTGTTACTTCTAACCATGTACATAGGCATTATTTTCCAGTAAACTTTCTTTATCCTTTAATGTTTAGTTAACATTTTTTTAATTAGTTTCCCTTTTCAGCAAGTCGCCATAATGGTTTCTATCGGCCTATTTTGACAAGAGTTCGTCTTTATTCCTCTAGCTATGTTTGTCCCTGTTTGGCATGGGAAATGCTTTTTAAATGGAACCCGGAAACAGCTGTCAAGTGTGCGCGATGCAATCACGAGTGCAGTGCATTTTTGCGTCACTTCGCGCCTGCTCGACTCGATCATTAACTCTCTTACATAACATTTGCAGCTATTTAACTTTGAATTAAGTAAAGTGGATTGTTTTTCTTATTAAAAGCTACCATACCTACATAAATCGATACAGTACTGCCACAGTATATCCCTAATGGTAAAACTGTGGTACTGCTGTTTTATATAGCAGCCTCTTTAAAGGACATTACTACAAGCTAGTTCAAGGCAAAACGAAGTACATTCTCATTTTGAATACAACACTTGTAAACACCACCTCATAAACTAATAAGTAGGTATAAGTAGGTACCTGTGAAATGTCGGATTCCCGATTAGCTATTTAGTTTCAAAATTACAAACGTTCAAAAAGGACATCTTGATGCTATGTTTTCGGAAGAAGGAGTTTCAAAGACAAATAATTTTAATAACCAAAAGTTTAGGAAAAATAATGAATAACCCGGGGGACAAAAAATAATCTTTTATAAGTGGAACTAACCTAATATAGACCTAGAAAACACACCTCAAAACACAAACAAAATTGCTGACTCACAAGATCATATTAATTTTCACAAATGACCCAATATTTCTATAGAACACGGTATATGGCAATGACATCCCACACAACCACAATAATCCCACGCCCACCAAACGCAATAATCCACATACCCGGTTATCCTTTACGACAAACATGACCAAAAGCCATTGACAACACCCTTATTAGTATATAGAACAATAAAGAAATCCTTTGTCGTACACAGAAGACCTGTGAACTAGAAAATTAAGTGGAGATGACGTCGAGATCATAATAATACTTCAGATCATAAGAAGGACTAACAAAACAGGTGGAAGTACGTGGAATAACAAGTTGGTAACAAAACCCCAGACTCGACTGTGGGAAGCTGAACTGTGCAAACGGGACACGAGTCCATTAAACGGGACTCGCTCGATCTAATCTTGCTAGATAACATCTAGTCAATCCTAGCGGTATTGACTTAGGTAGTATACCAACAAATTATGTAAAATATTGAAGGAAAAGCGACACAAAATATGAAATAATTTAGATACACGTTATAGTTTAGGTATCCCATGAAAATTTTCTTGAGACAGCAAGAATCTTAAACTAAAAGAGGTTGAACTGCTACGAATGTTTTTTCTTACATATTCCGTTTCTAATGTTTGACCAAAATAAGTGATACAGCCGAGGACACGAAACCTATAAGTACCAACGTAATTATTGTAAGCCTTTCCGAATTCATTCCGCGCAACCAAGTCCGCTGGTAATATTGAGAACTTGGCATAGTTTGAAAAATTATCCGTCGTGTATTACAAGATTCCACTCGAATAAAATTCTCCTATCGTTTCTTTTGACGATGTACTTTAGCGCACGTCTTAACATGGCCCCTTTATCCATTAATATTTGTGGTATTATCCTACCTTGCATTCAGACAGCCTGAGACCTTCATGCTGTCCTTTGAAGATAAGGATCGAGATAGTGCCATGGAGTGTGTTATCGAGTATGGAAGCAGCTTAACAGCAACATGATTCCTTACTAACCCAATGTCTCAATTTCTTTCCATGAGTCGCTTTTAATACATCAAATCATTCACGGTGATTGCGCTCAGTCGATTGATATACCGTTTGAGCCGTTAAACCGATGTGAATCGATTTGAGCGATCAAATCGATTCGGGTTTTGCGAATACAACGTCTACTGCTATCAGTCTGGTAAGCATTTGGATCGCGGTTCTCGCTGCTTATTGCTTAGCGGTTTTTTTGGAATTCTTGTGACTATATCTGAAAAATTACTTTACTATTTAATGCATTAATGCTTTTACTTCTCTTGTATAACTTTTTCTATTTTCTTCTTCAACATACACTTCAACTCAAATGATAAGATAAATAAGCCTAAAAGACGAAACGCTATTTCTGATTCATCGTTCTTATGAAGGAAGGTAAAGAGTCTATAATTGGCTGATATGACATCATTTAGCAGATCTTATGACTATTGTTGATTTGTCTTAAATACTGCATCATATCTTTCGGTTCAAGGAGACATTAGGTCATCTTCATAAAATGCTAAATGTCAATCAGGTGGCTGGAATTCAACACATCCTCATTGGTACATGCGTGGCAACACACGACACATTTCCGCTTGGTTCCTCTAAGGACGCACGCAACCAACTACGAAACAGAACATCAACTTAATAAAGCAGTTGTTACATTATCCTATTTTTAGGATCCTAACTAGGAAGGTTCTAACTAGGAAGTAGGAAGCTAGTTATTACACTACACTATATTGCTTTCTAAATAGGACGCGGCAAAGAGTATAGCAACTATACTGAAGCGGGACGGACGACTCGTAGGGATGTAACATCGTGCTTAATAACATCGATGTTTTTAAGAGTGCGTATAAAGCAAAATAACAATCTTAGAATTGAAATTTACCCAAGTAAATAGTATTTAAATTTAAAAATATTTTTATATGGGTATTTTCATTATATACGCGAGGGTTCTATCTGAACAAAAACATAATGCAATGAAAATTCCTCGACAGAAAAAAAAACACAAAGATGCCTCTAATAATAATGAATTTTCGATTTTATCCGTTCATGGTGTATCTAATTAAGACAAAAATTTGATTTATAATATCACTAACATATCACCTAGGGCTGCTACTAACGATTTTCTAAAAAAATATTCTATACTTTACGAGTTATTTAGATAAGATAGAGACATTTTTGTTCCGCGAAACACGCTATCTCCGTCTCATGCCACGCGAATATTAGACATAAGTTTGTTTCATCTGACATTGCCATATTTTTCTGGCTTTGTACGTACTCTTAAGAATCATGACGATAAACATCGATTTAAAAAAAAAAACATCGGTAAAATATAACGATAATATACAAGTCGTTGTTTTGGTCAGCGACGAGCGACTCAGGGTCGATAATACAAATGATACTGGTGCTAAAAAATAAAAAAAAAATACTTTTTTTTTTATAATAAAAAAAAAAAAAAAAAACATGTAATAAGCTAAAGTGTAGACATAATACTCAACGGGAATACGAGGGAGTAAAGGGGTGGGTCGACGGCGGCTTGCGCCTAGCTCTAGTCTGTGCACGTGCCTAGTAACCATACTTTGCGGTAATTTTATTTCAAATTGAATAAGGTATTTCTCAACATATTTACAGTATTTAATGGAATTAAGTCCATTTTTGGGGAATATATATTTTGTACTACCGCTCCTGGGTCGCTTGTTGCCGACCAAAACAACACCCTGTATAACGATTCCTAGTTAGGAAATAGGAAACACGATAGTCTAATAACTGCTTTAGATATATGTATGTGACATCAACTGACCTTAGAAGACAGGTCGGCAATGATCTCGTTCTTCTCATCGATCTGTCTCTCTCGCTCCAACGCCCGGCGCGCATGCGCTGCGATGGAGTCTCTGACGCGGGACCCCTCGAGCGTCGCGTACGCGGCGACGGCGTCCGCGCACGCCGCGGCCAGCGCGCCGCGTCGGAGGGTTTCACCCTCCTCGCCGTCCAGCGATGTCAGCGAGAGGTCCGAGTGGAGACCTGGAATGGAGAACAAAGAATTTATACAATGCCTGTCAGACACAGGGGCGTAGCTACCGCCGTATCAGCCTCGGAACTCGGTATAAAGGGGCCCCAAATGTAAAAATAAAACATATACAGATAGATTAGATACAGGTCCCCCATTGGTCAGACAGTCACTGTGAGAATTCTATTAAGTAGGTACATATATTCAAATTCAAAAATCGTGTAATTCAAGTTAGGCCCTAATAAGGCACATACGAACGTTACAATCACAGATATACATCTAAACAATCGATTCTATATGCAAACGAAGTCTGTTTTAAAACTACTGTAGCAAGCAAACGGGCTCGCCTTATGGTAAGCGGTTATCGTTGCGTATAGACGCTTGCAACATTTATCCATCTGCAGGGGTATTTTAAAACGCTCGGATTCGATATCGGAAACGGATTCAAAAACTACCGAGGCTATATACCGCAATTGCTTTTTTAATTTCCGAATTCGAATATTTTTGATGTTTCTTTACGGAAATATCAATTCGATTCATCGAAAAGTTTTCGGAAATTAAAATAGTAATTGGTGAAATTCGCCTCGGAAATTTCTTAATCCGTTTCCGATATCGAATCCGACGTTTTAAAATAGCCCTACTGATCTCGAATTTACCTTACATACCTAAATTTTTATGTATGGGGAAACATATACATATGGAGACATCTAAACAGCTGACAATTAACTTAATTCCCAACCTTTGTCAACTAACCTCAATTGAATCGCATCGTTAACAAAACAAGACAGTTACGCGAACAAACATTTCTCATAACATTTCGAAACATCCAAAAAAGTAAAAGAGAGCATTTATGCATTTACGTTTGATAATGTAAACGTCTTATTGTAATGCATCGGATTACATCCAGTGAAATAACATAGGCGTAAGTCCGACGGGTAGCGAATAGCGAGTGCTAATTGGACAGCAGAGCCAGAAGCTATTATATTATTGCAGTGTAAACCACTAATAAATTGCTTAATAACTAGTACAAATACTTTGGCTCGCGGTTAGAAAAATAACAACTAAATCACTATATACCTTGGCCAAAGAAAAAATATACCAACCATCATACACAGACCACACAGTATATGCCTGGGTAGTTATACGGTTAACTGGTAGCATAAGTCAAGAGTCATAAACGAATTCGCCCTAAGATAAGTTCAATTACCCGATAGACCACAAGCCAGTGTGGTTTATGGAGGAATTTTATTATTATGAAGCATATCAAAATTTTGTTTGAAAATATGCTTTGGAAAATTTCAAATCAATTTAATGGAGAAATTGTTATAAAATCACTGTGACAGCGTAGTTAACTAGATTATACTGTTTCAATGAGCGAGATAATCAATACTGCATTTTTCTTACGCCTAGTTATCCTCCAGAGGTCTTTAAACTCTTACGCGGACAAATGCCTTTATCGCGTGTGGTGAGACGCATGCCGTATGTGTTGTAACAGTGAGCGGAGACACGCGGAGGTCGCTCGCCCCTCCGCCTCGCTGCCCTTGCGAAGGGTGATCGTTAACAACCAGCTTCCTTGCACTGGGATGACTTAGACCAGTGTTTTTCAATCATATTGAATTCCCGACCCCCTTACAGGTTGAAAAATTCTGGCGACCCCCTTGTCAGACAGACAAAGAATTTTTAAATTAAAAGACTACGATAATGATTTTCTTTATTTTGATACCTTCACTTAATAGTCTGCAAGAAGCCACGAGAGGTTTGCAACTAAGTAAGAGGTAAGTTGGACGCCCGCTTGCGCGAAGTCTACCTTGCCTTTTTCCTTCTGTCGGCGACCCCCCGCCTAAGGTTTCGTGACCCCCCGCGGAGTCGCGACCCACAGATTGAAAAACACTGACCTAGACCGAAGTCATGTATGAGATCAAATATCTTGATATACGTATCTAATAACTTAAAAAATAAGGGTACAGCTCACCTAAGCAGCTACCGTAGCCTATGGACTGTTATTATTCATCGTCTATGATGCTTGATAGGACGCTTACAACACTCACGCGTTACCGACCCTTCCATTCCCGATGAGCTCTGGCGACCTTACTCCCGCGCAGGAAAACAACATCAAGTTATTTGGCTGCGGTATTCTCAAAGGAGGTAGGTACTTCTCGAGTAAAGTTGGTCTTTGAGCGAGTAATCGCTTTGCTCCGAAAAAAAACGCAATTTCAAAAATTTTGCATTTTATCTGATCAAATTCAAATTCTAATTCAAAAAGCATTTATTTAATTTAGGCCCTGTTAAGGCACTTATGAATGATCTTGGACCATCATTACTTCCGCTGGAGCCAATATGCACATAATATCTTCCATCCGTCCCTTCTTTTCTGGGTATAAGATGAAACGTACAGTACGATTCATATTAAGAAATATAAATGTCTCAAATTTTTCATCATTCCAACGGTTAAAACGACTTTCGTCAAATTCCTTTTTCATCACTGCCTTACTTCGCCAAGCCTTATTTGCCAAGTACAGTTCTTCTTCAAATTCCTTTACCGTCAAGGCCCAATACAATCAAGTCCAGATTGATCTAAGTAGTTCTTTTTGGCGATTTTCTAAGTGGTTTAGTTTCTAAACAACTGCAAAATGTTATTTTAGATATATTTAATGCTACTTTCGCCGTGATTACGAGTCAACCACTTTCATATAAGAACATCATCTGCGCATTACGAGTGTGATTGTTCACGCCACATCAACGCCACACGAGGAACAGTTTAAAAACAAGATCTATTTACTTGTACACTTGGGAGTTAGGATCGAATTGAAAGACGAGGCGTTTTACAAAAGTTGCACCAAGAAATGGTATGGATCATACTGTTATAAAGATACGGATATTTTTTTATACTACTTAGGTAGCAAACTAGCATACGGCCCGCCTGATGGTAAGCGGTTACCGTAGCCTACCAATTGCCACCTGCGATGAAGCAAGAAATGCTATACCAAATTCTACCAAAGGTCTCATAAGTCATTATGCATTGTCACAAAGAGATTAATTTATCGAGATATATGTACTGATTTCACATTTTATAAACATACACTTATAAACAACACAGCTCCCAACAGCAGGTCACTTATCACAGTGTTATAATCCTATCTTGGCCTCCTTTCCTTCTTTTCTTTATAGGCTAGGAGTGAAACTTAACCTTGACAAACTTAAATCTGACTCCGGGAATGTCACCAACAGCGTGACCCTTGCGACCGAAACCCGCCACTAGGACCTCGTGGATGTTTGCAGTACATCGCAGTGAAGAGGATGCGAAGAGCTAGAGGTCGGATATGGTGGCACATATTGGGGAAGAGTTATTCAGCAGTAGCCTTATGTAGGCTAATAATGATGGTAAATGAGTTTTTACTCAGATTTACAAATATTAGAAGCTAAGGTCTTCCAGCTATAAAGAACTTCTGCTCTGAAACACTTCGGTTTATGATAAGCTAAATACATTCCGCTTCAGCTTATAAATTAAACCATAACGTGTAATTCAAGTAGCCCACTGCACTTATACAACAACGGTTATTCTAGACACATTGAAACGGAATAGTTTCACTGCTGCAGATCATACTGTTGCTTTCTTTGTTACTCATATTACAAGGATCCATTCAAGAATCAGAAGATATTATTTACCGTATTTCGTAGTTACCGCCAGCAGTTTCATGTCTTATCCTAGAGATCTTATCCATCTATCTGAACCAGGATGAAAAGAACTAAGTTATATGCTAAGATGACCTATTGTTTGCGCCAGTTAGTTGGCTCTGCGCTATAATTCCTATTCTACCTCCAATTTAATTAAAGCTTCTATCTACCCTCTTTTTATCTCATATTTATCATCTACCTCCATTCCTCCGACGCATTCTCTATCATGCCTGATTTTACGGGCAGTCTATGGCCGACACTCGCCCCCGCTGCAGTTGGTTATATAATATCTACACGTGGTTCTGGTGATCATCGCTAGATCCCATCAGTGTCTCCTTAATATATGTGCTTCGCTATCGCTGTTCGTCTACTATTATCGAAGGATCGCATTTAAGCTACTGGTGTCGTGGAAGGTGGATGTGACAGGAAGAAACCAACGGACTCATCACAAATGTCAGTCGTAGTGTGGAAGAGGTGCGTCTTCTATCAATTCCGTACATTCCTTGTCCTAATGCTTATCTAGAACCTATGGTGATATTACGTCTCCCGCTGATGAGCCCTATAGTACGACCCTAAAGGAATTTAGATACTTGGCTGAATCACCTATCTTTGTGCTAAGTTATGAAATCAAAAAGTAATTCAGTTAAGACCCTGATAAGGCACTTATGAAGGACAAAGACTTCGACAAGAAACTCAGGAGGACATTTTGTTTTTGTTCTAAATAGGTAACTAATTGCTTATTCATTCGTCACTTAGCCAGGGGAGATGCAAGTGCAGAAAAGCTACAACCATATATTCTTGTCTTCCACGTAATGAGCCACCTTATAGTAGGCTTTGTCAATTAATCTTCATGTAAATCAGTAGTTTCTTTCTAAAGCACAAAATTAGAAAAAAGGGTCTCCAATACAGGTGCGGAACACCTCGGTAGTTGCTTGGCTACAGATTTTCAATTTAAGGGTGGTAGCCAGACCATAAAGCAGTATTTATATACTCTGAGATAAAGCTGATAATATGTTTCAATTTTATGCTGGACCTTAACTTCTACGTCGTAAGCAAGATTCAGATTTAAGACAGAATTTTGAATTAAGAAAAACCGAGAAATAATTACCGGGCTGATTATGACAAATTCACATATTTTTCACCAATTTTTCACATTCAAACTTGCAAGATTTCAACTGGTAATGTTTACAAACATTCCTTGTAGATAACAATCATTTGTGAGTGGGACGCACGTTACGTACCCCGGTACCATGCAGTGCCTGTCACATAACTTTGAGCCTTTGCGGCTTCTGCGGAAGAGTTTTGTGTCTAATTTATTTCAGTAAACACTCAGCTTCTTTGAGTTATGACTCACAATGCAACATTATTACATGACGGTGTGGTTATGACGTCAAAAGTGACATCTATACAGCTAGCTTCTTGCCTTCATATCGCTTCGGCAGTCTCGGTGGATGCGATTGTGAGAAGTAGGATCATTACGTGATTGATACTCGGGAGAAAGGTCGCTCACTTCCCTCCAATATGGCGAGGAGGGTGATGACTGCCACACGCGTCATACTTGTGAACAGGTGCTGTTTGTGGGGGCTGGTCTGCTTAAGTTTGCTATTTATTTACTTATTAAATATCGATTAAGTCTACTTTGTAATTTTGCCGCCGTGCCGGGCATACAATTGTTGTCAGTGCATTTAGAATGTAAATATTATGTAATGAATCTAAGCTTGTTTTGAAAAGAGTAATTGCCGAGTTTATTGCCGGCTCTTCTCAGCAAATGCAACCTTCCGAACCGGTATTAGTGTATTAGAGTCAGACTGTTCATAAGTGCCTGCGAAGGTCTATTTGAATAAATGATTTTGAATTTGAATTTGAAAAAGTGCGAGTGTGTCGGGATACTGATTTACGTAGTGTCGTGTAGAAGACATTGAATGTGACTGTTTATAGTATCAAAGAAACTATTTTGAAGGAAGATTAAACCTAAGTTGTGACTGTATTTGTGTTATTGAATCCTGACAATAAGAGCTTCAAATCCAAAATAACGACCGCCATCAACCAAACTTATAATTCTTTCCTCGCAAATTTATTTCCACCTATAAATAACACCCGAAAAAGCTCTAAAGGTCACCATCGTTACTTGGAAGGATGCTAACTGTGGTGTGCCCTAAAAGAATAGTCACGCGAATGCCGAGCCGGTAGAGGTTCAGCCCGTTATTTATGTTGATGAGGCTTTCTTTATTTTTAAAAAGAAAATATTAGTGGCCAAAGGAAAGGAATCAATAAAAATTAAGAAAACAAAAATATTAGGTGTTCGAAATTTTTCACTTGCAATATGTTTGGGTCAGAAATATTTAAAACCTAAAACAAATAGAAATAGTAGTTGCTGACATATTCGGCTGTATGACAGAAGGATAGACGGAAGGAGTGGCATCATGGTTCCTTTTTATCTTTTCGTTTCGGAACCTCAAAAAGACTATGATTACAGTGATTTCATTGCATACATACAATCCCTGATTATGAAAGAAAACCGTTTCTTTGATTTTAGCCACAGATATTGAAAAATTACAAATAACTTTCACTTCTTCGGTACAGTATCGGTGCTTACCGAGAGGTCATAGGTACAATAACGTAAAGATCCTGTTTGAAATTTCCAGTGCCTTCCTTACAATAGTGGTTACACAAGATGTCTTCCGATGAAATAACCTTGTTATGTTATAATTTGTTCCAAACTTACTTATGATTTTCTCAGTTTATGCTTGATTTTATTTAAAATTTTATGGCTTTGAATGGTTACAAAAACGCTTAACATACGATTATGTAATTTTATCAATACACTGCGCGGTTCTCAACGTGATTTTATTTCAACCCGAAATTAACCATAATAAAACCAATTTTACAATAAAAACTGCGTAAAACAGTTTGGGAATCTCTGTCATACAATCTGGATCGATGGATTCGCGTGATTACCCCGAACAATATTGAGGTTACTTGGCGTATGGAGGTCGGAACTCGGAAGTCGGAACGTTGGTATTTTTGCACCGCCATATTTGTATGGGCAATTGCCCAATATTTTTGGTTATTTAAAGTAGATCACGATTTAATTTTGTATTTCTTGCTGTTAGCGTAATATTGGATTTTCAGAGATGTTTTTCTTATGATCTAGTAAATAGTACAATGCGACTAGCTAGAGTCACTACCTTACTAACTGCTATCTCTCTCACCTCAGGCGTATATGAAAGATATAACAATCTATTCAGAATTGACATTGACTTCAAATCTAAAAATGTATGCATAGAATTTGGCAGAAAATCATACTTCTATGTTCTTTACTGAAGATCCTTCCTCTAAAGCTGCTTACTAACCTGAATCATCATCATGTCCAGTATTCAACTGCAGCGCCAACGTCCTGAGCTGCTTATATACTTGCACAGCTTCACTCCTGAGCCAGGTGTCGTCCTGGTCGTCAGGCTCGGCCTCCATCTCCGCATGGAGAGACCTGATGGTATCTCCCGTGTCGATGGGGTCTGGTGCGCCGATGCGTTCGGCTAATGTGTCGTGAGATCTTTGGAGACGCTCCAGTTCTTTTAGGGTGTTCTGATAGAGGTGTTCCTGGTGAAGATATGAGGAAGTCAATGTTGTAGTCAGTGTAAATGTTCTCCTGATGCCTTTGAGATGAGGTGATTAAGGATCAAGTAATTTTTAATGGATTTTAAATGATTTAGGTTGTGACAAAATAATATTATTTACTCTGGCGGAGAACAAAATTAACCGACATAGCTCTGAGAATAAGCAAGCTTTAGTGGCAGTGGGCAGGCCATATTTGTCGCAGAACGGATAACCGATGGGGTAAACGAGTTCTTGACTGGAGACCACGCACAGGCAAGCGAAGTGTGGGACGCCTCCCGCTAGGACCTCTGACCTGCGAACCTTGGCGGGCGGTAGGTGGATGCGAAAAGTGGAGGAGCGGAAGATGTGGCGACTACTGGGAAAGGCCTATGTCCAGCAGTGGACGACCACAGGCTGATGATGATGACTCTGGATGGATAGGCTAATGTTGCTTGTGTAAAAAAAGTTACTTTGAGTTATACGTAAAGATATATTTCATGAAGGAAAACTTTACAAGGTTATATGATCGGTGTAATCTTACATTTTAGAACATATTTTACTCTCTGGGCTCGCATGGTACGTAGACTTAGCCCTTGTTGTTAGGAGGAAGATCGAGCCCCTAAATGCTAATAATATAGGCAAAAATCAGTTATCATCGATTCAGATATATTTTTTACTAAGAGATCTATAGGCTACTTTTAATGCCAGAAACGCGGGTGAAACCGCGTAAGACAGCTAGATAAATAAATAACTAACAATAGAAAATTATGAACAATGAATTGCCCATGATATCCATTGTGAAACCAAATAACATTCATACACTAGATCATTACTCACTGACTAACAAAGTAGGGAATCCATTAGATTAAGACAAGTCATATTGAGATGATGACTGAATTGCTCAACGTGCGAAACCTTCGGACAAGATTAGTTTTTAATTATTGCCTATTGTTCTTGAATCGTAAACGGACGTTGCTTAACATTAGTGAAAGATTTACTTCCATGTATTTGTGGTCATTCCAAAAATGCAGAGGCCAAAGCCCAAGTAGCAAATACATAAATGTTTCGGTGGAATATCGCTCTTATATAGGATATGGAGATAAGGAAAGGAGATAGAAGAAGAAGAAAGGAGAGGCAAATAGCAAACTGCCTATTATACTCATGATGATGACGGATTAATACCTGATTTGCTAGGAACAGAAGCTATGAAAATCCAATAAATAAACAGATGAAGGTAACACCTGATATTAATTAATCACTCGGTTAGATAAGTGTAGGTATAAAGTGCTGACATCGTAAATAAAGGCTACCGTAAAAGTTATATAGTATAAGCTAAGTGGAAGATTAACTGAAATTAAAAACTTTATTTAAATTAAGGCTACATAATTTAAAAGTGTAGTCACAGGAAAACCATTTGATATAGTATATAAGAAACCAACAGAGCAATTGTGAATTAATCGAAATCCAAATAAATAGCTACACTATCAGATGACCTGATTATTCATCTTGAAGGCAACGATATACTTGAGACGTTTATGTCTTAAGTTGCACAAGATCATAAACATGATTGCGATGATTCCGATTGAATTATATCTGTAGGACTTTTATCTGGAGACTGGAATCAATATCACTGTTATGAAATCATCGATGTATGCACTTTGAAATTGCTAAGACTTTTGCAACAGTTTAATGTGTATTGAAATTGGATTATTTAGCTGCTGTCCAATTCTGTTAAAACTGAGATTTTGTACTCATGATTTAAATCTTGCGAAACAGATCAATGGGCGCAAGCCTATGTGTGATATGATATTACGAAAGACTTATTGCTAATGTTTTCTAGACATTCACATCACGTCTACAGAGTGTTGAAACCTGAAGGTTGGTTAGATGAGCATTTGAAAATAGAGAAACAACATCAAAGCAGTATACTTTGAATGCAAACATCGATAGTCAATCAACTGCTGATTTGTGATTTTGTGATAGATTATTACGTGACAGGGTCCGAAATGATGACATTCGTAGGAAAACAAAAACAACGGACATAGCTCGTAGAGTTAGTAAACAGTGTTAGTGGAAATCAATGGGGGAGGCCTATGTTCAGCAGTGGACATCCAGGGGCTGATATGATGATGATGATAGATTATTTCTGAAATTTCCTACCAAAAAAAAATAGAACTACTTCAAATCGTATATATATGAAAAAAGGACACAAAAATGAATTGATGGACAAAAAACTCGAATACATACCTGTTCCTTCAACTGCCTCTCCAACGCCACAATCCTATCATTAGCTTCATCTAGCTGCTGCATCAGGTTGTCCTTGTCGTGTAGAGAGCCAGTCAGCCTGCGTTCCAGCTCTGATCTCTTATCGCCCATCAACGCTAGCTCAGCTTTGAGGGATTCTAGACTATGTACGTGATCCTGTGAAAGGTTTTTTATTTATCATAAACTATTATTAGAGATAATAAGCCTGTTAAGGTAGTAGTTTTGAGTGTAATTTTCGATTTTACGGGTTGTTTACTGACTCTTTTTAAATTATTTGAATTTTGCAAACTTATATCTTCTGCTTGTTTTGATTTTATGATCATTGAATCATCTCCTATATAGAAGATATCCTTGAAAGTCATTAATTTAGTTTTTAGTACATCATAAATGTTAACAATTCTTATTTAACTATACCTACTTTATTTAAAAGAAAATAAACTATTATGTTTCAAGAGAGGTAGGGCATAACGGGTTATCTCGTTCGACATGCGGAGCAGCCCGACTGGGGAAGTACCTCCACCTTACAGAAGATCGTAGCCAAATAACACTACTTTATAGTGGTGTTGTGTTCCTGCGGTGAGTAAGGTTGCCATAGCTCCATGAGAAGGCGCTGTGCTGGCAGTGTGTGGGGACCAGTGGGTTTGGAACCGAAGTTGTGTTGTGCAGGCACGGCATGCTGTTGCGGCGGTTAGGGAGACCCGGTGAAACGGCTGCCCGCTGGCCGCCCGCAGGTTGTAGGGGTCCCGAACCCAGGGATCACATAATCTCCGCCCTGGGAGGCTGACCCGCCGCCTTGCGCATAATCCCTGGTGCAGCTGGTCGTGCCGGAGGAGGAGACCGGAGTGGACCCGGCCGACTGTATCAGGGGGGGACCGGGGGCCCTTCCGACTGCCGCACCAGCAAACCGTATCACCTGAGCAGCACTCTGGCGGAGTTACACTGCGTTTTGTTCCTTCAGCTGCCGGTACAACGACTTCTCTCAACGTTCTCTTCACCTCCTTTTTACATGGCAAAAAGAAATAAAAGAAAGAAACGATTTTCGGCGGCTCCCTCATCCATTTCAATGGACTTTTGCAATATCAGGGGTCTTCATGCGAACATCAATGCAGTCCACCAACACCTGGAGACTGCACAGCCGACTCTGCTATTTCTCACAGAGACGCAAATATCCTGCCCCGATGATACATCGTATCTACACTACCCTGGGTACAAATTGGAGCACAATTTTGTGCGCCGTGCTGGGGTATGTATGTACGTCAGGGAGGATATTTGCTGTCGCCGTCTCTACTGCCTTGAAGACCGGGACCTGTCTATTTTGTGGGCGCGCGTAGATTACGGTGGCCACACCAAAGTTTATGCGTGCCTTTACAGGTCCCACAGTGGTGACTCGGAGACACAACGGTTATTTGAGCACCTGCAATCGACGACTGACAAAGTACTGGAGCAGTACCCCTCCGCGGAGCTGGTGATTTTAGGAGACTTCAACGCTCACCATGTTGAGTGGCTTGGTTCTCGGTCCACCGACTTCGCGGGGAAGGCTGCTCACGACTTTGCCCTGGCCTATGGCTTCTCGCAACTGGTTCTTTCTCCTACGAGAATCCCAGATATTGAGAGCCATACTAGCTCCTTACTGGACCTTCTGCTGACTACGCGACCGGACAGCTATGCAGTGACAGTGGATGCGCCACTCGGCTCATCGGACCACTGTCTCGTCCGGACGCAGGTGGCTTGTGCGCGGCCCGTTTCGCTCCGGTCACCCGGGCGTCGTCGCGTGTGGCACTACAAGTCAGCAGATTGGGATGGATTGCGTGAATTCTTCGCATCGTACCCGTGGAGGCAGCTCTGCTTCGCATCAGATGATCCTGACACCTGTGCAGTTGCCGTCGCTGAAGCGATACTGGCGGGAATGGAATGTTACATCCCAAACCCGCTAGTAGCTGCAGGGGTAAAGAAACGACCGTGGTTTAATCGGCCCTGCAAAGAAGCTAGACAAAACAAGCAGACTTTGTATGAGGCTTGGACCGCGGCCCGAACTAATCAGGACCCTATCATCTCTGATGCGAAACGCAAATTTAACGCTGCCTCGAGGTTCAGAAAGCGAATGATTGCCAGGGCTAAGTTTGATTTCGTCGGCAGAATTGGTGAGAGGCTGACTCGCCTTCCCTCTGGAAGTCGTGCTTTCTGGTCTCTTGCCAAAGCTGCTGAAGGTAACTTCTGCCAGTCGTCCTTGCCACCACTACGTAAGCCGGACGGGAACTTGGCCCATAGTGCTAAAGAGAAGGCTGACCTTTTAGGCTCTCTCTTTGCCTCGAACTCGACTTTGGATGATGGTGGCGCCACACCGCCTACCATCCCGCGGTGTAACAGCTCCATGCCAGAGATAAGCATTACCCAACGGGAGGTCCGTAGGGAATTACTTTCTCTGGACATCCATAAGTCGAGTGGGCCAGACGGCATACCGGCAGTGGTGCTGAAGCAGTGTGCTCCTGAATTGTGTCCTGTGCTAACGCGTCTTTTCGCACTTTCCTACACCAAAAAGGAAGTCCCGTCTTCGTGGAAGACTGCCCACGTGCACCCAGTGCCCAAAAAGGGCGACAGATCAGACCCGACGAATTACAGGCCTATCGCCATCACCTCCCTTCTCTCCAAAGTCATGGAGCGAGTGATCAACACGCAACTTTTGAGATACCTGGAGGATCACGACTTGTTGAGCGACCGACAATACGGCTTTCGCCACAGTCGCTCGGCTGGTGACCTTCTAGTGTATCTCACACACCGTTGGTCACTCGCCATAGAGAGCCAAGGTGAGGCATTGGCAGTGAGCCTAGATGTGGCGAAGGCGTTCGATCGGGTCTGGCATCGGGGTCTTCTATCGAAGTTACCAGCATACGGGCTTCCCGAGGGACTATGCAAATGGGTCGCCAGCTTTCTGTCCAGCAGATGCATTAAAGCCGTCGTTGATGGTAGCTGCTCCGATAGCATGGACATAAATGCAGGTGTCCCGCAAGGCTCTGTGCTGTCCCCAACACTGTTCCTTCTGCATATCAATGATATGCTGTCTATTGATGGCGTTCATTGCTATGCAGACGACAGTACAGGGGACGCCCATTACACGGGCCGTGCAAATATCCCTCGTTCCGTGGTAGAGGAAAGCCGCGAACGGCTAGTGTCTGAAATCGAGAGTACACTAACTAGTGTCTCCGATTGGGGTCGGCTAAACCTAGTCCAGTTCAACCCAACCAAGACTCAAGCCTGCGCGTTCACCGCTAAGAAAACCCCATGGTCTGTGACTCCACAATTCCAGAACACTTCCTTAAACATCAGCCAAAGCATTGGGATCCTTGGTGTCGACATTTCTGGCGATGTTTTGTTCCGAAGTCACTTGGAAGACAAGGTTAAGCTGGCATCCAAAAAGCTTGGAGTGCTCAACCGAGCGAGGCAGTACTTCACATCGGGGCAAAGACTGCAACTTTATAAGTCGCAAGTCCGGCCTCATATGGAGTACTGCTGTCATCTATGGGCGGGAGCACCTGGATACCAGCTTGGGCCTTTAGACTCGGTTCAGCGACGTGCCGTCAGAATCGTTGACGATCCCGAGCTCACAAGCGGTTTAGATCCCCTCAGTCTAAGGAGAGACTTTGCCTCCTTATGTGTGTTCTACCGCTTGTACAACGGAGAGTTTTCTAAGGAATTGTTCGACTTGATGCCTACGGCTACTTTCCACCATCGCAACTCTCGCCATCGACGGGGAGTCCATCCTCACACACTGAAACCAGAATTGTTTCGAACTGTGCGGGCTAAAAGGAGTTTTCTTCCGCGGACGCTTGGACTGTGGAATGAGCTCCCCGCCGTGGTTTTCCCAATGGAGTACAGCATGGGGTTCTTCAAAAAGGGTGTGAAGAGATTTCTGCAGGGTCGGCAACGCGCAAGTGATACCCCTGGTGTTGCATGCGTCCATAGGCTACGGTAACCGCTTAACATCAGGCGGGCCGTATGCTTGTTTGCCACTTAGTGGTATAAAAAAAAAAAAAAAAAAAAAAATGTTCCTTTACAAGAGCATTTTATCCATACCTGTAAACTAGTTTTTCTAATAGTGCACTGGTCTTTTAGCCCCTCGAGTTGTGCTAGAAGTGCTGCTTCCGTCGCAGATGACTCTTTCAGCTGTATTGTTAGTCTGGAGTTCTGTGCTGTCAGCTCAGCTATCAGGCTGGCTTTCTCCTCATCGCGCTGGGAACAAAGATTTAACTGATTACTGACCTCGAATTCTATGACAAAAATTCTAACAATTTCTATTTAACCCTTCCATGTTTTGAATAAATGAATCTTGAAGATTTGATCCTCGGCAGCAGGGATAAAAGATATGAATTTTGGTGTCAGCTTCAGTTTCAAAATCAATCAAAAAAGAGGAGGTTTAAAGACTGCAGTGGTTGAAAATGATGAAGATATTACAAATCATGACATAATTTATTCTTGTAGGAGGTATTCCAAATTATAAACAAAGGCCAAACAATGTATTATGTTTCAAATGAAGTAATCAAACATTTGTCCATATCTCAAGACCTCATTGTGATCCAAACACAAGCGTGGTTAATCGTGTTAATGGCTGTAACAGCTTCTTACAACAACTGCTACAGTAAAGTCACCTTTAGCTCATTAATACTAGAGTATAAAATGTAGTGAAAATATTTTACGAAACTGTTTTTACTGAGATGTTTTGGGAAGGACGTCGTAGTCCGTGACGGTAGACTTGCAACATTTACCTTACGGTTTAAGATATAGACTATTGTACCCTTTAATTAACCCTAACGTGGACGAATTTAACTGCTAGTTCTTTTATGCGTGGAATTTAGGTCATCGTCATATTTGTGGTTCTATTCAAGTCACAACTACAAGGTATGTTAATGAAGAAACTTGCAAGCTAGTTATTATTTTTTGTAAGGTTTCTTTAAAATGAAATGAAATAATTTATTCATTCACATAGGTCTTCACAGGCATTTATGAATAGTCAAACTCTTAATACTCTAATGCACGGTTCGGAAGGTTGCTTTTGCTGAGAAAATTGATAATTTACCTCGGATTTCTAGACATGCTTTTAGTTTAAATCTTCCTTCGACTGTTTGATTCAAATTTATTTAGCCCGTCGCCAACGGACATAAGCATTATATTGAATAAAACAACGGAGGGAAAGGATGTTGCTATCTCTATCATTGACCACGTTACAGTTTACTTACTTTATCCATTCTAAATACTTTCAATTTAATCAGTAGACCTATAGGTCTTCCTGCATCTGTTAATCCATCTCATCGTGTTCTTATTTCTTCATTATGAGACCAATTGTAATCAGAACTCCTGGGTATTGCTAAGACAGTCAATCAACACATTTATTTTATCTTCGTTTTTGTTTAGAGAATACTCTTTGACTCGCCAAAAGTCTATAACTTATCGACAAGGTTGAAACGTGAATGTGACGACACGATTACAATTACAGTGGATGTGCTCGACGGAAAACCAACATGAGGCTATCCTAATGCTAGTTGTAATGCCGGAAAAGGGGAAGTTTTTAATGTCATTAATGAAATTGAACCTACTTAAGTTTATGTCCACCAATGTCTATTAACAACAAAAGATGTATTCGTTTTTGATGTTAAGGATAAGCTTGTGTGGGACCAAAATCACACCGTGGTAAGTGATGGTGTGGTTGTACCTAATTGGAAACCACACAAAGAATAGGTGGGAAATAGCTTGTAAATACGGCTGGAGAACATATTCGGACCAGAGGCTCTACCGCGTATCTTTAGTGGTAATCGTAACGAACACCATTCATGAATTTCAGTGTTATGATCACCACCAAAGATGCGCGATAGCCCAGCAGTTATGTTAACAACTGCTTGCTTTATCATAATTTTGAACTAATATGCAACTACTGTATAAATAAAGAGTGAGTTTCTTTTCCAGCACAAAAAAAGTCGTAAGGATGTATGGATGTTTGTTACTGTTTCACATATCAACGACTGGACGGATATGGCTGTTTGACACACAGAATATGTTCTGGATACTAGAGTACTTTCTCGAGATAACCAAAACATGCAATATCAGCTTTATTGACCACAAATATAATGCCCAATGACGTCACAGACAGAAACTATAAACATCGGAAAGAAGCTAAAGCAGTTAAATATTCAGGCGTGGCTAATTGATTAACTGACCCTGAAAGCGTTCCTAGGGGTGAAACATCACGTCACCGACTTAGATATAATGTGATTGCGTAATTTTAATCGTGTGTCTGTCGCCATGACCTTGGACTTTATGGTATCCAGATAAAAATGACATTTGAAATGATTGAGATTTACTACCATACAATCTACTCCATTGACAGCGGACTTCCGGACGCCAGCCAGCCCTGCCTTATACTTTGGGCCCCCGCTAAATACAGTCCACTTAACCGCTCTCGTACCACCATAAAGTTTTGATAAGTTTGTAATTTTTCCCATCCACCTAGGAAGTGCCAGCCAGCCCTGCCTTATACTTTGGGCCCCCGCTAAATACAGTCCACTTAATCGCTCTCGCACCACCATAAAGTTTCTCGACCATCACCGCATCCGATCGCGGCCTGTGTGCTGCTTTTGCTTGGGGTAAGTCCTTTCCCGTTCTTTCCTATCTTTTCCTGTTAGCAGTTACCAGAGCTTCATGAGGAGACGCTGTGCTGGAATTGTGCGGGGACCAGCGGTGTTCTATCACATCTCGTGCCCCTGCCGGCACAGCAAGTTCTTTCTCTGAGTCCTCTTAACCCCCCTTCAAACCCCTTCTGTGGTGAAGATATTTATGGTGGTTCGGCAACGCACGACTAATACCCCTTGTGTTGCAAGCTACGGTAATATTTACCATCAGGCGAGCCGTATGCATGTTATGTTTTCCACCTTTGTCATTGAGGTTTTGGATGTATGGTTTAATACCTGTCATATAATATTCTATTTTATTTTTGATAATTTCAGCAGTTACTATTTACAAGAGAATAATGATAATAATGATAAGAACACAATATAAAGCCATGTAGATGTTTGCAGTAACAATAAAGTCACTGTTTCGGATCGACCTCTCTTGTATTCTCTGTCATTGAACACTTGGAATCCACGAACGTTTGGCATTGGACATATCTTTACGAGGGACATGGGTAAAGAACCGTTGCCACGCATTGTCAAGTGTGGTCAAGTGTTAAAGGGCAGGGTTCAAGAGAGAGCGTATCATAATGCATTTCGGATACTTCCAGATGTCTTGATAAAACTGCGTAATGCTGACTTAAAATAAAAAAAAAAATCTTATTCCGTAAACAACACAAAGTTTTCTCGAGATTGGCTCAACTGGCAAAAAATCCAAGTGGACAGGTTTTTAGGGAATACATAAGAAACTAAATCATCGAAAATGATTCGTTGGCGATAAGTCAAAATCGATGAAGCCGTGTTATTTTAGTTACATAAATGGGATTACAGCAAATAACTTACTAACCTTTCTGTTTGGTTGTCATTAGCAATATTAAAAGCATATTTGCCTATGATGCCCCATTATCTCTTTTAATCCGCTCACACTGGCGGCCCAAACAAACCTTGACTCACTTAAACCTCTGAGGTCCAAATTCAATGTTAATTACAGTAAAACAGAACTTTTGATACAAAGTGTTTTTGCTAATCATAGTGCAGACAGGGTCAAGGGCGTGACCCATTGTTTTAGTTTTGTTTATTGTGTTCCACGGAAACAACTCATGACAGAAATAGCTGGAAGACTCATAGGATTACTGGTTTACTAGGTAGTTTTTCTTTTCATGGAAAATTGTTTTTGAAGGTTGTTAAAATAGTTAACGTAATTTTTATTTTAATTTAACATTAACAAGCACGTAGGCGACCCATCCTGATGGTAAGTGGTTACCGTCGCGACGGTAGCCGTAGATGGACGTTGGAAATGCAGAAAAGCAATATGAAGGCAATGCCTACAAGTTCTAGAACAAGAAATTGTTTTGTATGATCTGATTATTTTGGAGTTTATTTTGTTTCGATTTTGAATCAATAAGAAAATAGGGCGATACTGCGGAATAAGCATAATTCCATTCCAATGAAAGTAAAGTAGGCGTGTAATATTATAAATCATCCAAGTAAGCATTATTGGTAGCCAAAAGAACTAATAAATTGGTTGCGCTGCCCGCCGCCTGCTATCTGATCTATCTGACTTGATTATGTTTTGACTAATATTACTTTTAGTTTATTGGTGATGTATGTGTTTACTATGATATATGAAACAGGCCACTCCACACGTTCGAGGCACTTCGAGGCACACACATGATTGGCCCGCGGGTCGCAGGAGTCTTAATGCTTTGATATTGTTTATAATTAAGTGAATATTTTCTATTACACAAAAGTTGCGCCCTATATTTTCTTCGCCCATAAACTTATGCCATGTTTGATTATGAATGACTACTTGCGTCCCGGACCGTCATCAATCACCAAAAGGTGGGTTAAATGATGTAGCATCGGGTGATGTAACAAAAAAGTTAGCCCAGGTTGACGCAAGTCGGCCTAAGTAACCTATTTTAGAGTAGTTATAAATAAACCTTACAACATAAATCCAGGACTCAAATTAAATTGTTTCATCCACTCAAAACTTGAGTAAAGTTTTGAATAACTATATAAAAAAGACGAGAATCGTCAGTTTCTTCAATATTTCCTACGTGCAGTCAACGTTGTGATCGAATAATAGACATTTAATGCTTATAAAAACCTACACGTTTGACGAAACGTGAACGGTCAGCGAAGGACGTCGAAGAATTCTTAAATAGGCTTACCATTGATTTATCTATCATAATGACAATTGGACACGTTTTTATGGATTACACCTACACTTGTTCGTACAAATGACATCATGACGTCTTTAGACTTATTCGATTTTATTATTTAGACTGTATCTAACTACCTTTCCACTGCGGGGCTAACCCGTAAGTCAATCTTAATGAACATCATTATACTGGGCTTGGGAAGACCATTTTGATGAAGTTCATTAAGATTTACTTACGCGGTAGGTCCGCTGTACTGTTCTTTCCCCATCGAATCCTAAAGAGTGATTGTGATGTGAAAGTTGAAGCCGATTTGTTAATAGATTGATGAAGGGTGCTCTCTTTCTCACACAATATCCTTCTAAACTTTCTTCTATAAACAATGTTCATTAGAGAAAGCCCGAATCAATTCCGTTCTGTAGTTTCGGAGACAATCGTGCAGACAGAAACGGCGCGACGTACACAAAAGAAAAAAAAGTGAAACAAAAACAATTGCACTTTTCAGACAATACTTTTATAACAACACAAAATAGGGCTTCCGATTTCGATTACATTTAATCGACTTTTAGGACACCGATTAAAAAAAATTGTATGGCAATATTGAACAGCGTACAATACAGAACGTTAGTTCACTTGTTGGCTACAGCGGTTTTCTTGCAGCTACTTATCTACTACAGCAGTTTTTTACCCAGCAGAAGATCTACATTCAAAATATCGCAATACAGTAGTATCACATTAGCGAACAAAAACATAATGAAGGTCCGTATAATAAACTTGCGCAAGAGTAATCAAATCATCACTACATTAGGCGATCATTAGTACAGTCATTACCAGTGATGTCTTCACATAACGCGATGGACTTGCAAATTGTTACGATAATCATCGAAAATCTAAATTAATAGACAACTAAAGAAACAATTACATTTTCGTATAGCCTTTATATTGAGAATTTGTGACTTTGAGACGAATTGTTTTATTTGTTTACTGGCAATTGTCCTTTAAGGATATTTCTGCCAATGTCGAGTAATACATTAGTCGAGTTAATTGAAATAAATTCTAGCCTGCTCTAGACCCGCGAGGTAAATATGTGCTTAGGTGTTGGGTAACTAACTATCACGTAGAGATTTTGATAGGTACTGTACATAGCGCCACATTGTTTGAAAACGACAGGCAGTGGTCGATAGATGAATGACCATTTCAATATTATTTACAGCAAAGAGCGTTTATAGGTAAAAAAGGTTTTGCTAAAAAGGTTGTTACCGGTTTACTATGGTGAAAACTTTGGTAACACTGCTCTATAAGGACTTTTTAGTAAAGTATTCCAATTGTATCACAGTATTGTCACGATCTCGTAACAGCATCGTATTATGCACGGTGCAGCTAACTAGATAATTGAGGTGATAGGCCATCAACGGTTCGGCGAACAAATTGATTTCCTTTTGTCGTCTACTATAACTCCGTATAAATTGGTATCATCGTTTAGTGCCTAACGCTTATCTGTAGTCAAAAAAAAATTGATTTTTAAATAAAGAAGATGGATTTTAAACTTGGAATAGAATTTCGAATTCCACGATTGAGTGTTGAAATAAAACCTGTTCATTATGAAAAAGGAATATAGGCGCGCAATATGGCGGACTTCTTTCCGAAATCACTTTTACTAATCGTTGTTAATCTCTGCAATCGATTAATATTTTAGCCATCTTATAAAACTCTCCTCCGAGGCCTTTATTAGAAAACATTTTGGCCTTATTATTTATGTTACTTCTCTACCTTCTCTGTCTACTTATGTGGTGCTATAATGGCAAGTATATGTTCAAGACACCAACCTGTTTAACAGAAGTATCCCTTGAGCCGATCTTAGTCGTGAGCTCCCTAATATCATTCTGAAGCTCCAGTATCCTCGCCTCATACTCTCCCTGTGTTGTGTCCAGCCGTCGTCGAAGCAGATGTTTCTCTTGCTCTAATTCCTGAGGGGAGAAAGAAAGGGCGTTAGAACACTCGATTGTTTTAGGGAAAAGCAAAGAGAATTTTGAATAGTGAACATTTACATTAGACTCTATGGATTGAAGACGTAGAGCTGTACTAATAACGCGATAAGTGAGACCCGAGTCGAATACGACTGCCTCGCCTGCTTCCCCTGTACTTCCCTGATGGCGCCCGTATTGTACTTATAGCATGAAGCAATAATAACGCATAACTCGTACAATACGGGAACCATGCTTCGCAGTTTCTGCACGCAACTGTAACGTCACCGCGCCAGGTCTCAAGTTCTCAACCTTTTTTTGTTCCGTGTTCTCAACTTATCGCGCAGAGGTAGTACTAGTAAGGAATTAAAGTTTTCACCCTGTTACCTTAGTACTAAACGAATTTTGTATTAACATATTTTTTTACAAAAGAACCACAAAGCAGATCCATTTTCAGTACCAAATATGCATAACTTCCAAACAAATGTCAAATTAATATTTTTTATTAAAAGCCGTCATATTGGCATAAATGTGAGTCTTATAAGCATAGGGCGGCTTAAAAATACACACCTTAGTATAATTTGTATAGTCCCACAAACTTATCTGGCCCGGTGGCCAAAAGAGGAACTAACGACGCCACTATTCGCCACTGGTCAAAGAGAACATAGCCACAACGTTCATTGGTTGTTTGCTCTACCAAATGCGATAACAGCGACTGCCTCACCGGGCCAGATATGTTTGTGGGACTGTAGGTACCTGTTACTATCTACCACAGATTCCAAAGTGCCTTAATGAATGCAAGGCATAAAGCAAGCGGAGTAACGCATACTTTCTAATAATTATACTGACTTAATTACCTAAAACAATGGCTGGGAAACGCACAAGATGGCGGACGGAAACGGATTGTCGTTTTGTTCTTCCGGCGCGGAAATATAGCCTTTTTGCTGATTTGTGTTTCAATTAAACAGCTCTGTGAGACTAATTGGATTTAATTTGATTGCAGAAATGTTTATATGACCTTCTAAATCTCGTTTGGGTTATTTATGTTGCGAAAAGTACCTACATGTAACACCAACCTTAAGTACCATACTTTGAGGTTTAAGATTACTGTTTTTTATCGAATATGTTGTTGTGTAAATCTGAATCCTTATCAAATCCCTGCGATGACGATAAGAGTGGGTGGAGCAAGAGTCCGCAGACTTTCTTTAGTATGAAACACAATAATTTTAGTCACACACACAATACCGTCGTGTGATGCAGTTCAAAAAATTTCGGTTTTGTTCTATGCGCATTGGATTGTCGCAGGGCTTAAGTTTTTTTTATACCTATTACTTAGGTAGCATACAAGCATACGGCCCGCCTGCTGGTAAGCGGTTAACGCAGCCTATGGACGCTTGCAACATCAGGGGTGTCACTTGCGCGTTGCCGACCCTGCAGAAATCTCTTCACACCTTTTTTGAAGAACCCTATGCTGTACTCCATTGGGAAAACCACGGCGGGGAGCTCATTCCACAATCTGAGCGTCCGCGGAAGGAAGCTCCTTTGAAACCGCACAATACGAAACAATTCTGGTTTCAATGTGTGAGGATGGACTTCCTGACGATAGCGAGAGTTGCGATGGTAAAAGGTAGCCGTGGGCATCATCTTAAAGAATTCTTAACAACAACCTTAAGGGGGGGTCTAAGCTCAAATGCACAAAAATGGGTTTCTTTGAGAGTCGAGTATGACGTAACGCAATGAAAATACCTGACACAAAAAATAATGTGGACAGAAGAGGGTTTTGAGAAAAATGTTAACCGAATAGAATATTAAAAAGTGCTTTGATATTCCCAATAAAAAATTCGTAAGTTACGTCTAAAAAAAATCTTTCGCGTCGAAATTCTCCGTATTTTCAGCGATGACAACAATTTTATTTTTAAGAATATATAAGATACAGAGTTATATTAGAATGTTAACCGGACACTTATTCAATTTAATGTGTATATTCTGTATAATCTAAAGAAAACCCGTAAATAATAGTCCATTTCATAGAGTCGACACATTTATGATTTTCCATTTTCAACCTTATTCCAGTGAAGAACGAGTGCTGTCAAAATCGTAGTCAGTCCGCGCCTTAAGTGTTTTACTTAGTGTTTTATTTTCAATGCATTTATAATTCAAATATATTTAGACAACATTATAGGCAACAAAATATAATGGACAGTTAGGAGCCGTTTAATACCTTCGGAACATTATTTTGAGCTCATTCTTATATCTTAGTTCTTATCCTACTAATATCATAAACGCGAATTTTTGTGTGGATGTATGGATGGAGAGAATGGAGAGAAGTGTGTTGGGATTGAAAAGAAAGGATAGGGTTAGATTAAAGGTTATAAGGGACTTAACTAAAGTATCGGATGTCCTACGCAAAATTGACGATTTAAAGTGGAGGTGGTCGGGGCACATGATGCGAGATACCCAAGATAAATGGAGCAAACGCGTCACAAACTGGTACCCCAGAGAGGCAAAAAGAAGTCGAGGACGGCAACATAAGAGGTGGGAAGACGAAATAAAAATAACAGCTGGTCCGTACTGGAGGAGAGTCACAAGCGATAGACGGCAGTGGAAAGAGTTAGAGGAGGCCTTTGCCAATAGGCACACTGAGTTAAGGGATATTTTGTAGTTTGTAAGTTTTAATTTTTAAAGTTTAAATTTGAGTTTTTAGTTTTTTTTTTTTTATACTAATTAGGTAGCAAACAAGCATACGGCCCGCCTGATGGTAAGCGGCTACCGCAGCCTATGGACGCTTGCAACACCAGGGGTGTCACTCACGCGAACCCCTTGCCGACCCTGCAGAAATCTCCTTAGATTTTAGATTCCTGTTCTACTCGGAAATAAAGGCTATTTTATTTTATTTTATTTTATTTATGGATGGATGTATGGATAGATTTTTCAAACTAATCAACGGATTTGGATAAAATTTGGCACACAGATAGAATATGTTATAAATGAACACATAGGATACTTTTTATCCCGGGAAAACATACGATCCTTCGGGAATGCGGGTGAAAAAGCGCGGGACGGCTAGTCTATAATATTTTTTTCTGTAAAAAAACACCAGGTAGGTACCTATCTCATTATAATTTGCTCCAGTATAACAATGAATTCAAGCACAATACAATTATGAGCGCCAGACTTTACAAATATTCGCGTTTAAAACAAAAGATTAGTGCGTCATTAACATGTATTTGCTTCATATGCATTTGTGTAAATAATTCTAAAGAAATTTAAAATGGCGATAATAGCAGAATACTTGCAGAATTGTCTATGACGTCAGAATGAGGTTCTACTTCAATAACTTCTTCGTAATATCCACAGATAAATAATATACTAAGGTGCATTTATTGCTTTTAGGTACTCTGATAAACCTAGAAAAAAATTATTCTAATTTCAAATTTGAACCCAGATACAGATTAAATGGTCATAGAATTTTATTCAGAATGCTGCCACTAAAACTACTTAAAAAAATAAGCACAGCAGCGCTGTTTATTCTAAAACGTTCCAAAAAATTGCGTGTCATTTTCAGAGTCAATTTCCTGTAATTAAATCATATGAACGCAATTATTATTTATTAATCCGACTGCTAGTTCCAGAGATAAGCGCGTTTATTAAACAAACAATCAAACAGCCTAGAACGAGTGCAACTGCCGGTACTTGGCGACACATTTTCAACTTGAGGGCGGTAGCCAGCCAGACAGGTTCTACAAAGTACCCTAACACCGTGCTATGGTTTCCTCACGATGTTTTCTTCACCGAAAGCTCAAGCTCATTGTGGGATTTGAACCCGGGACCGTGACGACATTCGACGTCACTATCATCGCCATAATAAAAGAAAACAAGTTCAAAAATAAATTACAGTTTAAAAAAACTAAAAAAACACGCTTTAAAAAGCCCTGCACCAAAAAGTGTTAAATAATTATAAAATTGAACCTAAATATATTCTCTGTCTATCCCGTAAGGGCCTAAATGTAAGCAATTTTTGTAATTAAGTTCAATATTTGAATGAAAAGTGTGTGGCGCTTTTCATTTTGTAATTTACGATATTTCTTCATGATAATGATAATGCTTAGAAATTCTATTGGGTTACAAGGAAAAGCGCCCCACGCTTTTCATTCAAATATTGAACTTAATTACAAAAATTGCTCACCGAATCGGACACTGGGAAGTGGGTCTTTATCTTGCAATATTGAATTACAGACACCGGACAGGTGAAACTAAATAAAAGCTTGTAAAAATAATAATGGTAACTTATGTTTTCAACTTATTCACTTTATTGTTAATTATTATGAATAAGGCACTATCACTAACAATACTCTAATTTTACTCAAAAGTGAGAGTATTATCGCCATTGTTCATTTTGAGTGGCTGATACTGAAAGTGAAATATACGGGTCATATCGCTTCAATGTCGTTATATGATGATAAAATGTTGTGTAGATGTGACTATGTGTTCATTCTGTATTTAATTTATACCTCACTATGTTAAGTTGGTTTAGTATTACTTGTGTTTTTAATTTTGAGGGACATTATTATGTGTTTCGCACATAAATAAATATCCTGAGACATTCCTCACACACGGTCATCTGATCCCAAACTAAGGCAATGGGTAGTTTTAGTCATTTGTAATATATGTATAATTTATAATGATTTGTAAAGGGTGTGAAGAGATTTCTGCAGGGTCGGCAACGCGCGAACACCCTTGGTGATGCAAGCGTCCATAGGCTGCGGTAACCGCTTACCATCAGGTGGGCCGTATGCTTGTTTGCTATCTAAGTAGTATAAAAAAAAAGTTTTTTAACGTTTTTACTGTAAAATAAATGAAAAATAAAATGTTATAAAAATCATAACACCTTTAGTATGTACATTTTTTTTTTGAATTGTCTATAAATCCAATTTCGTCATTACTAATGAACTAAATAGTTTTGTAGCTTATAAATTAGTCTTAATATATTATGAGTCAGTATCTTCTATAGATAGCCCTTTATCTGAAGATTTCAGAGTGTTTCTTGAAATATGCAGAAGATTAAAAAGAGAATATTAATAAATGAAAAAAGAATATATAATCGTGTGTCGCGTCTGCTTAGTTATTAGTCTATGCCAGTTTTGACATTAGAAAACTCCATGGAATCAGGGTTGTCGAAAGTCATTGTTCCACGGTGCAGCGACCTAGATGCTCCATTCATTTAGATTGTCAACTTATGCGAATACTTGAACCATAAACACAGATGGAGAGCATCCAAGATAACAATAATAAACTGGGCCGTTTTCACAACTTATCTTGTCTATGGTAGACTTTTACTCGTAATTTTTTAATGCAAACACAGTATCATGTTTGACAGTTGCATGTATTGTTTTGGGAAGTAATACAATGCGACAGAAACGTGGATTGTCTTGTCTGAGATTTACGTAATCTTTGGTTGAAAAGTACAAAGTTTTGACAATTTGTAACAGCTTGTGTATACCAGACTTATATTTTGCGCATCATGATTTCATGATGCTGTACACACGGCAACACATCAAGCTATACATTTCCAGTATAAACTGATCTCGCATTGTATAGGATTTCCCTGCAATGAGAGTTTAGCTTATATTGGAAATGTATAGCTTGATCTGTAGCCGTGCGTACATTGTATTTATTTGATTTTAATTGTCTAATTTATAACTAGAGATTCCCCGTGGTTTCAGCCGTATTAAAATGTAATGTTTATAGCCTAAAATCTTGTTCAATAACCGGGCTATCTAAAACAATAAGAATTTGGCAAATCGGCTTGTTAGGGTATGAGAATAGCGCGTTCACACATACAAACTCGTCAGCTGTACAATATAAGTCGTATAGAAAAAGTTTTTTCGTTCTGTTGATAGATACCTACTTAGAGACATAGTATACTAGGTATATCACTATGTAATTATCTATATCTACTGCTATGTATGTTTATTTTTGTAAATATGCGTTTCAAAGACGTATCAGGCTGAGGAAGATTTCTGACATACAGAAAACTGGACGAACCACAAGCTCTTAAGAGGAAACACTGGTGGTGTTTTTTCCATACAAACGTAATCCTCAGTTTCCTCTCTGGATAATGACACTAGAGCAATGATTATTTTACCATGCAATCTGTAGGTGCCACTGTATGTCCCTCGGTTTCGTTTTTCTCCATAAATTCATTATTATAAAAACTAAAAATCTTCTAAAATCACAAAAACTCATCATTTTTAACTGCCCTTATCAGACGTCCAAAAAACAAATATGACGAATATAAATAATAAAAGGAAAACCGACCGACATAGCCAAAGCCCTTCTTATTACTATTCTTGAAAAATAATTAAAATCGATTCAGTATTGGAGGAGGAAACTGGGGATTACGAAATAGCGATTTCGTCAATTTTAAATAGGTATAATCGATCCAAGCTGCAGTTGTCTCTATCGCCTGTATTCGGGCAGGGTTGAGGGAGGAGAGGCTTGGACAAATACATATACAGTCAGAGAAGTGTCGCGTAGTAGTCGATAATATATTATCGATACCTGCTCTAGTGTTGTTCATCGATATCGATATAGTACGTCTTTGGTAACCTACATGTAAGGTATAGTGTGCCCTAACCAAGATTGTTCTTTTTTATACTTTTGAGTGATGAAGGATTAAAGAACAAGAAATGTGATCGTTCAAAGGTTATCATAATATCTGATATTTAGTAACCTTTTTCAAAATAACAGGACAAAATATCTATTTTTAATTGACTTAAAAAAAGGAGATTATCAATTCGACACGTATGTATGTATTATTGGACTGCCAAACAATACTATATATTCAAATGATAATCTATTAGGACTTCCAAACAAATATACAACATTTTATAGGTGTAAGTATGTATATTTATCCACGCATTTCTCGGAAACTATTAATCGGATTGTGACTATACTTTTTAGTTTCGTACCCGAAGGGTGCCAAACAAGACTCCGCTGTCCGTCCGTGCGTCTGTCTGTCAGTGGGCTGTATCTCATGAACGGTAATAGGTAGACAGCTGAAATTTTCAGAGAATATGTATTTCTATGACCGCTATAACAAAAAATAATAAAAATGAAAAAGAAAAATTAAAGGGGCCACTCATACAAGAAACTTCTTTTTTCTGTCATAGCAACGATAAGTTATTTAATATTGTACGGATTCCTCTGTGTGTGAGTCTGACTCTCACTTGGCTGGTATATTTATTTAAAATCGACTTGTAATTTTTTTTTCTTACATTTACGAGGATTTGACCAAAGTTTTCAGATATTTTCCCTTTCACACAACCAACGCCCATAGCTCGTATCAATAAGCCATCCCGACACACTTATTATTCCATATCTTAAAAACGATTGAACTGATTTTGATGAAACTTCCTCACAAAATTTCAGGCTTCCAAACTAATATACAAAATTTCATAGGTGTATGTTTGTCCACGCATTTCTCTGAAACTATTAATCGAATTGTGAATTTTTTTTTATTGGTTTACATTTACTTCAACTCAGTGAGAGTTTTATTAAAATCGGTTCAGTTGTTTTCAAGATATTGAATAAGTAATACGTGCGGCGGCTTGGCTTGAGCTTGGTCAAATTCTAAATAATACGAAATAAAAAAGTTGGTAATTGAAATAAAAAAGTAATAAAAAACTAAATCGACTTCAAAATACACAAAAAAAAAAGTTTTTTTTTTTATCGACTTCCAAATACACTAAAAAAGAATGAAATAACTCTAATCTAACGCTGATTTGAAGTCAGCGAAAGAGCACGACGTATTCCAGTAAAAATATTTCGCTGACTTTAAGACAGTGTCAGATTAGAGTTATTTTTAATATTTTGTGAAGAAGTTTCATCAAAATCGGTTCAGTTTTTTTCAAGATATGGAGTAATACGCGTGAAGGCCTGGCTTGATACGAGCTACGTTTTATTATGATTCTACAATATTATTTCAAGGGCTTGTTTTATACGTATAAATAAGCTCTTTCACTAGTAAAAAAAACTACTTCATAATACACAAAAAAATATGAAATAACTGTAAACTGAAAATATCCGAAAGAGCACGTCGTATATGTCGGCGCCAAACAATTCCGATCATCATGTCGGTATAAGTAATATTTAAAACTGACTTATTTAATGCTATTCTAAAGATTTCAAATAGGCAAGAATATGTTTATTATAATTTTATTGTTCAAATGATTGTGATTTCTTGAATTATTTCAGGCTATATTTATTTACCTTTTCATATTTCATAATCATTATTTAATTATTACAAACTATTCAGTATTTTAATTGACAGCTCACTCTATGATTTTAAATCAACCGGAAGTCGTTCAATTTTATTCAAAATAAAAGTGTTGATCGTTGAGGGTAGATTCCAGGCGTATAAAAACTATAAAAGCAATAGCGAGCCGAGCTTAAAAAATTCATTCTGTGCTCAGACGTGAAGTAGTAACAACCTTGAGTTAAGTACAAGCTTTTTAATATTTAATTGTTATATTAATTGTTATATTTGCTATATTGTTGAAATATTTTATGTGTGTGCGTGTTCTAATTTAATTATTTACAGTAGCCGTTTCATAAATAGATACGGTTAATATCAATAACAGTGTTTTCAATACAAACGGCGATTGTCCGCCGATAGCAGCGGTGGGATCTACCTCGCCAGTGCTGAGGTTATCTCATTCTAGGCCTTCTCGGCCCGAGCCCGCTATTCAATCTGTGACCCAGACAAAACCAAACTTTTGTTTAAAACAAGTGATAAGCTTAGTTACATCCATTACTAAACAAGCTGCATTCAGTGCTAGAAACACGCTCCCATGATATTTGAGATTGGTGTGTCAATGTTAACACGACCTTTGTGAGTTTCAGTGTACTAAAGCAATCCTATAACTACAAGGCAGAGCAAAAATATGGGCTGCCACTTGGGATCAAGTAAAAGGGAACCTGATTCGGACGTTTGGCAAGGAATTTCGCTATGCCGATACAGATTTTTTTTGCCGAAATCCCAAAATAATGTGTCTGGTTCAACGCATTATAAAAAGATAACTTGTTGGTGGTAAAACTTGATAAACCGTGGCATTCTACAATTTAAGATTTACAATTATAATTCTTCTGTATTCAAATTACAGGGAAAACTACCATGGAATTATTATTTCACAAGCAATGCACTCTGCTGTGTATCAAGCTCTTTCATATCGATGATGATGAAAAAGTAGATCTTAATACTGTAAGATCGGTAAGTAGGTTAAGGATGGACGAGCAGATAATCCTTATGAAATATCTGATTACTAACTTATCCACCTTTCCCACCCTAAACGCTGGCTGGCCACCACGCGTATCCTTTTCCTGGTCTTGAGAGGCTAGATCCCAATGGGTGATGCCTAGTTGATTGCGTTGCTCGTTGTGTTTTGGTTAGACCCAAAATGGGTTTTGCCTAATGTTGATTTGGTGTAAACTCTCATATCTTAAAAATAATTTTCTATATCCAACTATCCAACCCTAAGCGCTAGCTGATCACTATGCGTATCCTTTCCTGGTCTGAGGCAAGATCCAAGGCGGGTGACGCCTAGCGTTGTGGCTAGATACCAGTTGGGTGATGCCAAACGTTACGGCTAGATCCAAGGTGGGTGAGCTTATTATAATAATAATAATTCATTTATTGGCATACAACATTACAGCTTATTTTTGAAACCATAGGCTCCGAACTACTAAAACTGTGTTTCAGGAGTTTGTTTATTACGAAGGGATAACAGCGCAGAGAGCGCGCTGGAACAGAATGGCCGTGTCGGCGCCAAACAATTCCGATCATCATGTCGGTATAAGTAATATTTAAAACTGACTTATTTAATGCTATTCTAAAGATTTCAAATAGGCAAGAATATGTTTATTATAATTTTATTGTTCAAATGATTGTGATTTCTTGAATTATTTCAGGCTATATTTATTTACCTTTTCATATTACATAATCATTATTTAATTATTACAAACTATTCAGTATTTTAATTGACAGCTCACTCTATGATTTTAAATCAACCGGAAGTCGTTCAATTTTATTCAAAATAAAAGTGTTGATCGTTGAGGGTAGATTCCAGGCGTATAAAAACTATAAAAGCAATAGCGAGCCGAGCTTAAAAAATTCATTCTGTGCTCAGACGTGAAGTAGTAACAACCTTGAGTTAAGTACAAGCTTTTTAATATTTAATTGTTATATTAATTGTTATATTTGCTATATTGTTGAAATATTTTATATGTGTGCGTGTTCTAATTTAATTATTTACAGTAGCCGTTTCATAAATAGATACGGTTAATATCAATAACAGTGTTTTCAATACAAACGGCGATTGTCCGCCGATATATATATTCAATTAAAAATATTATAGCTGACATCAAGACAGTGTCAGATTAGAGTTATTTTTTACTTTCGCACTGTTCCCTAAGTTGAAGTAAATATAAGGCATTAAAAAAAGAATGTTCACAATTCGATAAATAGTTTCGAAGAAATGCGTGGACTGTGGACAAATATAAATCTATAAAATGTTGTATAGGTATTTGTTTGGAAGCCCTAATAGATTATCATTATGTGAATATAATGCACTTCCAATAATATTACATACATAAATGTCGAATATATAATCTATTTTTTTATATCGACTCAAAATACAAATAAAATAACGTATGGTTAGGTATTTGTTCTAATTTCAAAATCCCTAATGTCACTTGGAACAACAGAACTGCAAGCGCTGAAAGGTATATCAACTTGCCAGTCGCCGGCCGAATCACAGAAATATAATATTACAAGTAAAGTAAAATCGAGGGGCGGGCGGTCGGTGGGAGCGGTGCGAGCTACGGCACGCACACTTGCACCATGCACAGTCTGTTCACTCACACATTGATTTCCGGGCCACAGCGCGACAGCAATAGATTTGTTAAATACCTATCTTTCAAATTTCTTGCAGCCATCCTTTCATCTTAAAACAAGGTTAAAATAACCTTAGTTCCATCCACAAATACTGGGACAATGTTAGACCGTATAACATTAAGTCTGTGTATTTGTCTTCGTCTTGGTTGCAGGACCAATCAACCTCATCGCTGCCGCTGCGGAGATCTCGTCAACGAGCTCGGCCACCATGGACTTTCGTGCTCTCTAAGTGCTGGTCGAATATCACGACTGACATTATCCGCAGGGCTCTTGTTGTCGCTAACGCGCCTTCCGTACTGGAACCAGTCGGTATTGCGCGGGGCGATGGCAAGAGACCGGATGGTATGTCTTTGATCCCTTGGAGTGTCGGCAAGTCGCTGGTGTGGGATGCCACTTGCATCGATACACTCGCGCCATCTCACTTACCGGCGACTTGTAAAGCTGCAGGGGCAGCTGCAGCCAGTGCGGAAAATTCAAAATTCAAAAAATACGCATCTATTGGACCCAATTATATTTTTGTGCCTTTTGCGGTCGAGACCATGGGACCGTGGGGGTCCGAAGCTCGCCATCGTTAATTGGAAACAGCGGCAGGCTTGAGGAAATTTTCTATATACCTACTATAGATTGTATTTTGTACATATTTCTTATAATTAAAGATATTATTCCCACCTTACTTGTCTTTTGTCTTTCTTTGACATCCGACGTCAAAACGACACAAAAGACAAATAAGGTTATTTTAACCTTGTTTTAAGAGCTTGTGGTAGGACCGTGGACGAGTCGGACTCGCACACGAAGTGTACCGTAAAGCAGTTTCTTGTATGGCCCCCATTAATTTTTATTATTTGTTGTTATAGCGGCAATAGAAATACATACTCTGTGACAATTTCAACTCTACCTATTACGGTTCATGAGATACAGCCCACTGACAGACAGACAGACGGACGGATGGACGGACGGACAGCGCAGGCTTAGTAATAGGGTCCCATTGAACAAAAAAGCGCGCATAAGCTAGTAATTTTTAATTCACCTTTCACTTATTGCAATATACAAAGTCTAGAGTAGGTAGTCTAGACCTAACCTACTGACCCATAAGATTTTTTCTTTTTTATTCTATTAATTCATAGACTATGTAAGTGTGAGCATAGATTATATTTTGTTTTGAATCTGTAATTTTGCATTGATTAGCAACACAGAGTAATGACAAAAAAATCTCGCCCCCGGAAAACACCGGTAGTTAAGTTTTTTTACTGTGTATAAGCCTGTGTTTGACCACAATCTCACCATGGTAAGTGATGATGTGGCCGAAGGTGGTAAGCACTCAAAGTCTAGAAGAAACTGGCTCTCAAGAGTAGCTGTCGGAACACACCGATAGGTGCTTAGTGAGAGATATTCAACTTGAGGGTGGTAGCCAGCTAGGTGGGTACTGCAAAGTACCCTTCCACCGTACTAAAAGGTAGGGCGACAGTCCAACTTGAGGATGATAGTACCCTGCCATTGCGATCGTTGTTTGGTTCCCTCATGATGTTTTCCATCAGCTCATTGTTTAGGATTCGAATCCTCGGCACAGGATTCAAAGTCGTCATTATCATACAAATTATACATGTAGAATGAATATTTGCACACATAATAACGCATTCAAAATGCGCTCAAAACTCGATTAGGTTGCGACAGCTCAGTTAAAGGTTCAGACATATTGTATGGATGACCATACGATGTTTTTCATGCTTTAAACTAGTAAACTCGGGTAGCACCAGACGCCTAAAACTCTGGACACTTGGAACTCCCTTGGAAGTTTGGAACTCATGCGTTACCGCACCCTCTACCCAATGAGCTCTGGCGACCTTACTCACGCGCAGGAACACAACATAAGGTGGTACCTACCAACTTATAATGAAGAGTTAATAAGTGCAGACGTTACTTTGTCCTTCTATCAACTCATAATATAGAGTGAATGATCGATTAGGATGCGCGGGCGACGCGGCATGCGCAAGAGTCCGTCACGAGCGCGCGATTGCGCTCGCGATTAGTGTTCTCACTGGGGCGGATTTGGTTACCTCAAAATTATTTGAATTTTATGATACACGATCATCGTGAGGGTTTTGATGGTGGTTGAATAATCCAAATTACCTATTTATTATAATCGCTTGGCTCGCGGTTAAAAATATAACAATAACATCAATTGTTATGATAGGACTAGCGTCCCTCGCGAGAACCAAACGGGTTAATAAAAAATAATGTTTGTCTGTTTATCTATTCGTAACGTATGTTTCTATCATTCATCCAATTGCGATGTTGGATGAGTTGTGAGCAGCCCTGGGAAAGTTTATGACAACAATTTGAAAGATACGAAAGAAATTTGGAATAATGGTGGGTGACAATTTCAGAGTTTATACATATTTAAATAACTAGGTTTATGATCTACTGACAATTACTTGAATACCTACAAAAATAAGTTTTCAATTAATTAGCATAAAAGTGGTCTACAATAATAAAAATAAAGAGTTTCGTGTAGGAGTGGCCTGGTTTATAAACTAAAAGTTGCTCAATAACTATGCCTTTCAATTTTGTATTCATTTTTTAGTCCGTCCCTGTGGTCCGTGCATTCTCAGCGCGCATATTAATGCGCGTACGGCACACATACGCACCGAACTATCGCTTATTCGCACTCATAGTACACTTTCACTACTTTTATATCTGTTTCATACATAATGCACCGATTAAGGTTCAACAATCGGTTTGGGCACCGATTACTGTAATTAACCAAATAACAATCGATTGCGTTGCGAGGAAGCGGATTACAATTTGTAATTGATAAGGAATTATCCGATTGTAGAACGATTTTGATCGAGAACAATTATATTTTGTCCATGCATAATAAACATGGTGCTTATGACGTCTCAATGTTTGGTGAAACAGTGGATTAGAGTGTTAGCTTTTTTATGCGAAGAATCGGTAAACAAGCGTACTGCCCGCCTGATGGTAAGCGGTTACCGTAGCTATATGAACGCTTGCAACACACGGGGCATTACTCACGCGTTACCAATCCTTCCAATGAGCTCTGGCGACTGTACTCACGCGCAGGAACACAACATAAAGTTATTTGTCTGCGGTATTCTGTAAGGTGGAGGTACTACCCCAGTAGAGCTGATCTTTGAGCGAATAAACGCTACCCTCTACCTTTCTTGTAGATTCTATTCTATGTATTGACTAATACTAGGTGATCAATCCGCTTCACCCATAAACGCTCGTTATTGGATAACGTATGCTAGCTTCCTGAACACTTTGTAACGTGCATTATTTTAATTGTAAACGCATAAGTAATTAAAATTCTGATTATGTTTAACATCCCCTTATTAACACGAATTAACTTTTCCTTTTCAGTTATGAGAGGTTAATATGTATAGCTTCTTCACAAATCAGTGGTCATACGTTGGTTTGATAGGTATAGAAAATTAGTATGGAACCATTGTTTTTTTCTGATTTTCAGATACTTACTTTCAACCATGTATCAACCCTGGAAATGTTGTCATCGAAATATATTGTATACTCTACTCGTCATCAGCCTATAATGTCCCACTGCTGAGCACAGGCCTCCTTTCACAAATGAAGGTGAAAGGGAATGGGCAATACTCCACCACGCGTGCCCACTGCGGATCGGTGGAGGTAGGCTAGTGGTCAACCTACTGTTGGAATTTTTCAAGCCGCCTAGGAGGCTTCCAACTAGCTTAACGACTATCACAATTAAGCGATAACCGGGACCAACGGCTTTACGTGCCTTCCGAAGCACGGAAACGCTCGATTTGAAATACCACTAGGCGGTCACCCATCCAGGTACCGACCACGACAGGCGTAGCTTAACTTTTCCGATCGATTAAGAACGGCTAATCATGCTACACCACGAGCGCTAAAACTTGGCTTTCTGTGCTTCCCAACCTTGAAGACACATAATCAGTTTTGTGGACCAGAGGGCCAACCACAAGCTCTGAAATCAATATTATTATAACCTTAGGTACTTGTATTTTGTCCTTTGACATCCGACGTCAAAACAGGACAAAAGACAAATAAGGTTATAATAATATTGTTATAAGAGCTTCTGGTTGGCCCCTAGTTGGCGTGGTTGGTAAAGATTCCACCTATCACACTGCAGCTTGTGGGTTCGATTCCCACCCAGGATGCATTTGTGTGCATGAACAAGTCTGCATGTCATGTAATGCATGTAATTATGTCGAAATATGTATTAACAAACAAAAGTAGTATATGTTATCTGGTTCCCATAGTCAAGCTCTCCTTATTTTGGTATCAGATAGCCGTCTGTAAGAAATGTCCCAGGATATTTATTATTTACAGAACTATCCATCAGGTAAGATGTTAACAACCACAGACATAAATCTAAATAGATAACGCAAGTCCCTCCATCCGTATGAAAACCAAGCGTGTAACTTTTTTGTACCTACCATAGTCACAAGATTGATTTAGATAGACTGGAATTAGATTTTTAACGTGAAAATGAAACTATCCTATTTTTCAGCTAAACATATCACTCGCTACACATCTCTGGTGGAAATGCAGCCTTTTATGAGTTCCCTGACCGCGCGAAACAGTTTCAAAAGATTGTGCCCCATTTTTGCACAGATTTTGACACGCGAAGTACATACACTGGCGTCATCTATTTAGATGTATATCTGTGTTCACAACAATAGTTCAATAGAACAAAGATTTGGAACCAGTGACCTCTCAAGCACTGTATCTCAATCATTGTACTACATTTATACTATTATTACAAATCATTAGTGATAATGATGCTAGCACGCGAGAGTGAATCATTAAGATGGGTTGATGACATTGGTCTTTCTATCTCAAAGTCATCAAGTCAAGGTTAACAAAACATTGACAGGAAATGTAACAGGGGAAACACCGTGACCAGTGTTTGTCAAAATGTTGTATTGTTTAAATTAAATAATGTTGATTAGTCATTCTATTGTCACAGGGTTTTTAGGGGCGAAAACTCGATCTATTTTCGAGTTTTCAAGCAGAGGTCGCTCACCCAGGTATGGTTATGATAGGTAATTTGACTGCAGCATGATCATAAGTGACAGTTTGATCTCTCCAGCAAATGTCGGTCACCAGGTAGGTATACTATCTCTAAATTGTTCTGTAACTAGTGTTTTGTACACTGATTAAATATAACAGTACCGAACAATCACTGCATATAAATGTTTAGCGTGTCCTTCTCTATGAGACTTAGCCAATCTGAGCGCATTGTGGGAAATTGGCGGAATAGATTTCAAGCAATAACGACATTGCCCTTGTTTTGGGCGTCAAACTTACAAAAAAAGTGGAAATTACCTACATAATAACTTGAGTACAGTATAAGGCACGAGTCGTGAGCACAGATAGGCAGTAGTGGGGGCAAGCTCACGCGTACACGTTCAGCCAAATTACAGTAACCAAATGACACGCGAGAATCCAATAGACGACTGCATCGATGACGAACCAATCGTTCCGCCAAACAGACCGAAAAATTAACTCAAAAAAATCTAAATCAATAAGCCATTTATTCAGTTTAGGCCCTAGTAAGGCACTTATGAACGGTAAGTTGAATACAGCTGAATTACTGCGCAGGTGTCACTTTATGCTCACGACTCATGCCGATGCCGGTTACTGTAATAGCCGAAGTTCAAAAACCACTGTAGAAGTTCATAAAGCCCAAAGACGAATACAGTTTCGCATCGTAATCACATATATTATTCCGGTAATCTGTCTGTCACGACCTCATTCATGCTAAGGTAGTGATAGCTGCAATTAACTTAATTCGTACATTATGGCATAATCTGTGTAATGAATGGCCATTTTATATACAAACAAAACTCTATTATAGCGTTATATAAGAGTAATGAGAAAACGACTTTAAGTACATATTCATTAAGGTTTATAAAGGGGAACCTTAATTTTTTCATTCAAGTAAAGTACTAAAACAATTGAATTTGGAACCTGCATCAATTACATAAGGTTTATTTTCGATTAACACGATCTATTTTTGAGACCTGAGAGTCAATCGCTACAAGGGTTACCTAGACTTAAAATCCTAAAACGACCTTAACGTTTTAATGAAGAAAAATACCATGAGGAAACCATAGAATGGTGGTTAATCTCAAGTTGCAAATCTGCGGCCAAGCACTACCAGTGTAAGAGTCCATTCTACGCTTTTTGTACTTATCACCTACATCATCCCCCATGTTGAGATTGTGGAAAAACACAAGTTTAAAAAAAATACCTATGTCATTATCTATTATATATCATGTTGTCAATCTGATAGGCTCATTGCATCCCTTACACAGTTTTTTTTTAAATCTCAGACACTCCAAAGGGAAAAACCTCTACAGGCACTCTACACGCTTTTATAGTACACTAGCTGTCCCGCGCGGTTTCACTCGCATTCCCGAGCGATCGTATGTATTCCCAGGATAAAAAGTATCCTATGTGTTTATCCAGAACATATTCTATCTGTGTGCTAAATTTCATCCAAATCATCCTTTCAGTATTTTCCTTTGAGTAGGATATATATTATATAAATTAGGATTAGTAGGATAATGTACACAGAAGCATACGGCACGCCTGATGTTAAGATGAAAGGATGGCTGCAAGAAATTTGAAAGATAGGTATTTAACAAATCTATTGCTGTCGCGCTGTGGCCCGGAAATCAATGTGTGAGTGAACAGACTGTGCATGGTGCAAGTGTGCGTGCCGTAGCTCGCACCGCTCCCACCGACCGCCCGCCGCCCGCCCCTCGATTTTACTTTACTTGTAATATTATATTTCTGTGATTCGGCCGGCGACTGGCAAGCTGATATACCTTTCAGCGCTTGCAGTTCTGTTGTTCCAAGTGACATTAGGGATTTTGAAATTAGAACAAATACTTAACCATACGTTATTTTATTTATATTTTGAGTCGATATAAAAAAATAGATTATATATTCGACATTTATGTATGTAATATTATTGGAACTGCATTATATTCACATAATGATAATCTATTAGGGCTTCCAAACAAATACCTATACAACATTTTATAGATTTATATTTGTCCACAGTCCACGCATTTCTTCGAAACTATTTATCGAATTGTGAACATTCTTTTTTTAATGCCTTATATTTACTTCAACTTAGGGAACAGTGCCTCTTAAGCGGTCACCTTGCAAAAATCTCTTCACACCCATCTTGAAGCGCCCCATGCTGTATTCCCTACGGAGAATGGCACCTGAGCATCCGCGGTAGGAAGCTCCTTTAAAAAGTGCGAGACTTTTCCGATGTGTGAGCATGATAACCATCACCAAGATTAAGTTATAAACTTCTACACAATGCCATAAACATTTTCTCAGCGACTAATTACCAATTATATCCGAGTAGGTGCATGGTTAACCCAGAACGCTTTCATCTAGCACAGAATGCCGTGTCCCACATTCAGCGTAGTATTAAGGCTGAAGTGTGATTGCAATCTGAATGGCTGCCGATAATTAAAAATTAAAGGCTTAAGTTATGAGAGATGAGCGGGTGGTGCTTAATGACAGGTGCTTGGGCGGCGCTGGCGCTTCAGGTTCAGATACACCTGAGTTTTTTTGCCGTCTGTGTGAAAATGCTGAAAAGTTAGCCAACAATCGACCCTGAAGGTATATGGCTATCGTCGCCTATAGACAATAGAGAGACCGTCAAGAGGCAAATGGCCCTCAAGTGCAACAGCCAGAACATACCTATAGGTGAGAGTGTGATGAGGCCTAAGTGACCTTCCAATGTTATATGACGTCGTCACATTAATGGTAAAACTGTGACGTCGTCTTGTTCATTACATTCTAAACAGGCCTGCCAGATTAGAGATGAGATTGGATTACTATGCGCAAAGCAACACGAAGGCGAGAATATGGAACGTGTCTTCTATATTCTTCTCTATAATCTGAAGCTCTACATTTTGGGACAGGCTCATAACATTTACTCATCGATCTGGTTCGAAAAAGCCTTTGAAATACGGTACCACGATCATAAAAATTTGGCCTACCGCGTCTTATAACTTAACCCATAGAACAAAGGTCACACGAATCGCTTGGGCAATGGCTTCCGCAAAAACTGGGCATTGTTTCACCATGACATGCGCTCGCGCACAGAGCTGCACAAACGCATTCGATTCGGAAAACTGTTGTTTGAAACGGTGAGAAGAGTACAACGATTGTTATTGTACTGTATTGTATTGAATGTAAGCTATCTTTGTTTGATTGGAAATTGATTTTAAGATGAATGGAAGTTATAAAATAATCATTCATTCTTCACATGTGGCTATATGGTTATTCTTGTAGAATGAAATCAGATAACTAAATATAAACCTGAGACATTTACTTCACTCACGGCTATCTGATCCCAAACCATAGTATATTCAATAGTAGTACAGAAATCCCACTTCGAAAAAGACATTTAAATAAAAAGCGACTCTTCCAAGGACACAATAAAGTGCAATTCAGATCGCACAGCGCTGCACGCGTAAAATTATATTCACCTGTGTCAGACGCGTACAGCCTGCCTGATAGTAAGCGGTTACCGTAGCTATATGGCGCTTGCGACTGGCGATCTTACAAGGAATACAACACAACATAAAGTTATTTGTCTGCGGTATTCTGTAAGATGGAGGTACTTCCCCAGTCGAAATGCTCTTTGAGCGAATAAACGCTGCGCTCTACCTCTCTCCAAACATAAGTCTATAACAAAAACCAGTATAATGCCATATTTTCTAATAATGTCAAAGATATGTAGGCAAACATTACTAACGCCAGAATTAAGCCAGTCAGAGAAGATTAGAAAGTCTAAATAACAGAGTACTGAACGCAATGCATTTATCTGTGAAACTTCTATCGGTAAATAAACTAGTCTTTAGAGGGAATGATCAAGATTGGACATTCATGACATTTACACTAGACCAGAGCTTCTCATACTTTTTCTCGTAGACCACTTTCAAAATTGTCAGATTTCGGTGGACCCTCTGCTGCTACATTTCTACCATATTGCCAAAACTCGTCAATACATTTGAAAATTAGATCTATCTAACGTAAACCCCCGTTGAGTCCACCTGGACGGACCACTTTGGGTATCACTGCACTAAACCAATGTTTCCCAAAGTGTGGATCGATCGCTACCTATTCGATCGCGCGAAGGGGGACTATTGAGTGGGCTCTAAAACAAGTTAGGACAACAAAGTTATGGCACACCCCAGGCACTTTATACAACTGATTGTCGAACAAAATGACTCAAATAATTCACTAAGAGGAACCTTGCCTCCCATTTCGTGACCTGAAACTAGAATTAGTGCTCTCACTGCTGAAGCTGCTCTACCTTTAATAACACGGCGGTGGAGCCATTGTTCGATGGGCAGGACAATTCTTTCAGGAATAATTCCGAAGTGTTTTGGGAGGTGTGAGTATTCCTTCGTTACCCTTTTTTGAGGGGCAGTGGTCCTAACAACTTTCGGAACCATTGGATTAGTTTGTTTAATTCAATGTTTTTATAGATTTCAAAATATATTTTTTAAAAACAATTTCGTTTCACCAAATTAATTTCTCCAGGCAACGCCAAAATCCCATTTTATCCCATATTTGCAACATATTTCACTACGAGTATTTCAATCTGGCAACCTTTGTTGTAATGTAATTAAACAGTTGTGACAGCCCATACGCCCATACCTCATAGAATTAGGATTTCCCATTTCTTTGCCATACCTACCTATGTCAGAAAGAGACACGCATAGTGACAGAAGACAAAGAGAGACTCATGTCAAAACTGGCATCATAGCGTGCCGCAAGTATAAAGTTTTAAATAAGTATTCATCATTGACAAATAGATTACGACAGAACAAGTAAAAACATCGCTTACACCGGTCATTACACTCAGTAATTATACAACTAAGATAAATAACGAGAAACAATCACCACTGACATTGTAAGTTACAAATGACTGTTATTAACCTGTTTACAGATTTATGCATTACACTGCACTAGGGATGTCGGAATGCATCGATGTTTCTACTACATCGATAGTTTATTTGATGTCATAAATAAATCCTCACACACGGCCATCTGATCCCAAACTAAGCAGAGCTTGTACTATGGAAACCAGATAACTGATATAATACATATACTACTTTTTGTTTGTAAATGCATACTTATTATACTAATTACATACAGACTCAGGACATACAGACATGTTCATGCACACAAATGCATGTCCTGTGTGGGAATCGCACCCACGACCTGCGGCGCGATAGGTGGAATCTTAACCAGAGTCTTAACCAACCGCGCAAGCTGGCTCGTCTAAAAGATTATAAAGATCAGAAAATGCATTCGTACTAAACTTGGGGGAGGTAATATCACTTCGAAACTAGTAAAAGTGATATTGCCAATGTATCGAACAGATCGAAGGATTAACTATACAGTTTAGTTTAATGCTTTCTTTATTTTGTCGTACATAAACAGTAAAACTACATCATGATGACTTTATCTTTCCACTTGTTTTCACCTCTTATGTTCTCCCGGGATAAAAGTTATTCGTATTAAAATTAGTGGAGTGAATGCAAATTATGGATAGTTATTGTGTAGCGTTTCTGAAATTTGGATATGTTCAGTAAATTATATTGCTGTAGTTGACTGTACATCGATAGTTTGAAAAATATCGATGTTAACTCCATCTCTAACAAATAAATACTAATAAACAATACATGCGCGTTAGTTTATGATAACATGTCGATAGTCATTCGAACAGTACATTGTTTTTATGCCATCAGAATTATTTTGGCAACTATGAAACTGTTATTCAAGCTATGGTCATGACAATAATAAGCTGGAACATTCTTCACACATGGGTCATCTGATGCTAAGCTAAGCAGAGCTTGTGTTTTGGAAACCAGATAACCAATATGGGTATGTGTAGTGGACTGTTAGTTCAAGTGATTAGCCTTACTTATTAGCCCATTTCTGCAAACAAAAAAACTCTTCCGCTTTATTATATCACGCCGACACGCATCACGTTTTAAAAATAAATTAATATTGCCATCGTCAAAATTAGAATTACACAGTTCAAGTCCAAATGTAATGTCAGCTAAAATATATAATAGAATACCGGACGATATAAAAAATGAGGAACGGGAAAATGCCTTTAATAAACGCCTTAAATCATTACTGATAAATAAATGCTATTATACACTGAATGATTTCCTCAATGATAATGATATTTAATTTAATAACAAATAAATTGTAATTATTGTTATTCCTATGATTGTATGTATTTTGAATTTTTAAGTTTATTAGCAATATTATATTATAATTGTTTTTTTTTAATTTTATTATTCTAAATGTGTAAATTATTGATGTAAATGAAATTATGACATGTATTTTTACTGAGTATATTTTTGATATGTAAAATGATTCTAGGCTAGTTATTAACTTTTAAACTATTATATTAATTGTGATGTATACTTAATTATTACTAATGTGTCTATCGATATTGCTGTGCCCTACAGGGTCCATGTGAACTATTAAATATATTTTTACACCTTTTATACACATGTGATGCAATAAAGTAAATAAATAAATAAATAAATAAATATATTAGTAAGGGGCACGAGTCGTGAGCACAGATTGACACTTGCGTTAATTTTTCGGTCTGTTTGGCGGAATGAAGAAGGGGGGAGCGCCGAGCTGCACACGATTGGTTCGTCAGTCGATGCTCGTCGTCTATTGGATTCTCGCGTGTAACTTGGCTACTGTGATTTGGCCAAAAGTGTAAATGCGCGAGCTTGCCCCCACTACTGCCTATCTGTGCTCACCACTCGTGCCTCATACTGTAGTATAGATTTGTTCTTTCTTTTCAAGTGAAACATTATTGAAACTACAAGGTACAATCATTTTTTTATTATAAAAATAGGGATCTTCCAAAAAAATTAGGACAAATAGGTGTTCCGTGGCCAAAACAAAATTCGGAACCGCTCTGATCTACAGGCTATACAGTAACCGCTTATCATCAGAAGGGCTGGTATGCTTGTTTGCTATCTTAAAATATTTTTTTAATGTTTTTTTTTTACCAAACATTAAAATACAATAATTGTGCGATATGGCGTCTCTATAAACATGGCGAGAATTCATACTCCAAACTAATATTATAAATTCGAAAGTAAATCTGTCTGTCTGTCTAAATTTGGCACAAAAGCCTATTGTATGGAGAAGAACTAGCTACTTTTTATCCCGGGAACACGGGTGAAAGTAGCTAATCTATATACAGGTCGTTGTTTTGGTCAGCGACCAGCGACTCAGGGTCGATAATACAAATGATACTGGTGCTAAAAAAAATAAAAAAAAAATATTATTTGGAAAATCATGTAATAAGCTAAAGTGTAGACGTAATACTCAACGGGAGTGCGAGGGAGTAAAGGGGTGGGGCGATGGCGGCTTGCGTCTAGCTCTAGTCTGTGCACGTGCCGTATGACCATACTTTGCGGTAATTTTATTTCAAATTGAATAAGGTATTTCTCAACGCATTTACAGTATTTAATGGAATTAAGTCCATTTTTGGGAAAGATATTTTTTGTACTACCACTCCTGGGTCGCTTGTCGCCGACCAAAACAACACCATGTATAAATACGTTCTTACCCCTTTTTTATACATATTGCGCGCACGCTGGAGTATGACCTTTGGCTTGAACTTACAAAATTGAATATCGGTCAAACGATCACTAGTAGAATAAAATACATGCATCAAGATTCATATAACATTAATTCAAACAAAAACCTTAAAGTCAGGAGGACTTATGCACTTGCATCACATTCATACATACTATTTCCTCAACAAATGAACGATGTTTTTATGTTCTCATATTAACTAATTGAGGTTAATGAGAGTAATGATACATTCTAGGAAAATGAGAAAACTATGGGAAATGTTATGAATAGGTGTAACATTACAACATGGGGTAATTACGCCTACTACCGTATTACACCTTTATTTAACTGTGGTGTCGATTAGCTGCGTAACTTGAGATGTAGTTCTTAGACCACAGGTCATGGATCGATTCCCACTCAAGACTTTATTTTGAGTCTGGATGTAAATATCTATATGTATACATTAAGAAGACATTAAAAAATAACATTAGATTTTTTTTTTTTATTATTATTCATTAGATGATTATGACTTAGTTTGAATATAGATAATAATTGCCAAAATACTTATAAGCATTATTATTTGCCCTGATTACGTGAAATTATAATTTTGCAATACGCAACGCGATGTCATTGCATATTGTAGCCTACGCAACGTTGCAAGTTTCATATTTTTTTAGATTATAATCTTAACCCTGATAACCGGCTGCTATTCAAATGCAATGCAAACTACTCATAGTTTATATTCATGAGTATGTAATGGCGTTTATTAGCACATAAAAATAAATGGCCAATTTAAAGTAATTTCTAAGTAGGTTCTTGACATCTTTATTAGTTTAAGTGAAAGAATAATCTAATTTTGATTTAAGTAATGACCGGGCCTCATAAAGCAATCTGTGCTTAACCCATTCAAGCTGAACCCATTCAAGATGAAAACATTCTAGCGGAACCCATTCAATCTGAACTCATTCAAGCTGCACCCATTCAAGCTGAACCCATTCAAGTTGAACCGATTCAAGCTGAACTGATTCAAGCTGAACCCATTAATGCTGAACCCACTACCTGAACCCTTTCAGGCAGAACGCTCGTGCTCCTCTGACGACTGTATCTCCTTTTTAGGCGATGGTAGCTCATTGATAATGGCATCGAATACCGTGGCGATGGTTGTAGGTTCGAAACCTACGGCATAATTGTTCGATGCCTTCGGCAAATGAGCTTGACCTTTCGAAGTAAAATCTCGTGAGGAAACCACAGCACGATGGTTCCTAAATCCTTTACATATCCATCAAACAATAAGAAGATTTTCTTTCAATCATGTAGGTGATGGCGTTACCGTGCGCGAAGGGTGAGCAGTTTGCATATATGCTTTCATAAGTAATATATTGTACACTAGTGATTTAAGCCCATCACAGACGTAGCTATAATATATATATATTAATATGCCGCTATAAGCTATAATATAAATTACAGTACAAGTTGGTGAAGTAACAGAAATATATATTATAGCTGCGTGTGCGGTCACTCATAGATTAGTATTGAAAATGTATCGTAATATGCCTTGCTATGATTTATATTAATATACAGGTCGTTGTTTTGGTCAGCGACAAGCGACTCAGGGTCGAAAATACAAACGAAACTGGTGCTAAAAAAAAAAATTTTTTTTTTTAATAATAAAAAAAAAAATTAAAAATTTTGAAAGTCATGTAATAAGCTAAAGTGTAGACATAATACTCAACGGGAGTACGAGGGAGTAAAGGGGTGGGGCGATGGCGGCTTGTGCCTAGCTCTAGCCTGTGCACGTGCCTAGTAACCATACTTTGCGGTAATTTTATTTCAAATTAAATAAGGTATTTCTCAACATATTTACAGTATTTAATGGAATTAAGTCCATTTTTGGGAATATATATTTTGTAGTACCGCTCCTGGGTCGCTTGTCGCCGACCAAAACAACACCTGTATATTATAGCTACGTCTGTGATGGGCTTGATTGTCAGAACAAATTTCGCTAAGAGTTCATAATATGTACTTATTTAGGCGCCGATCCCAGAGAGTGTTCTAAAGTTCTGCGTTCAGGAAATGCGTTCCGCATTCACTATTGTGCACACAGCAAGCAGTCTAGAGTTCTGCAATATTCGCATTATATCTCTATGATTTTAATATTATGAAAAATAATTAGCAGGAATTAATTTACTCTTATAAACGGTAAGTAAATACTTTTACTCATTACTTGAAATTAATTCTACTTACATGTAAATACAATATGAAGTAAAAGTTATTACATATACAGATAACGCTTTCACATTAATTTATAATGTAATAATTTTACACATTTCTAATCATATAATTGCAGTATCGTGTCTTCATTATCAATAGCATTATAAGGGCATTATACAGCGCTTTTATAAAACAAACAGTGTATTAATAGCTGTATATCTTACATCATTCTTTAATTAAAAAGCCACAGAGCGAATCTAATGTCGAATGCGTATGAAAACCTACATGGACAAAAAACATAATTATGTTAGGGAAAGTGGTGTAACTTATGCTTCTCTGATAATAAAACTTTTCCCTGGGCCTAGAAATTGTCAGAAGTAGGTCCATGAAATCCGGAGGGTAATCTCAAACTCAAAACAACAGAAACGGAAGAAAAGCTATAAAGTAAGAAACAAAAGGGAATAAATTATGAATTCGACGAATTGGATATAATTTGTCAATAATAGAATTTCTTTATTCTATTCAAATTCAAATGCAAAATCATTTATTCAAATAGACCTTCGCACGCACTTATGAAAAGTCTGACTCTAATACTCTAATACCGGTTCGGAAGGTTGCATTTGCTGAGAAGAGTATTATGGTAGGCAACAAGCATTTGGCCTTTCAGGAGAGGTAGAGCGTAGCGTTTATTCGCTCAAAGAGCAGCTCGACTGGGGTACCTCCACCTTACAGAATACCGCACCCAAATATCTTTATGTTGTGTAAAGTTGTGTTCCTGCGCGTGAGTAAGGTCGCCAGAGCTCATAGGGGAGGGGGGAAAGGTCGGTAACGCGAGAGCGGTGCTTCATGTGTTGCAAGCGCCCATATGGCTACGGTAACCGCTTACCATCAGGCGGGCCGTATGCTTGCTAGCCGACTTGGTCGTATAAATAATTGGACTGTTTTACAAAAACCTTAAACCGACTTCAAAGTACACTAAGAAGTAATGAAATCCTGATCTGATGACAATGGGACCAAACGGGAAGCGTACCCTTTCAAATAAAAAAAGAATTTTCCAAATCGGTTAATAAATGACGGAGTTATGAGGTAACATAAAAAAAAAAAAAAATTGCGAACCTCCTCCTTTTTTTGAAGTCGGTTAAAAAAAGGCAAGGCCTCTTGAACAATTAACTCAAAGAAGCTAATACGTATACAGTATACACCACTCACTCACACATTATGCTTAATAACTCTGCTCAGCCCTAACATTTTTATTGCAAACATGCGGATTTATACATAGACAAGTGGCTTCAGTTTGAGATTTGTAGAGGTCCGTCTGAACTTGTTTTACGTCTGTGATCTTCATACAAAACAATACCAGTATCATAGAACGTAATATCTATCACAACAGCGATCGTAGGTACGATTGACCGTAATCGTTGTCGTGTTAAGGCGCCATGAGGAAACATCGCAATTGTTTCCACTCGCACGGTTCTAATCTACATCTATTCAGGTTCAGGCCGATATAAAGTTGTCTGTTGCTAAAATAAGTCTTATTATAATCGTGGTAATCACTCCTTTTATTAATCAGGCTGTGTGTAAATCCTGAGCATCAATATGGCAGGACATATAAAGCTTCAGTATCAAAACTTGTTGGACTTTGATGACTTCGTTTGACCCTTGTTTTACGCCATTTAGGGTCGAATTTCGGAAAAATGATTTTTGGTGCACCTCCAACTCAAGGAATATTAACCTCAAAGCTACCTAGTTTACCGGATTAGGCTGTGCGTTGTGAGTCAGTCAATGTTAGTAGATTTGTCCCATAAACTATATTGATGTATTTTGGTAAAGACCACGTTGTTTATTCAAATTTGGTCCTAGGAGAGCAGTTATGATTTACTAAATTGCCATAATTTTGGAAGACAACCTTCATTGAGAAGAACAGGCAAGAGACTAGGGCAGTTTTAATACATTCCATGGCTTTTTATAGAGATTACACACCTGCAAGATCCGTGTGGTATTCCAACATATGTATGTACTCACTCGCTCTTCTACAAGTTCTGATAATTACCTGGGAACAAGAAAATAAATTTTAGTAAAAAAATGTGCCATAAAAGATATTGGCCCTGATTCTGTTGTTCACAACTAAACTAATTTTAATGTCACTATGTCTCTTTCTAACAAAGAACACATGAAAAGGATGTAAGAAATTTAGTCCTGTCAAATTAGTCCAATGCTTGTTTTCAATATAAATTTAGTCGCCATCTATCGCGGTCACGCCTAAATACACGCAAAATAAGACGGCAAAGATTAATTTGACAACTTAAAATATGTTCTATCCTTTTTCAATCATGTTCGTAAGAAAGAGATGAGATGTGACTAAAATTAGTTTAGTGCGATTTACAACAGAATCGGCACCATTATTAATATAATCAAACATTCTCTTCGATATGTATAATTTTTGGGGAAGTAACCTTGTCTATGTAAAATATATTTACCTTCATGTAAAACATCATTGCTATTGGCATCTGTGGACTACCCTTAGCCATGTCTAATCTACTAAACATAATAACAGTGGATATGATTTCGAGCTCAAGAACAAAGAAATAGGAGTAAGTATACGGCTGAGATCTGAAACAAAGACGGCAGTGTTGCGATAACATCTGCAACGGGCCTTGATACCCGCGGGAACCATTTAATTTAGAAGCTTACGCGGGAGCGATTAGCGTTAGCTGTATGCTGCCGGCTCTTCTCAGCAAATGCAACCTTCCGAACCGGTATTAGAGTCAGACATTTCATAAGTGCCTGCGAAGGTCTATTTGAATAAATGATTTTGAATTTTGCTGTGCATAGCATCAGGCTCAGTTTATTCAGTTTCATCCAAAGCGGAGATGTGCCCGCTTTAGATGATACGGATAGGATCTCTTTTAAGAAAATATGTGTATATATTTCGTATTTAAAGGACATGCTTTATTTACAACAAATATGTACAAAATACAATCTATATATAGAAAATTTCCTCAAGCCTGCCGCTGCTTCCGATTAACGGCAGGGTTCCCAGAAGGCTGGCAGCGTTTCCTCTTTGGATAGCCAAGCTGACGCGTTGGCGGAAAAAGCTCCCCGCCCGCTGGTCTCCGGAGGTCTCGATCAATTTTGATGACAAGGTGCGAGCAAAACGGCGAGCTTCGGACCCCCACGGTCCCATGGTCTCGACCGCAAAAGGCACAAAAATATAGTTGGGTCCAATCGATGCGTATTTTTTGAATTTTGAATTTTCCGCACTGGCCGCAGCTGCCCCTGCAGCTTTACAAGTCGCCGGTAAGTGAGATGGCGCGAGTGTATCGACACATGTGGCATCCCACACCAGCGACTTGCCGACACTCCAAGGGATCAAAGACATACCATCCGGTCTCTTGCCATCGCCCCGCGCAATACCGACTGGTTCCAGTACGGAAGGCACGTTAGCGACAACAAGAGCCCTGCGGATAATGTCGTTAATAGCCGAGTGCCGTGATATTCGACCAGCACTTAGAGAGCACGAAAGCCCATGGTGGCCGAGCTCGTTGACGAGATCTCCGCAGCGGCAGCGATGAGGTTGATTGGTCCTGCAACCAAGACGAAGACAAATACACAGACTTAATGTTATACGGTCTAACATTGTTCCAGTATTTGTTGATGGAATAGCTTGTAGCCAGTGACCTGAGTCACTCTGAGAGACAGCTAACAAGCGCGCGCGGTCTGTATCTATAGAAAAGTTAGAAAATAAATTTTGCCAGGTTTTTTCACAAAGAGGCTTGTCCCACGCTCTCTGAGAGTGACTCAAGGTCGGAATATTTGTGCCTGGACAAGCTGCCTGCCAGGCGTCTCTAGCATCGGACAGGTAAGAAACCTCAACAGATCCAATAGAAGGGTCCAAAACAGAACTGACGAGGTTGCCCACACTGTATACCGAGGATAGAAACGCCGGTACTGATATGCTTGAAATTTTCCGCACTCCTAGGCCACCATAACACACGGGTAGGGTGGCCTGAGACCACACTTTGTTTTCATAAAAACTGCAATTTAGAATTTTGGAAAGTGACGTTTTGATCATATTATCCAAAGTATCTAATATGTGATCAAATTTAAATAAGTGCGTACTGCGGAGCAAATAGGTAAACTTTGGCACGAAAAGGCAGAGTCGAACAATAAAAAATGCATAGTGAGCATTAATTTCATAAAGTCTATTTGAAGAGTCATTAAAATTTTGAATCTTTTTCTCAAAGAAACTAGGAATGGATTCGTCTAAGACTGGGGCTCCAAGAAGATGAAGCGACTCCTTTGACAGTAACTTAATATTGGGAGCCAAAACATTAAAATTTTGAATTAATTCTGGTTTTTCAGATTCTGGGAAAGAATCTAAAATAAGGAGCTCACATTTGGAGCTATTGAATTCTAGGCCAATCTTTTTAAAATTTTCTGTCAATGTTTTAAAATCACTGAGAACGGAAGCCGCATCACCCCCCAGCGTACCGTCGTCTAGATACCATACATTAAATTTTGATTGTAACCCGGAAATAATTGGATGGATGGCCAAACTGAAGATAGCTGGACCGAGAGGGTCGCCCTGTTGACAACCCATGGCGGAAATAAGTGGGTGTTCTCTGAAAAAAAGTTTTGATGGATGCCCATAGCATTGCCAAAGGTAAGGATATATGTCAGGGCAGATATCCCGAATTTGGGTCAATAAAGCACCCCTATCGACAGAGTTAAATGCATTTTTTATGTCAACTTTAAGCAGCACTTCACCTCCGTTATTTAAAAGAAAGGTCCGAGCCGCATGAACAGCTGCCTCACAACCTCCCTTTGAGCCAAAACCGAGTTGAATGGGCTGAAATATTTCCGTAAGTTTCGGGAGAATGTGACGACAACAAATTTTGGAGGCCATACGACGGATAGTATTACCCACAGCGATGGGTCTTACTCCGCCATCTTTTTTGGATAGCGCGCAAAGGTTGGCCCCATAAATGATCTCAGTGAATGGGCTTGGCACCTTTCCTGCCAACATTAAATTTATAAGAGAGGTTAATTTTGATAATAATTTGGTACCAGCGTCTCCGGCGGCACCACAGACAAGATCTTTGTAATGCTGTGGTGTAAAACCGTCGAGGCCGCCAGCAGAACCAGGTTTAAAAGACATAATGACACTCAAAAGATCTTGGGCGTTACAATTTAGACAATTTTGGTCTAAAGATGGGGGATCCGGGAGGTTTATATTTGAAAGCGGAGATGGATGTTTTGATTCTAAAGCAGACAGGGTTTCAGGTGTGTCTGCAGCGACAACATCACTCGAAAATAGCAGATGTGCTGCCCCCTTGAAATCGCCATCGTTCGCTTTAGTTTCGATTTTCCTGATAGTGTTTGCCTGATTATATTTTTTTTGAATTTTGGGAAAATTTGGAATAATATTATCAGTTGAGTCTAATATTGAGCAGTTATTTTTAATTTGTTGTGTGAGAGAAATCTCATTTTTCTGGCGACTAGGGACATGCAGCACTCTGTACGAAAAAGTAAGCAGGTCTTCCCAAGCACTTAATGAATTTATACTGAGAATTTTGTCTATACATACACTTAAAGCTGAAGCCACGCAGATACGTGCTCCGCGTGGGATTCGCTTTAATACCGGGACATTATTCTTTAGCGAACAAATTAGTTGCGAAAACGGGAGGTCAGTAGAAGAAGAATTTGGAGCCGAAATATATACGTCCGAATTGGTGGAGCCGGTTTGATGGATAAGGTTTGGAATAGGTTTGTGTACCTTTCCGACATGAATTTTTAACCCACGGTTGCCACGAAAATATCGAGGTTCCGGACACTATTTCGTATTTGTTTTCTTAAAAATGACTCCGAGCGGGGTCTTTTGTATCAAAATCCCATCTCTCCGTCTGACTCCGCTTTGGTCGCTAAGCTGGTGGCCAATTTTTTAACATCCTTATTTCTCTTTATTCTAACGAAACATGGAGACATGCCCGAGTTGAGATTTTTTATTGGACTTTATATGGTTTATTGCAGACACGAGACTTGAGTTGAGTGAGAGCAAATTTATAGGAATATGTAACTATTAAAGTAGAGCTACGATATCCTAGAGTGTGCCCAGTGCTCGCTATTTCTGTGAAGAAGCATATTTTTTTTTCATTTTGAGACAGATATATGCAGCTCTTGTCTAATTATATTTTGTTACAACAAAATAAGAAATATGTAATATAAAATGTCACCGTGGAGTCATTATCATAATCAGCCTATAATGTCCCACTGCTGAGCACAGGCCTCCTTTAACAAATGAGGGTGAAAGGGAATGGGCAGATACTACACCACGCGTGCCCACTGCGGATCGATGGAGGTAGGCTAGTGGTCAACCTACTGTTGGAATTTTTCAAGCCACCTAGGAGAAATCCATCTAGCTTAACGACTATCACAATTAAGTGATAACCGGGACCAACGGCTTTACGTGCCTTCCGAAGCACGGAAACACTCGATTTAAAATACCACTAGGCGGTCACCTATCCAGGTACCGACCACGACGGTAGTAGCTAATCATGCTACACCACGAGCGCTTCAGCGTGGAATGCGTAATTTTATTAACATAATGCTGGATCCAAACATCGCTTGTCACTTGGACAGTTTCTTGCCGCATTATGTAACAAATATTAGAACATGCTGCAATATGGATCATTTAAACTTCTTTTATTCGGCATCTTAGGGCTCGTTCACACAAAGCGGCTCGGAGAGAAGAGCATATTTTAAAAATAGAGCTTAGGATCATTGAAATAAGGTTTATTTTTACATAGAATGCTGGAGAGCCGTTTTAAAAGGTGAAAAGTAAAAATATACTTATTTCAATGATACTAAACTCTATTTTTAAAATATGCTCTTCTCTCCGAGTTGGTCTGTGTAAACGGACCCTGAGAAGGTAACATAGGGAATCAAAGAAAGCTCGTCTTTACAGTCACTCTACCTACTGTCTATCCGTTAGTGCTCTAGTGTTACTAACTCGAGAACCCAAACCATAGTGATTAAAATGACTGATTTTTTTATACTATTTATAGGCCTGTGTTTGACCACAATCTCACCATGATAAGTGATGATGCGGTCGAAGGTGGTAAGCACACAAAGCCTAGAAGGAGCTGGCTCTCAAGTGCAGCTGTCGGAACACACCGAAAGGTGCTTGGCGACAGATTTTCAACTTGAGGGTGGTAGCCAGCCAGGCGGGTACTACAAAGTACCCTACCACCGTGCTATGGTTTCCTCACGATGTTTTCCTTCACCGAAAGCTCAAGCTCATTGTAGGATTCAACCCGGGACCTTCGTCTCGGTATCCGACGTCACTACTACTGAGCTATCATCGCCTTAAAAACATATACAGTTATTCTTCCTGTGAAAACTATTTGTAGTATTCCATCATAGCCACACGTTTTTTCGCTAGTTAAATAAAGAGTGCACGATTATCGTGAATCGCGACTTGAGATCTTTGCTCGTGACTCAGACGTACATCTTGATGGATCATCGACTCTTGATGTTGACACGGCTTATGTCAAAGAAATGGGTTTTTTTAAGTAATTCCTACACCTATGTATCACAGAGTATTATAGTTATAGTAATCTTAGGTAGTGAAGCGCTCGTGGTGTAGCATGATTAGCCGTTCTTAATCGATCGGCAAAGTTAAGCTACGCCTGTCGTGGTCGGTACCTGGATGGGTGACCGCCTAGTGGTATTTCAAATCGAGCGTTTCCGTGCTTCGGAAGGCACGTAAAGCCGTTGGTCCCGGTTATCACTTAATTGTGATAGTCGTTAAGCTAGTTGGATGCCTCCTAGGCGGCTTGAAAAAAATCCAACAGTAGGTTGACCACTAGCCTACCTCCACCGATCCGCAGTGGGCACGCGTGGTGGAGTATTGCCCATTCCCTTCCACCTTCATTTGTGAAAGGAGGCTTGTGCTCAGCAGTGGGACATTATAGGCTGATGATGATGATGATCTGTGGTAGTACAGTGTACCTCTGGCAGCCATTGAAAGACGACTTCTCTATGTAAACCTTCTGCTTGTGTTCTACTTGGTGTCATGGCTTGACAGACAAGAAAGTGAGTTAATCGTGCTGATTCTGTTGTAAATCGCACTAAACTAATTTTAGTCACATGACATCTCTTTCTTACGAACATTATTGAAAAAGGATAGAATATATACAAAGCTGTCTTAATCTTTGCCGTCTTATTTTGCGTGTATTTAGGCGTAACCGCGATAGATGGCGACTAAATTTATATTGAAAACAAGCTTGGACTAATTTGACAGGACTAAATTTCTTACATCCTTTTCTTATGTTCTTTGTTAGAAAGAGACATAGTGAGATTAAAATTAGTTTAGTTGTAAACAACAGAATCAGGGCCAATATTGTTTTTTAGCGTTTTTTTTACCGAGATTAAAAAACCCCATCACACGTCACCGATACACGTGTCAAACAAAACGTGTCGAATGTCATTATTATTTCACTGTTATATACGATAACGTTATCGGTATGAACAATACATAATGCCAACACTTTGGTCACACTTATAAACACCAACAGGCTGGCCGTGGAAAATATCGGCAATTTGTAATGCACATACCATGTTATAACTTTTGGCTACATTCGTAAACCAGCGCTGCAAGATATACTGAGATATGCGATTTTTGGTCTCACACCATTGACTTATATATTACTGGCGTAAGGACCGGGCCAAACACGCGACAAAATGCACAACGCGCTGGCCCTAAAAAGTCATTTTAGGGCCAACGCCACTCAGTCGTCTGCGGTCCGCGGAACAGTTCATTCGTACATTGTTTGCTTATAATTGCAAAAAAAAAAAAGTGTACATTGTACGTACATACATGGTGACGTACGCCTATGCAACGCGGCACTACGTAGTTCGATCGATTTTAAACAGATGGCGGTACTGTTTACTTGTATCATGTCTGGTCAATCACATACATTTTATAATTAGTGTAGAATTCACACGTAAAGATGTCGCTACAAACATCGTATGGACTGATTGAAAATTAATTCTTAGTCAAATCGCTATTAAATTACTTTTTATTGAGCTTTATTGCAAGGAAATAGAATTTGATGATAATTATTGACATATTTTAATCAAATTAATGTTTAAAACTCGTATTTTTAATATTTGCAATTTATGTAATTTTATTTAAATCTTTCGATCTTACATAGATGGCCTAAGCGTCGATTATTTTTATTTCAATTAATCGCCTAAAATCAAAACAATCAAATAATAATAATATTAATCTAATAATAAGCTGTTTCTAATAAGCAGAGACTTCAAATGTAAATAAATATAGTCTAAATATTTTGAAATCTACTATGTTTTTTTTTAAAGAACAATGTGCAGTTTCATCCCAATTGTATTTCATTTGTTTTTCTGGTCTTAAATCTGTATCTAGTGCTGAAAAAGTTATCTTAGTTTCATTTATTCAACAAAATATCAAATAAGAACAACTTAATTAATAAGTCTTTTATATGGACAAAAGGATTAAAGCCATTCGTAAATCACTGAACCTGGTCACAAAATTTCTGGAGAATCGGTTGAGAAATGCGACCTGGACATACATATGAAAGCATTTTTGTCCAAGCTGAAACGGCGTCTCCGTTTCAGCTTGGACAGCTCGCTCGGTATTGAAGTGATTTTTAAAACTTATAGTAGATTTATAAATTGCTATCTTGACCAATTTTTCATCGTTTCCTAATCAGGGCCGGCTCTAACCTATATAGCGCCCGGGTGCAAGCAATACCCTTGCGCCCTCAAGTAGGCGTACGAACAAAATGGAATACTAACAGTTATATTCTCACCAGAGTGATCGGAAATTCGTGTGCAAATATAAATGACTATATTTTCATTCTGTAGTTTCAAGCAAGGTCTTTTGGAAATATCGCAGGGTTCCCAATTTAAAAAATATATATCCTATGTCACCAATTATATCACTCAGTGATAAATGACAATATGATTCGACTGGTGAAACATTTTTTAAATCGTTCTTTTAGTTTTTAGTTTATTCATTACAAACAAAAATACAAAAAAGTCAACAATCTCTATTAACATCTACACTAACTCACGAGAGGCGCTCGACGCCCGTCCGGGTATCCTATATATATATTTTAAACTTGGGAAAAAATTGAATTAGGTTTTTTACCAATTTTGTTGGAGGTATTAGAGATAACTCCTTCAAGCTTATGTTATCCTAGTATTATATTTGAATAAAATTTATTTTTAAGTGACTAGATAACAGAGACAGAGTTCGGGAAAAGCGAGTAAATCTAGTCACTCTAATCTCATCTCACAAATATTATAAACGTGAAATTTTTGATGTTTGTGGGTTTGGATGTTTGTCCCTCAATCATGCTTCAACATCTCAAAATTCAAAATCATTTATTCAAATAGACCTTCGCAGGCACTTATGGAAAGTCTGACTCTAATACTACCGGGCGTCGTGTGACGGGTCGCTCACTTCCCTCCAATATGGCGAGGAGGGCGATGGCTGCCACACGCGTCATACTTGTGAACAGGTGCTGCTTGTGGGGGTTGGTCTGCTTAAGTTTGCCATTTATTTATTTACTTATTAAATATAGATTCAGTCTACTTTGTAGTTTTTCCGGGGGCACGCAATTGTTGTCAGTGCGATTAGAATGTAAATATTATGTAATGAATCTAAGCTTGTTTTGAAAAGAGTAATTGCTGAGTTTATTGCCGGCTCTTCTCAGCAAATGCAACCATCCGAACCGGTATTAGAGTATTAGAGTCAGACTTTTCATAAGTGCCTGCGAACGTCTATTTGAATAAATGATTTTGAATTTTGAATTTGAATTTGTTCGAAAGGTTGCATTTGCTGAGAAGAGCCGGAAATAAACTCTGTAATTACTCTTTTCAAAACAAGCTTAGATTTATTCATCTGAACGGATTTGGATGAAATTTGGTATACAGATAGAATATATTCTGGATTAACATATAGAATACTTTTTATCCCGGGAAAATAATATATCCCTCGGGAACGCGGGTGAAACCACGGGGCGGAAGCTAGTACAATATAAAGAAAAGTTTAGTCAGCATGATTTTGTTATTATGCTTATAAATACTGTGACTTCTTCGTAACATCTTATGTGGTATAATGCAACTTAATATTTAGTAATAATTCGATAATTTCGATGGAGGAGTTTGCGAATTGTTGATGAACAATAGCTAGAGTATTTTGGGAATTGTCACTCCCGTGGAGTAAGATGCAACTTAAAATCAGTATTTTTAGAATTGAATAACATAATAATAATTCTTTGGATTAGTTTAGCACTTAATGTATGGAATTCTTATCTTTTTTGAACAAAAGTATGGAGTTTGGGAAAAAGCCTTTGTGCGAGTAAATACTACGCTCTACCTTTCTTACACAAAAACAAAATCTTTTAGAAATGTGCCCACTGTTCTTTAAAATTACATTCTTTCAACAGTGTCATCTGTTGTCATTTACTGAAAAACAAACATTGCTGTAGTCACTTTTACATCTTACGTACCAAGAATAGCAATTAGTACCTCAATCTCACCACCGGCGCTGTACTTGCGCGAGTTACGGTGGTAACTTTTGAAGTATGGGCGCTGTCTCTCTGTTGTACGTAGTATTTATATACTCTGAGCTTGTATGAAGAAGTTTTTTGCAAAATGTTCCGGTGGGCCTATCCTTAGGTTGGAAACCATATAAACCGGTTATCACTGAAAAAATGGATCAAATGGAAAAGTTGCCCGGGGGATACCATAAATTTTTACCCATACTCATCAGCTTTCCATAGTACATTATTTTTTGCGCCAATCGCTATTGATATCAAAATCTTGAACAACAAAAACATGATAATTAATAACTTTTGAATCACTTGATAATATATTTGGTAATGTAATGACCGCCCCTTGGAACTGTTCAATTTGATGCATATCCAGGGACACTATACTTTTTTAGGGTTCCGTACCCGAAGGGTGCCAAACTAGACCCTATTACTAAGACTCCGCTGTCCGTCCGTCCGTCTGTCTGTCAGTGGGCTGTATCTCATGAACGGTAATAGGTAGACAGCTGACATTTTCACAGAATATGTATTTCTATTGCCGCTATAACAACAAATAAAAAAGTAAATAAAATAAAAAATTAAAGGGAGCGCCCATACAAGAAACTTCTTTTTTTGGCGTTTTTTTATTTATTTATTTATTTGGACAAGCAACAGAAACAAGTTAACAATTTTTTAAGTAAATATAGGTTTAACTTATTAAACTTATTTCCTAATGCGCTTATCACTAAAAAATAAAAGATATAAAACTGTGGTATACATTCAATTTCTCTGTAAATATGGTAGTGGGTATATTTATTTGGACAGACTTATACATTATGTGCCTTTGTAAGATAATATTTAAAAAAGGGAAGTTCTACTTAGATATATAAAATTTTCTTGATTTAGTTAATATTGTACGCTAGTCCGACTCGCACTTGGCCGATTTTATTTGTATTTGCGTTTGTCCCAATATTAAATCTATTTTTTTATGGCATGAGTTTTGATCATATGATTGTCTCTATATAAAACATCTGCAGTCAAGCGTAGAATCTACATTGAAATAACTGAATTTAGACCATGGGCCTATGATTTCTGGTTTAATTTCGATGGACCAACAGTTCGAAAAGCCATCTCTAGTTTCTTCTGCCTCGTACCCTTGAAAGACGACGGAAATAACTTCATAACGACATTAGAAAACCAATACAAGTACCATAATTTTTTAAGAAAACTTTAACAAGAATAAACTGGACTGAAAGCCTCTCGTCCGCAGGTAGTGGTTATAGACAAGGTAGCCATTTCCTCGGCGACAGTAATTATACCCTCATATCTATTTGAATAGTTTCTCGAATGGTCCCCGATAGGTTATCTGGTATATATTTTTACAGGCTGTCTTAGAGCCCCTGTTAATTTTCTGATAATAATCTATTAGTAAACGCGCGATCAGGGCTTATCAACAACCTGTGATAAGTCCCAAAACAAGCCCTTAGTGTAAAATGATAGATATAGCATTTTAAAAATCAACATAATCAATAGGCTACTTTCCTGAAAAAAACTAATTAGTCCGTCATTTACATTATCAAAAAATATTACACGTATCTGGGGGCACGGGAGTGCCCCCCGCCAAGACAGCCAAGCGAAGCGAAAGGGCACTACCTACCTTTTCTCGAAGCGCTTCGTCGTTTTTTTGAACCCTCATAACTTGGATTTGGATTATACCAGATAAACAAAATTCTCGGAACATGATCTCAATAGTGAACTTATTAAGCATATTAAGTTTCAATAACATAGCTCTTATACTTTAGATTTTATTGATATCTAAAAAACCCCGATTTCGTCACTGACTCACTGATGATCATCAAAACTCATAGGGTACTTCCTGAAGTCCTAGAAAGCTGAAATTTGGTATTTAAGCTTGTATTAGTACACAAACAACAAAAAAATTATAAATCTTGGAAATTTCAAAAAAAAAAAAAAAGAAGTGAAATCCCACCAAAAACATTTTCATGTAAAATGTAGCCGCCAAGACATATGGCTCGTACTGTCAAAAAGTTATCAGATCTCATGTAGAGCCAAGCTTATAACTACATGCACTTACTCTATAAGCCCTAACTTCACAACCTCTACACACCGTAGTCAAAATTTGTGGCTTGGCCGTTTCACTACTACAAGAACTATTGAATAACAAAAAAGCAATGAACAGTGAATACATTTTTCACCTTACTCCCATGTGATGGTAGCGAAACGGCCAAGCCACAAATTTTGACGATTTTTTCTTTTGTCAATTAAACAAAAAAATACGAAGATATCGTGTGTTGAAGTTCCGCGTGACGTCACGGTGTGGAACACTTTTCAGTAACAAGTGACGTCACGAGCCCCCACTCCCGAACTTAGTCGCGCTTTATCTTCGTAAATTAATGATTTGGTAAAGCAAAAAATACGTGTCCAATATTTTTTGATAATCTAACTGACGGACTAATTAGAATTATCATATTTTTATTCAGGCAACATCCCTGTTAAGAAATATACATCTACATCCAAGCATTATTAATTGAAGCTTTGTACATAATGAAGCGGTTATTACCCAAATTATCCTAATAAGTTAACTAATTTACTAACAAATTAACCAGTGTACCTATTTGAAACTAACTACAAAGAATTGTTTCCTAACAATTTAGTGATAATTGTAACGTTTTATAATCACTACAATAGCACTGTACAAAAAGAAAATGCGTTCATCGAAAACGGTTCAGTAGTTTTACTAAGTTGGAATAAGATTAAACTATAATGCATATCATTTGAACTGAAGTTTGATCAATTATGTTAAAAAAAATCGGATATATTCTCGCTAACAAAAAACTGTGTCGCTAAAGTCGGCCACCACGCTGTACGTACAAGCCGGCACGCACACATTCACACATTAGTCGAGCACGGGTAAACGGCTCTGTGTAAACGGCGACAGAGTCTCGTTTCCCGCGGAATAGCCAACTAATGTGTGCGTAAGAGGTAGCCCACTACCATAGACACAGTTTTTTGTTAGCGAGAATATATCCGACGTAGTCTGTGAGCTTAATTAGCCGTTATTAATCTATTGGCAAAGTTAAGCAATCACTGGTGTGGACTGTATCCGGATGGATGACCGCCTAATGGTAAAACTGTAGCCACGTGGTATTTCAACTCGACCGTTTTCCGTGCATCGGAAGGGACAATCCGAGATAAGAATCCTAACTTAATCCTATCCTATACTAACTATTATAAATGCGAAAGTGAATGTGTTTGTTTGTTACGCCTTCACGCCTCAACTACTCAACGGATCATCATGAAATAATCATGGCGAGATCCATACATTAATTTGTACCAAAATATAAAACATTTTAGAAGGTTTGAATCACTTCCAATGTTGAGATAACATTACCAGCAACATATTAATATACATGAAACATTTTATAAACCCCTCAAAACATAACAACAACATAACGGTTTTGGTCGCGAATAGTCGCGATTCGCCGGCATGCCATAGAAATTCGAATTTTTATCCCGGGGTTGTACAAATATTTTAAATGCCTCAAGGAGGCACGATGCCTATATGAAAATCTTTGGCCTCAAGTTATTCCTTAGGCACCGAGGATCAATTGTAACGTCATTCTAACGTCTCTAAAATTCTTTACATTTTTTGTACAAATCTCACCATGGTTCTTTGGCATGCAGATAGCCTATGGTATGGAGAAGGACATAGGCTATGTATCCCGGGAACGCGGGTGAAACCGCGGGGGACAGCTAGTACTTAAGACTGCGTATAAAGCAAAATAACAATCGTAGAACTGAAATTTAACCAAGTAAATAGTATTTAAATGAAAAAATATTTTTATATGGGTATTTTCATTATATATTCGAGGGTTCTCTCTGAGCAAAAACATAATGGAATGAAATTTCCTCGATAGAAAAAAATCACAAAGCTGCCTCTAATAATAATGAATTTTCGGTTTTATTCGTTCATGGTGTATCTAATTAAGACAAAAAATCGATAAATAATATCACTAACATATGACCTAGGGCTGCTACTAACGATTTTTTAAAATATTCTATACTTTACGAGTTATGTAGATAAAAAGCGCTTAGTTCATTTTTGTTCCGCGGAACATGCTATCTCCATTTCATCTGCACGCGAAGATTAGACATAAGTTTGTTTCATCTGACATTGCCATATTTTTCTGGCTTGGTACGCACTCTTAATACAGGAAGAATGAGCAACTCAAATTGAGCACGAACATCATATTAGTCGGAGGAACATTATAGTTTTTTATATAAGAATAGGCATAGCTATGCCAGTCCTTAGAGTTTACAAACACCATTTATTATTTAACCACTTCCTAGCAATCGAATCAATGAGTAATACTTGCCAATCGGTGGATAATTGGACATAAACCAATTTGAACCAATTAGGATCGATCGCCGCCATCTTTGCTATAATCGATATCTTCAGGGACTCGAATATGGTAGTTTTATGATTGTTTAGTGCGTAGTAGGGTTTCGTTCCCGGGACCCGGGAATCGGGAATTCCCGGGAAATACGTCGTTCCCGAAGTCGGGATTTTTTTTGCGGTTTCCCGGGAATTCCCGGGAATTTCTTTATTAGATAGAATGCTTTAAAAAAACACCTGCAAATCTTGATCATAATTAACGAAAATCCTACAATTAATAATAATTACACGAAAATTTTGCATAAAATTTTCTGTATCGGAAAATTTCGCGACCAAAATTAGATTTTTTCTGAACTACAGATAAAAGCAGAAAGGAATGATGGACAGATTTTTGAAGAAAAGAAAAGTGACATTAAAATTTATTTTAAAAATATAGTTACATATAAATTATAGTATCTTCGGAGATAAAGTGAATCAGCGTACAATTTATTTAAATAAAAATAATTTTGTTATTTTTACCTGTAAAACACGGAACCTACAGGTGATATTTTAGGGTCCCGTGCCAGCGGGACACTATTAATAAGCCTGCACTGTCCATCCGTCTGTCTGTTAGTGGGCTGTATTGTATCTCATGAACCGTAAAAGATAGGCATTTGAATTTTCACAAAATGTGTATTTTTATAACCGCTATAACAAATTAAATAAAATTAAATATTTGGGGCCGCCAAGAAATGTCTTTACGGAACCCTTCGTGTGCTAGTTCGACTCGCACTGGGTTGGTGTGGGTTGGTTCTGAACTGCAGTTTTTATGGGAAATAGCTTCATTTAGGAGAAAATAAAAGTGACATTCAAATTTATTTATAAAATGTGTATATTCGGAGATAATGCGGTACCAACAGCGTTTTTTTATTTTTTGAAAATTTCAATATATCTTTTGTGTGTTTTTGATAAAAAAAAAATAAGTTATTATTTTTACATATCAAAAGGGTAGTAAAACACGTAATCATTATATTAATGCGCTTTCATTATACTAATTTATACTTTCGCTCCTTTTTTTAGCCTATTGGGCTACACTTAGGAGTGTGAGTTTTAAAATATCATATCATATCAATCTACATAATCTTTTAGGGTCGACAACGCGCGAGTGATACCCCTGGCGTTGCAAGCGTTTATAGGCTACGGTAACTGCTTACCATCAGGCGGGCCGTATGCTAATTTGCCATAAAAAAAAACTTGTGATTTTTTTAACTCCTTTTGAGATAAATAAATAACCAATTAAATTAAATTACGTGTGTTAATTGACTTTTGATAGATAAAAATAAAACAAAAAACTTTTCCCGGGAAACGGGAATTCCCGGGAAATCATTTTTTTCATTCCCGGGTCCCGGGAACGGAAAAAGGTCGGGAAAAACGAAACCCTAGTGCGTAGCTAACTACGAACAAATGTATCGAAACATTTAAGGGTTTTTGTTCATAGTGTTAGAACATAATATAACATCCTACGCGTAAGTATAGTATGAAAAACATAACCTGTCTTTACTGTCGCGCAGCCGGGTTATTTAACTCTATTGAGTATTCTTGCCGGTGACTCAGTTGAAGTCTGACTTTCGAAGCAATGATGGATTCAGTAAGTACCCTCAGATCCTAAATAAAATAAATTACTTTGACTATCTATAGTAAGTAATTAGGCCAAAGGTTTTAAGAACAACAGGAACTGACTCAAGTTTTAGAACAGCCCATTTTTTAGTTCTAAATAAAGTTATCTTTATTTAAAAAAAATACAAACATCAGCTTAAAATCTATTTTATATTTAAAAAAGGAAACATAATAAAAAAGTTAATATACTGTCAAACTATTTTTATAATTCCATTCCAATTTTAAAACTGCAACCTTCTTACATCACAAATCGCAATGCATAGATTTAAAACCATTGCCAATGCCGTTCTATAATCTCTATTGGATAACACGTTTAATGCAGTCTATAAACGACCGACGCGTGCTGTGGAAACTGGGTCACACAGACCCGTCCTGTTTGGTCGATCCCAAATGCCTTATGAATCGATCAGATTGATTGATTTATGATATTTATATGCTCTTTGATAAAAAAACAAACAAATCGTGATTTAAATAGAAATATTCTTCATTGCAGTTTTGGCATAGTCCTAAACCGAAAATTTAATAATAATTGGACTGTTTTACAAAAAACTTAAACCGACTTCAAAGTTCACTAAGAAGTAATCAAATCCTGATCTGATGACAATGGGACCAAACGGGAAGTGTACCCTTTCAAATAAAAAAATAATTTTCCAAAACAGTTATTAAACGACGGAGTTATGAGTAGGGAATGCAAACCGGTTTCACCGAAAATCGAAAAACCGGTTATTCGGTACGGTTTTGACCAACAAAAAAAACCGGTTTCACATAACACCAAAACCGGTTTTTCGTTTTTTTTCGGTTCTTCTTTCGATGTTTGGAAAATCTAAAAAAAGGAAGATTTGCCGCCGTTTTGTAAACTGAGTGCAATGCAGTGAGTATTTTTGTGATGAAAAGAAGTGTGTTGATGTGTAGTTTGTTGAGCTGGTAAGAAAATAACATAAAATAATGATTGTTTTTAAACTTTTTTTACAATACTTAGGCAGTAAACAAGCGTACGGCCCGCCTGATGATAACCAGTTACTCTAGCCTATGGACGCTTGCAACATAACGGTTATCACTCGCACGTTACCAACCCTCAACCTTTTTGAAGCGGGTATTCATTCCACAGCCTGAGCATCCACGATAGGAAGCTTCTTTGAAACCACACAGTATGAGAACATTTTGGTTCCAATGTGTGAGGATGGACTCCCCATCGGTGACTACGATGGATCAAGGTAACTGGGCATCAGGTCAATCAATTCTTCAGAGCACTGTTGGAAAAGCGGTTGAACACACATAAGAAGGCAGTCTCTCCTCAGACTAAGGGGCTTTAAAACACTTGTGAGCTCGGGATCATCGACAATTCTAACGGCACGTCGCTGAACTGAGTCTAAATACCCAAGCTGGTATCCAGGTGCCCACAGAAGACAGCATTACTTCATTTGGGCCAGACTTGCGACTTATATAGTTGCAATCTGTGTCTCGATAAGAAGTACTGCTTCGCTCTATTAATCACATCGAGTTTTTTGGATATCTTGTAGATGACTTTGGAACAGAACGTCGCTACAAATATTAACGTGAAAGAGCCCAATGCTTTTCGTGATGTTGAGGGAAATGTTCTAGAAATGAGGAGCCACAGCAAATGGACTTTTCTCAACGGTGAATGCGCAGGCTTGCGTGTTATTTAGTGGGGTTGAAATAGACTAGGTTTAGTCGACCCCAATCGGAGTCACTAGGTTGTGTACTATCGATTTAAGACAAGTCCTTCGCGCCTTTTCTCCAAGAAAGAGAGAGAGAGATATTTGCACGGTTCGTGTAATGAGCGTCCCATGTAATTTCATTTGCATAGCAATGAATGCTGGCAATAGAGAGTATATCATTAATATGCTGGAGGAACAGTGTTGGGGATAATTCAGAGCCTTTCGGGACGCCAGCATTAATGTCATGCTATCGGAGCAACTACTGTCAACGAAGGCTCTTATGTATCTACCAGACAGCAAGCTGACTGATTGGTGTTATTTTTTACCCGTCTGCACGACGGCAAAAACTGTGTAATTTTTTTTTATCTTTGGAAAACATTCGTATATTAATAACCACGTTTTAGTGTACACGCAAGTTACTGTGCCGCTACAATATGCCATGTATATTACGTGTGAAATTAATATTATAACTTAAACATAATTTAATAAATGTTTAAATAAGTACTTCTTTAATACTGATCAATTTTTTAACATAGTCATAATATCTCATAGCAATTAAAAATCAAGTAAAAGTTATATGTTTTTATATATTTCATTCATTTAAAATAAAATCAAAAGCAACGAACCGTGTAGTCTATATAAACGAGTATCTGATCTACAGAGTTAAATAAACGATTATTTCCATAAATTTTATGAAAAAGAGATGGATTGATTGTGTGAAAGATGATATTGGTAAGAAACGAGTGAATGTTGGTATAACGGATAGAAGAAGCGTACATATTGCGCCGATCCCAAATTATAGGGAACAGGACAGGCAGATGGTGATAATGTCTTTGACGTTTCTTTTATACCCACTTTAACTGACAATAATTCCTAAGTTTGCGATTTTTAAATCTTAGGCACGGTTATTATCTATAATTCGAGCTATAGAAATAACGTGGAAAAAAAAACGAGCAAACATAAAAAAACCGGTTTAAAACCGGTTAACCGGTTTTTTCCTCTCATAACCGAAATAAAAACCGGTTTTCATTTTGCCACGGTTTTGCATTCCCTAGTTATGAGGTAACAAACATAAAAAAAAAAACATTCGAATTGAGAACCTCCTCCTTTTTTTGAAGACGGTTAAAACAAGTCATGAAAAAGATCGCAGTTGAGATCCATTCACACCAGGAATGCTGAGGTAGCAAACCAGCATATGGCCCGCCTGATGGTAAGCGATTACCGTAGCCTATGAACGGCTGCAATACCAAGGGTATCAATCATGCGTCGCTGACCCTGCAAAAATATCTTTACACCCTTTTTGAAGAACCCTATGATAAATATAAACGAATGCTATTCATAAAACTGTCATTGATAGCAAGAAGTGAAATACCATCCAACATTAAAACCAAGTAAGGAAATTCCTATATACATTCCACGTTCGCAACTGAACACCGAGAACGAACGGATACCCTGGTTCCGTAACTCGATATTTATTGCAGCTTACGCAACGATTGCCAACCTCGTCTGGGGCGCGGGGCGCGTAAATAAAGCAAAACATTTAGAGCAAATTGTTGTTTATACTGTCTTTTGATTAAAAAATTACTTTTGGGAGATGTCACAAACCTTACATTTTAATTATACTACTAAGTTAGCAAACAAATCTACAGCCCGCCTGATGGTAAGGGTTACCGATACTTTAGTATAGACGAGTGGTTCCCAAACATTTTTTTTTTCGTAGACCATTTGCTGATTTTTTGTAGACAGAAAAGGCCACTAACAAAAAACTTGGGGGATGGGGGGTTACTTTTTTATTGCCGAAAATAGGACGTGTTCTGCGATGTTCCTGTCGTTTTGAAAATTATTTACAGCTAATTTGCCAAACAAAGGCAAATGGCTATCAGTACAGTTAGCAGATTTGGTTAAGATAAGCCAGTCACAATTATATATCTCATACACTGATTAAGTTAACTGTCTAGATTATTAAGACGATAAAGAAACACGTACGATTATTCATCATCTAACCATCAACAGTATTTAGGTCATATGATCTAGTCTGAAGTCTAGATCACACCATAAACTCACAGACCGCGAAACGCTTAGAATAACGGTAACTGGCGGAATCTCGCTTTTAATGTATGCCCTAATGCAAATTTATAGAGCTGTACCTAATATCCGGTATCACTGTTACTGGGATAGCTGTTATTTTTATGGTGACAAGTACAGCATTGAGAATAGTTGTCAGACAAGTTTTGGGCGTATCAACGGCGGATAAAAGAGCCTAATTAGACTAAAAGTAGTATAGAGCATATAATCAGTATCCAATAACTAAGAAATAGAATAGCTTGGCATCTTTGGGTCGAAGCCAAGACCCACTTCGTTCAACCATCAGAGTAGCAATGTCATATTAAATAATGCGGAATAAATAACAGAAAATTCTGTCTTGGTAGCATTGTTGACCGCAACTCAACGACTTACAAAGTTTTTTCCTGCTGTTTTCATTAGTAAGATTTTGTTTCAATATTGTAAGGTACAATAAAACCTATAAAGAAAAATGAGGTTCAAATTACTGCCCCGTATTTCTGACATTTAAAAGATTCACTACTGGCAAATTCGGTCAAAGAAAATATCAATAAAAAATGCACCCTGACGAGTCATAGTCATAAGAAGTATATTTACGCATTGGGAACCTGCCAGCACGCCTGGACTGTGGTCTACCTTCTCTTATGGGAGACTACTGCCCATGCACTGGGGAAGTATAAGAAATAACAGTTACGTGATATCGTAATGTTTTGAAATACCTGTTCCATGTAACTATTACTGTAACACCTCATCTCTATTACCTTCATAGTGCCTAGCTAGGCGGGACGTGGATTTCCTAACTTGTTTTTATGACTGTTTCTAGACTTTTAGATGGCTTCCATTAAAAAACTTGTGTGACATGCAACGTTTTTATAGGCTACAATTTCATACGTTTTAATTTCATCCTACGCTATATAAATGGCGATATTTTTGTAACATTGTTATATGGCTTAATTAAATGCATTTTATAGAGCCTTTTTGATGCTCCACGATTGAGAATGGCTACAATTACATGATAAATTAAATTGCATCAGTCATCAGGTGCTAACACCATTTTGGGAAATTTTACATACCTATAGGTACTTAATATGAATAAACTTTATCAAAAATAAAGCCTAAATAAACAAATAAAGCAAAACTCGTGGTTTCTTTAACATCATTTTAATTGGGATCAAAAAGACCCAATTATCTTATAAAATGTCTCCCCAAAAACACAGCAGCTAACTAGTTAAAACGGCAGTAAACAACAATTTATTCGAAATAAAAGGACCAATTAGGGACTTATAGAACAAAATGTCAAACTTAAATACGAGTAATTATTGTAGAAGACCTTTCAATAAATAATGGAGTAAACATTACGAGAGAATGGCGCTGACATTTTAACTACAGTTAAGAATTAACTAAATACCACCTGTTCGAATGGTCAAAAGTTGTTTGGCCTAGGGCCTAGTCCTATCGCATTTGCATTGTGAAGGGATGTAGTTAGGATATCCTTTCAAATATTACCAATAGGTATCGGTAAATTACCATAAAGTTGGGTAATACAAGCAAATTAAGTTGTCAATCGCAGTGTATTTAAATGAATACAAGATTTGTTAGGTTCCTTTTTGTTACTGTGTATAGTCCTGTGTTTAACCGAAATCACACCATGGTAAGTGATGATGTGGCCGAAGGTGGTAAGCACACAGAGGTACTGGCTCTCAAGTGCAGCTGTCGGAACACTCCGATAGGTGCTTGGTGGCAAATTTTCAACTTGAGGGTGGTAGCCAGCCAGGTGGGTACTACAAAGTAACACCGTGCTATGGTTTCCTCACGATGTTTTCCTTCACCGAAAGCTCAAGCTCATTGTAGGATTCGAACCCGGGACATTTGTCTCTTGATTCGATATCACTACCAATGAGCTATCATCGCCTTAAAATCCTGAAGTTCCTTATGTGAGTTTATATTTTATCCTTTCCCTACAAAAAAAAAATATTTTGTATTATTCCGCCCCGCGGTTTATACGCATTTATTCGAGGGTTATAATGGTTTTTCGGGATAAGAAGTATCCAGAATATATTCTATATGGTTGCCAGATTCCATCCAAATCAAGTCACTAACATCAAAACTTTCAAATCTGGGGATTTCGAGATGGCATATTTTCGAAACCTATGTTGGGTTAGTCATGCTGAACAACTTTTAATATGGGACCAAGACTGAATTCACAAAAAAAAAAAATAGTAAATGTCAACCTTGCTCGATAATAATTTAATAATGTATGAAAAGTAAAAAAAAATGTTGGTCCCATAGTAAAAGTTGTTCAGCATGACTAACCCAACATAGGTTTCGAAAATATGCCATCTCGAAATCTCCACCCTGTATACATAAAAGAAAGTTGTGTTAGTTACAATATTTATAACTCAAGAACGGCTGAACCGATTTGGCTGAAAATTGGTCGGGAGGTTTTTTTTAGGGTAGGGTAGGGTAGAACACCACACGAACGAAGTCGTGCGGGGTTAATAATATTAGTGGAATTATTGATGATTAGTCATATACAAGTTGAATAAACACAAATATTTTTTTTATAAAAAATCGTGTACCATAAAATGAAGTAAACCAAAATAATCACATCTAGAGGTACTATTGACAATGACACCCAAAACTTGCGTTCAGAGACCGCAAAACGTTATCACTTTCTGTCCTCATTCCTTCACTTTGTGTCCTCATTCCCTGACTTTGCTAACCTAGCCCTCAATCACAAAACATCTGCGATAAAAGAGAAAGAAACAACAATATCCCACCAAAAATATTTTCATTTAAAATGTTGCTAAGACCATATATGGCTCGCCCTACCAAAAAGTTATCAGATCCCATGTAGAGCCAAGCTTATAACTCTACACGCCCTAACTCTACAAGCCCTAACTTCACAAACTCTACACACCGTAATCAAAATATTTGGCTTGGCTGTTTCGCTACCGTCACATGGATGTAAGGTGAAAAATGGTTCTTGTAGTAGCGAACCCACCCAGAACATGCATTTCAGTGCATGAACATGTCTGTATGTCCTGAGTCTGGGTGTAATCATGTATATTAAGTATGTGTACCGGAGAGTGTTCTAAGGAATTATTAGACTTGATGCCCATGGCTACCTTTCACCATCGCAACTCTCGCCATCGACAGGGAGTCCATCCACACACATTGAAACCAAAATTGTTTCAAACTGTGCGGGTTAAAAGGAGTTTTCTTCCGCGGTCACTCGGACTGTGAAATGACCTCCCCGCTGTGGTTTTCCCAATGGAGTACAGGATGGTTCTTCAAAAAGGGTGTGAAGCGGTTTCTTCAGGGTCGGCAACGCGCGAGTGATACCCCTGGTGTTGCAAGCGTCCATAGGCTACGGTAACTGCTTACCATCAGCCGGGCCGTATGCTTGTTTGCCACCTTAGTGGTATCAAAAATGTATTTACACACAAAAAGTAGTATATCAGTTGTCTGGTTTCCATAGTGCAAGCTCTGCTTAGTTTGGGATCAGATAGCCGTGTGAGGAATATCCTAAGATATCCTAGATTTAGTAATGCTATCAGCTGAATGTATGTTTTCTTCGATCGTTTCCGCGAATATGAAACGAGTAATTGGATGGATTATTTGAATCGTTTGATATTGTTTCAGGAAATGAGAGCCAACTTGCATAAAGTTCATCACCATTTTCTTACATGGTAACCCCTCGGTATTAAAGTCAGACAATTCACGTGCCTGCGAAGTTTTATTTGAATAAAATAAATTAGAACATTGACACTTACTCTGGCAAAAGATGAGTGCAATTTATTATCATTGTAGATCGATTTCAACCCTTTAATACTGCGCAATATAAACTTGACCTAGTTAATCTAAAATAAAAAACAATAATTAAATCCGGCCGTCATAATTGCAACACCACATATAGATGTGAACCATTTAATAAAATTTTTGAGCCGACTCACTGAACTCGCTCGTCGAACATGCTGGAATGTGAATGCTTCGATAAAGCCAAGAATGTACTGTTTGACGCAACGTCTAGCATACAATAAACTTCATCATCTCTAACAATAAGAGAATAAGGTTTCATTTGCAATGGCAGTTATTATGACAAGACAATATCAAAAAACTGGGGCGAGCGAAAGTGATTTGATGACAGCAAAATTGTTGTTATTTTTTTCTCTATATTCGAAAACAGAATGCCGGTATGACAGCCATGCATATATTGTTCCTTACTTTAAAATGTTAAGAATGCTTTCACTACACGGCTGCGGTAAGGCACCGCGATGCAAAGAGATTTGTCACCGCTTTGTCAGACTGTTAATTCTGCAGTTTGTAACCAAGAAATTGCTTCCCACGTCCAAATAAACGTTTGCAGACTTTCCAAAATTTGCCTATTTTTACTCCTACGTTTTATCTATCCTTTGGTTTATACATGAAACTGTACAACTTTGTCTATAGCGGCATTATTGAAATCGTAAAAATAAGCATTCCCATGCATTTCCAATGACATGTACTGAAATTTAAGTGAGTAAGTATACGAGACTCAAAAAGTCACTCAAGAATTCACAGTAGATCCTTAGCAATTCCAATATTTTGGTAGGTAAAAAAAAACAATCAGTCCATGTGCACCAGAGAAGTGAAATGAAACGTGTATCGTCACTTTTTGAAGTTGTCTCAAGAAGTCCGTGAAAAGTTTTAGTACAATAACCACCATTTTACTAAAACATGACTTTCACGTTTACGTACGTGATTTATTGTAACTGTAATTATAAAATGTAAAACTCGACATTGGCAAAAATAAGTCCTAATAAAAAGGATTTAGTTGCCAAACTGAGAATTAAGAAAAACTCAAAAAAAATCATTTGATTCCGTTTGGCCAAATAGGTATTTGGGTTATTCATAATTGCGACCTAATCATATTATTTACTTTGTGATAGAATCCGAACCAAAATGGCGGCTGTGAAGTGCGCTGCGAGCCGGCTTTGCGCAGGTACAGTCATCTCGAATGTACCGCATATCTTCGTTTTCGCTACTGCGCAGCGTTCCGCGCCTAATATCACAGCCGCCAATAAGTTTGACTCAGTTTGTACCAGTTTCACCAAATAACAACATTTGGCACGTGCCAAAATAACCAAAGACTGTAAAGAAAACGCATAACACCTAATTCATGCAGTCAGCGCATGCCCTCGTTAGACCATGAGTCATTTCGCGCTTACATGTATTCGCATATAAACATTAATTTAAATGAAATGTAGGTCAATTTATACGGTCTGAGCCGAACGTCCGAACTGCGAGCCGATCGATATCGGATAACTGTAAATTAATTGGTCACTATACGAAAGCGAGCTGTGTTTGTGCTGTGAAAAAATATTGTCAATTCCCTACTAGTCGTTACTATCTGATAGGCATGTTTTGACAGCTCATGCGTGCCAAAAAGACAAATAAGTAAGACGCCGATCCCGCAGAGAAGAGTTCTATAGTTCCGCGTTCCGAGTTCTACATTCCGCGTTGACTGTAAGCTATGTGGGGCCTTTGAAAGTAAAAAAAGTGTGTGATGTGTGATCAGTAGCGAATATTGCAGAACTCTAGACTGCTTGCTGTGTGCACAATAGTCAACACGGAATGCAGAACTCGGAACTCCGGAACTCTCTCTGTGGGATTCTCTTGCCAAAACGGGCCTACCTGAGGGCCAACCACAAGCTCTTAAAACAAGGTTAAAATAACCTTATTTGACTTTTGTCTTTCTTTGACATCCGACGTCAAAACGGGACGAAAGACAAATAAGGTTATTTTAACCTTGTGGTAGGCCCTCAGATCGTGATGTACAAATAAGTATCTGTACAAGTAAATACAATTGATGTGTCTGTTTGTAATGTCAAACCAATAGCTTTTTAATATGCATAATGAAAAAAGGATTACGCGGGTGAAACCGCGGTGGTCAGCCAGTTGTAAATGAGCAAGTCAGCTTGTTCTCTTCTACTCACGCAGCAAAGGATCGACGTATTTTTTTGCATGTCGTGTATGGGCTTATGGCGACAAGCTATTTATACCTAAAGGCAACGCAGGTAAAACCGCGGGGGACAGTTAGTAAACCTAACAATTCCTACGTCACATCAGCGGCTCACTGCTCCTATCCTAGCTCAGGGTTAATTATTGAAATGAAAAACTATTCTACTTAAGTATAACTTAGGGACATTCTTAAAGAGTAGGTAGTTTTTTGAGAAATTGAATGGTGTTTCGTGATACTAAAAGCTTGAAAACCTCTGCTCTGGTTGACAATTTTGTTGGGTCTAGTAGATACCTAAAACATTAGTAACTTACCCCTAGAACCGCGTAAAACCACAGGAAGCTAATTAAGAATAATAAACCCTACAGAATCATCATCATCAGCCTATGATGTCCCACTCCTGAGCAGAGACCTCCATTCACAAATGAGGGTGAAAGGGAATGGGCAATACTCCACCATGCGTGCTCACTGCGGATCGGTGGAGGTAGGCTAGTGGTCAACCTACTGTTGGAATTTTTCAAGCCGCCTAGGAGGCATCCAACTAGCTTAACGACTATCACAATTAAGTGATAACCGGAACCAACGGCTTTACGTGCCTTCCGAAGTACGGAAACGCTCGATTTGAAATACCACTAGGCGGTCACCCATCCAGGTACCGACCACGACGGTGGTAGCTTAACTTTGCCGATCGATTAAGAACGGCTAATCATGCTACACCACGAGCGCTTCCTTACAGAATACCGCAGCCAAATAACGGGAGTAAGGTCGCCAGAACTCATTGGAGATGGGGAAAGGGTCTGGTACGCGTGAGTTTTACCTTGTGCGTTACAAGCGTCCATATGACTTCGGTAACCGCTTACACCGCGGAACCTTTATTTGGAACCGGTGTAGAGTCATTTTGTTAACGTTCGTAAGTGCCTTGTCAAGGCCTAAATTGAATAAATATTTTTTGAATTTGAATTTAAACAATAGGCGGGCATTACGTTTGTTTACCGAAAAAAGGAGAGAATCGAAAAACTATGATTGCTTCCAAGAGTTCACCACATTGGTTGAGGAAACATCTTACAATACAACAACCTTCAAACAAGTGAATAACCCCCAGAAACAAAGGCTACCTACGTGACCACGTAATGACGTGATGAAGAAATGAAGTCATCACAACATGAGAACTATTGTAAAATAGCTCACTTGAAGCGAATCACTTTCGTTTTTGTTTGTTTGTTTCATCACGGTTGACTTCGCTCCGTATTTACCACTTATGACGTCATGTTATTATTAAACATCCTTTTCAGCGTTTGAGTATTATTAGAGCTCAATTCGTCAGCTTTGTCTAATGAAACATTGTCAATGGAAGATTTTGTCACATTTTTTTTATATCACTTAGTGGCAAATAAGCATATGTCTCGCCTGAAGGTAAACGTTTGCCCAGAAGAGGTCAGACAGAGGAGTTGCTGTGGTTAATTTAAAAAAACAGCTTATCTTTGAGTGCAATGACGTCACTCAAAATTTGCCCCGAGATACAGTTTCCATATGAATCCACCTTATGACGAGGGGATAAGAGCTATAGTCTATCAAGCCTTCCACCATCACCCACATCATCAAATACTGGAACGCCGAAGATATAGGACTGTCTTAATCACTTGTATAGCAGTTCCTGTAGTTCTAATTATACACAGTGTGGAAAGGAGAATGGCCGTTTTGGTCTACCCCGCCTCTAGCAACGAATGATATATCAATAGAGAGGTTATGTTAGGTAGAATAGAGTATTTTTTATTCAGTAAATGCCGATAGCAATTACTCAAAAGTAAGGGATAACCATATTCGCGTGGCATCATCGTCATCTTAAATGTAAGCGGCGATTCAGATTGTCCAGAATTGTAGCAAAATTGACAAGACGTAAATTTTGTCCAATTCTATTGGCTAATTTGATTGACAACGATGCTCGGATTGTTGAGCATAATTTAATCCCAACTATCCTCCTAACTTAATATTATAAATGCGAATGTGAGTTTGTTTATTTGTTAATTGTTTGTTTTGTTAAGCTTTCACGCCCAACTGATTATCATGAAATTTGGCATGCAGACAGCCTATGATATGGAGAAGGACAAAGGCTACTTTTTATCACGGGAACGCGGATGAAACCGCGGGGGACAGCTAGTTTAATATTAAAGATTATTATATTACGCAAAAATCAATTTCATACACAAATTATTGCTAATATTAGTTTCCAAATGCTTTTTATATACTTTTAATATACTGTCCGCCATTTTAATACGTCTTGATGTAATTTAATATCCAAATGTATTATCATTATTGTATTGAATTTCGTTGCGATTTGTTTTCAATGGACGGCAAGGTTGAAGTCTTTTATTAGATCTTTTTATATTTCAAGGTTTGCAAGATTTATAAATTGTGAAATAATTTACGCTCGCCATGTATTTATTAATTTGAGTCTTTCCCTTTTAATATAAATGAATCATGAATACTATAACGCGTTCGAAAGATTGAGGCTTTATAGATATGTCGGCATAGCAGTTTTTTTGCAAAAATAAAACGTCCGAGACAGCCTCTTTACGAAATAAATCTTGTTCATAATATTAAATTACTAGATTAGTTAAAGTAGGTTTAGGTTTAAGACTTTTATTTCTCTCACTAAGAATTTACAATTCACTTACATGAGGAATTAAATACTTATTTACTAGTAACAAAATAATGAGCGTACAGATTAAACTAAACATATTAAAATTTAAGAAATATAAAACAAAGCGGAGGTAGATTTAATTATTTTTGTGCATGAACCATTTAAAACTTAACAAGTGAGTGAGCGTACATAGATATAAAATAAATAACGAGACAACTAGATGTGGCATAGACAGTCCTTTAGTTTACTTTGTTAAGGATATGGTATTTCAACAGCCTCTTAAATGTTGCCATGGATTGTGAATCTTTAATATTCTTTGGCAAGTTATTATATAGTTTAGCAAAAGTACCTGTTTAAAACAAAGACAGCTGCGTATATTATTAACATTTCAGCAACATTTAAATAAGAACAAGATTGTTTACGCCATTTTTGTAGATCTCGCTACAACATAAGGGAGCGGAATATTACAAACGAAGTGGAATGGACAAGGTATCTCTAGTTCTGCTGCTCAGCCGAAGAAATAACCTTTTTAACGTAAATAAATTTCATCCAATCAGGGCCCGCGAATAGTCATCGTCGCGTCATATCGCGTGCGCGTCATTGGATGAAATAATTAATGGTGTTCGTAACGATTACCACCAAAGATACGCAATAGCCCGGCAGGTCCATAATCCTGAAGAATGAACGTTTACTTCTAGATATTACACATTACTAAATGTTTTTTAGTCGAAGTCGGTAAGCAAGCTTACACGGCCCTCCCGATAAATTATCTAAAGTATTTCATTATAATTGTTACAAAGCTTTATTTGTAGTAATATGATATCTTTATTTTTATTATGAAAACAGATTATTATAGACATCAAGATCATCAGTCAACAGTGAGATAGGAAAGCGAGTGAGTCATAAGAGCTAGCGATTTTCGTAAACATTTAGACGTTCCATATTATTCTATATTGTGTGTGGTTAGTCCTCAATCTAGTAACGAATACGTTCCGATTTACGTTCCAATGCCTCCTTTTAACAAATAGTTGAAGACGGTAAATGCGTCGCGGCAGGCCAGGTGGAAATGGCGACATGAATTGGACAGGAAAGACTAGTTCCCCCGGTTTCCCGTAACAGCCAGCCGAGAAGAGTGGAAAATGGAAAGAGAGACCTTTACTCAAAAGAAGGCCTTTATAATTTACAGATATATTTTTTCGCTCATAGAGCATCTCGGCTGGGGAAGTACCTCCACCTTACAGAATGTTGTGTTCCTGCGCGTGAGTAAGGTCGCCAGAGCTGAGCAGAGTAATGCCTCTTGTATTGCAACCGTCCATATGTCTACGGTAACCGCTTACCATCAAGCGGGCCGTATGCTTGTTTACAGACTTCGTAGTATAAAAAAGAAAAAAAAATACATTGTATGTAAAGCACTCAGGGTATTAACTAGTAAAACATATATCAACCGCGCCCGCCTCTGCTCCCGCTACCTCTCACTCCATAAATCAAACAAAGATAAGTATAGTAAACGCAAGATTTTCACAATAAACCCAACATGACTAACCGAATGATGTAAACACCTTGTATAGATACCTACATTAACGTTAGAGATCTTGGCAATATTACAGTGTTTGTGGTTTAGTTCCTGGTCTCAAGTGGGTAAGTATCTGTTTAGGTTAAATGCAGACTATTGAAGATGTATTGAGTGAATACAAAAATAGTTTGTTTTATCTTAAAATATAAGAGAGTTTTACTATGTAGGTATATGCCTCTGTTTTTACTGCAGTCTCAGGGTAAGTGATCACACCTATAGTTGCTTCGTGGCAGATTTTCAACTGGAGGGTGGAAGCCAGCCAGGCGGGTACTACAAAGTACCCCACCACCATGCTATGGTAAAGTATGGTTTGTTTTATGAACCTGCCATCACGGCATTCAACGTTACAACCTTGTTTTTTAAAAAAACTAAAGGAGCCTGACCAAAACTACTAATGCATTACTAATATTATAAATGCGAAAGTGAGTTTGTGTGTTACGCCTCCACGCCTGAACTACTCAACGGATCATCATGAAATTTGATATGCAGATAGCCTATGGTATGGAGAAGGAAATAGGCTTAATTTTTATCTCGAGACGCGGGTGAATCCGCGGGTACAGATAGTATAAAATAAATAACACTAGATGAGGCCAATGAAATGTCAAAAGCAAAATTATCACCAAAACAAAAATCATTTCTAGCACACATAAGCTCATTGACAGTCAGGTCCGGTTAACCAAGTGGGTCGTGATGACCCGCACAGCCTCCTGACTCACCGTACAATGACATCAGCGAAGGCTTACTGTTGCGGAATTACATGTAACCTTGTAAAGGAGTGCCTTTGAAACTGACCGGTTTATTACATTGCCTATAAAATGGAAGTGACTTTTATTGCATGATGTGGCTTGTTACAATGTGCCTTGTGAAATGACTTCCTTCATCGGTAATAAGGACGCTTTAGCTATAACAGAGGTAATTTCTTATCGAAGCTGCTGGTGGGATTTTTTCTCAATGATCCCCTGTCAACAACTTTACAAGAAGGTTTAGCAACGCGCGATAATACCCCTGACGTTTCAATCGTCTATATACTATAGTAACCGCTTGCTATCAGGCGGGGCGTATTCTTGTTTGCTACCTAGCAGTATAAAAAATACAAATGGAAGCGAATATTAGAATTTAAAAGTAAATATCATAAACAAAAAAAACACGATGTATATGAATAATTTCCGGATTTTTATAAGTCTCTACCTGCCAAATTACATGCCTATTACATTACCAAAATTCACAATAATTAGTATTTTATTCAGTACTAGCTTCTGCTCGCGGCTTCGCCCGCGTAGCCTACAGGAATCAAATGACATATTTTTCTACAACAATAAAACAAAACAACTTCATCCCACTCGAGGGTGGAATTATTAAAAACGCCGAGACACGTATACATTAATTTTCAACCTTCAGCCTAAACACAAAATTTGAAGATCCTAACTTCGAAACTGACGGACTTTCATACAAACTTTCATACCCTTTTTTACCCCCTTAGGGCTGGAATTTCGAGAAACCCTTTCTTAGTGGATACCTACTCTTCACAAAGAATATACCCTCTAAATTTCATGTCTCTAGGACCAGTGGTTTAGGCTGTGCGTTGATATATCAGTCAATCAGTCAGTCAGTCAGGACTTTGAATTTTATATTTATAGATAACTATACTTTTTAAGTTATAACTAAATAGTTATAAGTATAAATAACGTTTATATTCCAATTCGTACAGTCTAAGTTAGTCACCGTCAAGGTTATGAATAGGCTTTTTCTTGTAACCCTTGGCCTTATAGCTCGGGTAGCGAGTCTGACGTCAAGCAAGCTAATAATACATTTCTACCATTATAGAAAATACACAACATAATTATTAAAACTGACTAATGCTGGTAGGTATCCAGTATCCTATCTTTATATATAAAATTCTACAACCCATATGGAACTCATCACATCTTAATGAAGATAGAATAACGCCCAATCTCCTTTATAAAAATAAATTCATTAACAAAATCGGTCTCGCTTTTTGTATATCAAAAAAATTAGGAAGTTGATAAAAACTGTCAGCTGTTCTTGATCTAAAAATGGATTAATAAAAAATACGCCGCCGGGGAATCGAACAGGAGTACTCTTGTTACACCACATGCTCTCAACATTTGATTAAGTGGATGGATAAATAGAACGAGATAATAGATATGGTCGCTAAAATGTTGCTGAAGTACTAATCGTTTCTTTTTTTTTTTTACTGTCTATCGGCCTGTGTTTGACCGCAATCACACCATGGTAAGTGATGATGCGGCCGAAGGTGGTAAGCACACAAAGCCTAGAAGGAAATGGCTCTCAAGTGCAGCTATCGGAACACACCGAAAGGTGCTTGGCGACAGATTTTCAACTTGAGGGTGGTAGCCAGCCAGGCGGGTACTACAAAGTACCCTACCACCGTGCTATGGTTTCCTCACGATGTTTTCCTTCACCGAAAGCTCAAGCTCATTGTAGGATTCGAACCCGGGACCTTCATCTCGGTATCCGACGTCACCACCACTGAGCTATCATCGCCTTCAATTCGTACAAATTGTGGTGGGATATATTTGTGTTTTTTACGACATATTTACAATACTATCAAAAAACCTAGGTACTCTATCAACAGGATAGTTAGGGTAGGTCTTATATTTATAATTTAGTTAATAACCCCCTTTTTCATAATCGCTTTTTAACTAAATCAGTGTAATAGTGTGCCCCGTCTCACTCTTTCGATCACCAAATGTCACCTGTCAGATAAAGACTTCGGAATTTTAGCTAAACATCGTTTGATAACTTTATTATGAATAAGGGGGTACGTGTATAAATGTAAATATCATCAATTCAATTCAAAATTGAAATATCTTTTCAGTAATAGTGTGGATTCATCAACAAATCTGTCTATCATACAAAAGTACTTTTTTATTGACTATAGAAGGTTAAGGCCCAAGATTGGCCCTATTATCCCCCAAGATGAGGCCTTATTTATTACCATAGGCCTTATCCCCTTTACACGGAAAAATCGTCTAGCCGGCTTTCAACCGGGATTAGTATACAAAGGTACGAAATAACATGTACCTTTATACAATTAAATCAAGATAAGAAGTCATTATCAGTAAAAATAGTATAAAAAATGTATACCATTCGAATAAGCATACAAAGAAACTGAATGGCTGTAGATTGCCTCCTGCGATATTTTAGCGGCCCGCGTCGGAGTCGGAAGTAAAGCTCGAGTGTTTAGCGGAAGTAGAGGGAGGAAGCTGAATAATAGACGAGAGCTTTTATCTTAATTAAATCCTCAAGAGCTTTGGGTTGGTACTTATTGGTTTCGGGGCAGATGGTATACGGTAGTACCATTCAAGTATTGAGGGAAGATTCTGTGTCTTATGATAATACTCTCAAATTTCTCGTTAACATTATTGGCCGATAATAAAAAATAAAAGAAAAGTATGAAAAAAAGGCGTAAATAACTTTTTTCACTTATATGTACTTCATCCATTAGGGACGACATCCATACACGACCGCAATTAACTCAAATTGACTTTCAAAGTGCTTTTAAAGGTAAACAGTTGCCATTTCATAAAAACAACACGATAGACGAAGAAAATAAATGCCAAATGCCAAAGAGGTTCTATAATTAAAATATAGCTAAGAATGGAACGCGTAAAAAAAGTTAAAATTTGAATTTGACAGCTGCAGTTCGCACGCGCCAACAAGGTGCGTTCTGTGACATTTGAAAAGCGAAACAAAGAACGCAGCCTCACATCTCATGTGCATTGTACATGTACAGCTGTTATTTTTTTACGTAAGTTTAGTTTGCGGATATCCGAAAGAATGTTTCGTATAAAAAAGGGCAGACTAGAAGCTTATGGTTTAACCAAGAGGAAAATTAATTACACACCTGTCTGGCTACTCTACCACCGTCAAGTTGAAGATCTGCCATCAAGCACCTCTCGGTAAATTCCAACAGTTGTCCTGGAAGCCAGTTCAGCCTCATCATCACTGACCATGATGGGTTTGTGGACAAACACAGACCGAAATATGGTAAAAAATAACACCAAAATCTCAGGCATAAAAAAATCTGTTTAGTCTGTCTTTTACATCATCAAAAAATATTAGACACGTATTTTTTCTTTTGTCAATTCTGCAATAAAATACGAAGATATCGTGTGTCGAAGTTCCGCGTGACGTCACGAGCCCCCACTCCCGAACTTTGACTCGCTTCATCTTTGTAAATTATTAATGATTTGGTAAAGCAAAAAATACGTGTCCAATATTTTTTGATAATCTAACTGACGGACTAATTAGAATTGTTATTTTTTCACCTAGGAATCATCCCTATTCATCCACAGAAATCAAACTTGGTAATCATGGCAAATCTATTGCAGTCAAAATCAAAATCAAAAAGTCATTTATTCAGTTTAGGCCCTAGTAAGGCACTTAGCCGCAGGCGCAGTAGCCGTTCGAGCCAGATTTAAACGACACAAAAGCCAGTAATCTAACTTAATTAATTCTTGAATTTACATTATCTCATGCGCCAAATTAATTTATTTGCCTGTGTACCATTTAACTCCTAGTTGTCAGTTACTTTGACAGATGTCATTAATTTACCAAATTTTATTGGACAGTGCTTACGAGTTGTACATAATAAATCGTGTGTACTATTTAGTGTGTACAATTCCTTTGTAGTAATAGACAAGCCATAGTGCTGTGAAGGACATAATATACTAATTGTATGCAAATAGGCTTACAAACGTTTGTTGAGAATAATTTATCTGGACTGAAATACTTGCTGTATTTATTAAAATATTTTTAATAATAAAGGTACAGTAGTACCCAATTAATATGGCTTACCGATGTACCTGCACAGAAGATACATTTTCAAAGCGCGGGAAATGCTATTGGCCGACAGCTGCCGCCATGTTAGCACGCGCCGTGCGGAGGGGCGTGACTTGCGAGTGAGACGGAACTAACAGCTGCAGTGTATTATGAACCTTATAATAGTGATCTAAGGGTGATTGTAAGTTTTAAGCATTCTTTCGGAAATCTTCGGGGCCATACTTTATTTTCTGTGCGAACGAAGATTCACGACGCGCCATATAAGTTGGGTAATCTAATAATATATATAAAATGCTTTTGTGGGTACGTAAATACGCAGTTTTCTCAATCACCACCAATCCCAATCAACTTCCCGTTAGGGTGGTAAATACCCCTTGGGCTCCAGGTGGTAGTAAGGGAGTTTGGTCGCGGTGGGTGGATGGGGGTGGTTGTGGGTGGCGAAAATGTTAAAACATATATTGCTGTCCTTTTCTAACGCATGAGAACTTCTGAAAAGATCTCAAAATTTCTGGAATGGAAAGTTCCAAAATGTGTAAAACGGTTATAATCGATCTGGAATGTTCTAGAAAGTTCAACAAATATCTGGAATGATCTAGAAAATTCTAGAGTGAATGCAAACTATTATAATCAATATAGCATGTTTAGAGAAAGTTCTACAAATTTTTGGCTTCATCTAGAAAGTTCCAAAATGTCCAAAACTGTTATTATCGAGTTAGAATGTTCGAGAACGTTCTAGAAATTTCCAGAATGATCTGGAAAGTTCCAAAATGAGTGCAATTTATTATGATCGATTTAGAATGATCGAGAATGTTCTAGAAATTTTCCGAATGATCTGGAAAGTTCCAAATGAGTGCAATTGATTATGATCGATTTAGAATGTTCGAGAAATTTCTTAAATGATCTAGAAAGTTCCAAAATGAGTAAAACGGTTATAATTTATCTGTAGTGTTCCAGAAAGTTCAACAAATATCTGGAATGATCTAGAAAATTCTAGAATGAATGCAAACTATTATAATCGATATAGAATGTTTGAAAAAGTTCTACAAATTTCTGGCTTCATCTAGAAAGTTCCAAAATGTCCAAAACTGTTATTATCGAGTTAGAATGTTCGAGAAAGTTCCACAAATTTCTGGCTTCATCTAGAAAGTTCCATAATGTCCCAAAACTGTTATTATCGAGTTAGAATGTTCGAGAACGTTCTAGAAATTTACCGAATGATCTGGAAAGTTCCAAAATGAGTGCAATTTATTATGAACGATTTAGAATGTTCGAGAAAGTTTTAGAAATTTCTAGAATGATCTGGAAAATTCCAAAATGAGTGCAATTTATTATGATCGATTTAGAATGATCGAGAAAGTTCCAAAAATTTTCCGAAGGAAAGTTCCAAAATGAGTGAAACTTATTATGATCGATTTAGAATGTTCGAGAAGGTTCTAGAATATTCTTAAATTTATTAGAAGCGATTTAAATTGTTCGAGAAAGTTCTAGAAATTTCTAGAATGATCTAGAAAATTCCAAAATGTGTAAAACGGTTATAATTGATCTGGAATGTTCTAGAAAGTTCCAAATTGAGTGCAGTTTATTATGATCGATCTAGAATGATTGAGAAAGTTCTAGAAATTTTCCGAAGAATCTGGAAAATTCCAAAATTAGTGCAATTTATTATAAACGATTTAAAATGTTCGAGAAAGTTCTAAATATTTCTAGAATGATCTATAAAATTCTAAAATGAGTTCAATTTATTATAAGCGATTTAAAATGTTCTAGAAAGTTCTAAAATTTTTTGGATTGTTCTGGAATGTTCCAAAATATGTACGAGTGTTATTGTTGATCTATAAAAACCAAATCGAAGTGATGTACATCTAAATATTCTAGAGTGATCTGGTACTGGAAATTTCGGTATATAAATCGAAATTCAGTGACATTTCGTCAGTTCAATTGTGATTGCAGTCGAGTAAAAGAGTAAACAGTTACAAAAAAAACAAGTGATTTTCACAAGTGAAAAAGAACAAACTATTTGAATGTTCTGGAAAGTCTCTCCATATCGAAAATAGAAATCTATAATATGTTAAAAAATTTATACTTATATATTTTTTATACCATTAAACATGCGATGTATTTTAACCCGAGCAACGCCGGGTTTCGCTGCTAGTCTATATATATAAAAATGAAACCCGTTTTCCGTTGTCACGACATAACATGAAAACGGCTTGACCGATTTGGCTTATTTTTTTTTTGTAGTTTTCTAATACTCTGTACAAGGTTCTTACGGAAACAAATATTAAGAAAATTGCGCAGAAACTTAGAAAATTTAAGAAAACTTAACGGTAGGGTGGCTTAGGGTAGGTTAGGTTATAGGGTAGGATATTACGCAAACGAAGTTGCGCCGGGCAGCTAGTACTGTATAAATTGATTAAACTAGGGTACTTTTGACAGCACATATGAGAGACACTGTCTTGTCAAATTTGGCTTCTTAGGTTGGTCTTAGATTTTACTATCCGAATAAGAAATTTTATATTTCAGGTACGTAGTCGTTCAATGGAACACCGTTAAATTTGTTACGGTCAATTAAGAACAAAATCTTTAGCCAAGAAGTTACCCCCTTACTCATAAAACGTTTATTTATCTAATAAGCTGATTAAGTGGTCACCTAAATAACGTCAAATTGTTTGACAATGACAGCAAGGTGACGTTATTTATTTGACCATTTATTCAGTAGATTTAGTTAAGGCGCCGTCCAACCACAACTGCTCGAACAGGACTCAGCGGGGCCCCCCACCAGCCCGCGAGTCGACGCATTTTGTAGTTATTTTGAAATTGTGTTAAAGTAAATGAATATAAAACCAAAATAAAATCGTGGTGCGATAGATCATATTATGACTATTATTGTCGTATATTTTTCTTCTGAAAATATTGTTTATTATAGCCATGAAACGCGATAAAAGCAAAAAAAGAGGGTACATTGGCGATATTTTTCTATCAAGCTAAATTATATAAATCATGTTTTAGAGCTCGCTGGATCTTAGGAAATATTGTCAACTGTCATATATATTTTTTCCAAACTAAAAACATGTAATTTTCTTTACTTAAAACCGAATCATAGAAACGCATTTTTGCTAATCTGTGAACCCACAGCGCCTTAAATAGCGTTTATGAGTAAGGCCGTTAGTCTTTAAGACCAAAATTGTGGATAGTTTATTAATCAAAGATATAAATAAATATGAGTCATTTAAAAACTAGATTTTACAACAACATTTATCAGACATTTTTATTCAATCGCCAATAAATCGATGAACTATTGCATCAACATCTGCATGACAAAATAGCCTTTACATGATGATAATAGACATCAAATTACAATAACAAACAAGGATTGGATGCGGAGTTTCTATGTGAAACCGGATCCTATTCAAGGTTAATGGATTTACAAAAAAACGCAGCTTAGCATACCTAGTTTCAATTAAATAAATCTAATATTGATCCATAATCCCTTTATAATTAAGTTCAAAATTAAATTTAACGTGGGACTTGTTTAAATATCATAAAAAACAATAGGCTACTTTCCTGAAAAAGTAATTAGTCCGTCAATTACATTATCAAAAAATATTAGACACGTATTTTTTCTTTAGTCAAATAAACAAAAAAATAAGATATCGGGTTTTGAAGTTCCGCGTGACGTCACGGTGTGGTACACTTTTTAGTAACAAGTGACGTCACGAGCCCCCACTCCCGAACTTAGTCGCGCTTTATCTTCGTCAATAGTTAATGATTTGGTAAAGCAAAAAATACGTGTCCAATATTTTTTGATAATCTAACTGACGGACTAATTAGAATTATTATATTTTTACCCAGGCAACATCCCTATTGTAATCAATTGAAAAGTATGTAAACACGGAACAAATTGTTTTTTTTTGTTCCGTGTATGTAAATATAATATTATTTTTAAAGATGCCAATTTAAAGTTATATTCCAAGTTATGTATTTTCTAACCAAAGTATCATAAACAGAATTGAAATTCTTATGTCAATGATAGATAGAAACATAAACAATTTCTCAATAGATGACGGAAAATATGCGTTACTTAGTTGTTTCGCCCCACTTTTGAAACGAAACGAATCGTATGAGTAATAAAAAATGTGGTTATAAAAAAATTACTAACTGTTCAACGCACGTGACTACCCGACTGTGTCGAAAGATCAAAGGTCTTGTCAATGGCACGATTTAAAAAAATATGATTGAAATGAGGGCGCCACTTGTGTATGACAGCTCGTTGAAACATAGTCGGTCAATATGTAGTTCGTGATTTTGCCGCAAAATGGCAGAACGTCAAAATATTTTTATTCAGGCATAGAGAATTGACAATCTGTCAATTATAGGCAATTTTTCAGCTTAGTATGGTTTTTTTTTTATAACTTGAGAGCGGTATTCGGCTACTAAAGTACCTCTGTGCTATGATTTACTCACCAAACGGTCAAGCTGATTTTAGGTTTAGAACACAGAATAAACGCAGCGGCCTTCCTCAATGCGCTATCTACGTCTCAAAAAAAAAAAATTAGTTTATTTATACCTACATACCAACTTAATTTTACTATCAATAATAAATAGATTTAAGTCTCAAAAGGATTTACAAAGAAGATTTAAATTCGCTTACATTTTTATTCCAAAGCCTCGAAGTCGTTCGACCATGGACAATGCAGTCATCTCTTACCTGAAACAAAAGAATATTATTAGTCATACTCATACACGCACATGAGATTAGGCAACTAGTTTTGACAGTTGACGGAACTAAATATTAATTTGCATGTCAACATGTTACTAAAATGCTGAGATTAGATACACTTATATGTATATTTCTATTCAGAATGCATTGTATGTACACACGGCTACAGATCAAGCTATACATTTCTAATATAAGCTGACCTCACATTGTAGGGAAATCCTATACAATGCGAGATCAGCTTATACTGGAAATGTATAGCTTGATGTGTTGCCGTGTGTACATAAAGGGGCCCAACCAATTCTGTTATTACCTGCGTTGTCAAAATTTACAGATTTGACAGTTTTGGTAGTCTATTCGGGCTGAACCGCGGGGGAAAGCGACTTTTTGGCGGGAACTTGTAGAGTGACGTTGCGTTTTTATTTTTATTTTCATAAATTCGTGTATTTTGAGTTTTATTGCGCATTATCGGTGTTATTTTATCTAATAAAGATCAATCCATGTGCACCAGTGAAGTGAAATGAAATGAATTATTGTGGCTTTTCAAGTTGTCTCAAGAAGTCCGTGAAAAGTTTTAGTACAACCACCATTGTACTAAAACATGACTTATGGACGGTGACCGACTCAGGACTATGTGAAAGTGATTTATGGTGACTAGAACTTATAATATAAGTGGAAAATGGCAAAATACACAAGCAGTGTGACGCTAACATATTATAAAAAAAATTGAACCTCAAGTACACGATTTGATAGAATTTACATTTTTGGTAAAAACAAAATTCAATTCGGGCTAAACTGCGAGGGAAATAGTTTTATATAAATTCTTCGTATCGTATAAATATTGATTAGTAAGCAATTGAAAGTGTCAAGATAAAAAGTCATAGAACGTAATCTAATAGAGTTACAGTGAACTCGACACGCAATTTCTAACCGCACTACTGGTGTACCGCAATGTAAACTAGTAAACCTTGGCTCTGTATCCATTTACATACGAGTCATAGAGGATCAATCAAAGTATACCATATTTCAGAAATTAACTTAGGTACTTACACAGATATTAAAAAAGTCGGATATATTCTCGCTAACAAAAAACTGTGTCACTCAATTCGGCCATCACGCTGTACGTACAAGCCGGCACGCACAAATACACACATTAGTAAAGCGCGAGTAATCGACTCTGTGTAAACGGCGACAGAGTCTAATTTCCCGCGGAATAGCCAACTAAGGTGTGCGTGAGAGGTGGCCGACTCCATAGACACAGTTTTTTGTTACCGAGAATATGTCCTCCGTAGTTTGTGGGTACTTAGTAGAATTGGATGCTCAGTAAAAAGTTACCTATTTATATGGCTGTACGTGCCCGGAGTCGCCTGGGCGAAGTTTCCTAAATTTCAGGTGAATTTTCCAAAATAAAATGGTTTCATACATGCCTTGTCCTGAAAATTACGAACACAAAAAAAAGGCAAATCGGTCGAGATGTTCTCAAGCGACGCTCTTAGAAAAAAAAATGTTATTGGTCCGTCAGATAGATTAACTCGATAGGCTCGTGACGACTCTTTTGAATAAAAAGTGTACCACAACGTGACGTCACCCGGAACTTCGTATTTTCTTGTTTCAATTGACAAAGAATAAAATCCTGTCGAATATTTTTTGATAATGTAAATGACGGGACTAAATACAATTTTTCAAAGTTTGTATCCTTATATGAGGATATTTAACTGAAAATCAAGTCCAACAATTCCTGCAATCCTACAGGTTTTGCAATTCTATAAATATACCTGATCTTTACAAATGCCTTGTGGAAGACACGCTTTGACAGGTAAGTAGCTAAGAGAATTGTTTTAGAAAGGACATCTACAGGAACATTGTTAGAAAGTAGATATGTCAAACTATAAGTTGTAAAATGACGTAATGAAATAACTTTATAGCAGTTATCAATGCGTTACAGTATTACCCAACTGATATGGCGCGTCGTGAATCTTCGCTCGCACAGAGAAGTAAGTATGGCCCCGAAGATTAACGAAAGAATGTTTAAAACTTACAATCAACCTTAGATCACTACTATAAGGTTCATAATACACTGCAGCTGTTAGTTCCGTCTCACTTGCAAGTCACGCCCCTCCGCGCGGCGCGCGCTAACATGGCGATAGCTGCCGACCAATAGCGTTTCCCGCGCTTTGAAAATGTATCTTCTGCGCAGGTACATCGGTAAGCCATATTAGTTGAGTACTACTGTACATGAACGAATGTACAGTATTTTTAGAATGCGTGGGATTTTGCTACCGAAGATTTTTTAAACAAATGAAATCCGTTTATAAAATAAAGTTCGCAAAACAAACTTCACTCGCTGTTATGCTGAGTGGTTGCCGCTGATCGGTTATTTATTTAGTGACGTCATAGTACAGCGTGAAATATTATTAGTGATTAAACGAACTTACCTGAAGTGAAGTTCTATCAGAATTATACGAGTTGCTTCGTCCGAAGAGATTAGATACATAAATTTGTAGTACCACGTCTAGGAATCGCCAATCTACCACTAAGTTGAAAGCAGAGTGAAACTGCTTCTATTTTTTTTTTTTTTTTTTTTTTTGTGGGTATTTTGATATCTGCCTCCTGCCATCCGGACTGACCTACACTCATTTAGTTGAAAGCCTGCAATCTTAATATTTCACTTTATATGGGGGTTATAGGGCTGGGAGGGAGCTAATCTCTTCGGACGAAGCAACTCGTATAATTCTGATAGAACTTCACTTCAGGTAAGTTCGTTTAATCACTAATTATACTTCATTGCTTCGTCCTCGAGATTAGATACATAAATTTGTAGATTTTGAAAGATAGTGAAATATTAAAACACTAATTTTATTTTATTTTTGACCCGACTGACCCGAAAAGAGGGTTATGTTTTTGATATTTGTAATTATCAAAAAATAAATGTACTTATGTAATTAGTAGTATAGGTACTTATATAATTTATAATTTTTGTGATGTAACAACAATGTTTTTGCCATTTAACAAAATTAAACTAATTAGAGACTTTATAAGAAATTATGGTTTCATCAACCATAGTAAATTAAACTATTTATAGGTATAGTTGAAATTAAAAAACAATGATTTTATAATTCAAATCAGGTTCTGCGTTTAAGATTGTGAAAGCTAACTGATCTGATTGATTACACTGAACATCTCTTCGATAAAATTTTGCGAAGACAGTAGTAGGTATTTGCCACATTTTCCAGCAGTATTTCTAGTTGTATTTATATTGACACCAGTTGTATGAGCGACTGCATGTCTGGTGGAGTCAGATCATTATTTATTTATAAGAATTATCTATAATAGGTAATATGATTATTATTATGAGTATTAGTACAACATATGTAAATAACTTTTTTTTCACAATAGGTAATCTAAAAAACTTATTTTTAAAAACTATGATATTAACAACTATAATATTTTTAAATTATATTATTTTACTTGTTGTCTGTACTCTTTGAGCAGTTACCAGCATGAGTAGAGTGACAATCTTTTTAGTTAAATAAGTACTCCAAACTGACATTGTTATTAGGATAACTGGAGGGCGAAGTCCATAGAAACTCCTATTCAGGGTCATCAGACCCTACTGTCGATCGGAAGATCAATGACATAGCGAAGCGATGACTGTTGTAATGATTCGTATTGTAATCCGGACTGAAATCACAGATTACTAAATAGTTACTACGTAACTGAAATACTGAAGAAATTCAGAAATTAAGAAAGTTGTATTTCTATAAGAAGGTCACCCAACGCACGTCCTATTGTTTTATCGAACTTTCTGACAGGGAAGTTACTATAATATCAACGTGATATTTGGGTTACTGTTGGAAAAAGATAATAACACATTATTAGTCTAAATTGAATTAATTCCAAAAATAGGGGAAACCAGGGTTACGTGGGCCCAAAATAGTTCCACGACAATACGCTCGGCTTGATCTGTAATAATTTTCCTTAAAACTTTAAATGTAATAAAACAAAAGGGAGGATAAACATAAAAAGAAAGATCTTTCCAATTTAATGTTAATCTATTCTCTATTCCATGAGACATATTTTTCGCATTTTTTATTCATACGAGACGCAAAAAGGTCAATATTTGGTTGACTATTGACAAATTACAATCATTTCCTATCTTTTTGTTTAGTTTTTATATGTAATGTTGAAACTTGTGAAGAGAAATAAATTTATTATTATTATTATTTCAAAACAGATCTTTTTACTCCCATTCGGTATCGGGATCGGATTTTTGTGACTGATATTTCGTTTTCTTTTGAACTTATGTATGAATCGAACACAAGTATTCTGCGAGCTTCACTCACATCACTGCCACTGAGATGTGGAAAAAACTAACCATGTATGTACGAAATAGCAGTGATGTCGATACAAAATCTATCAATATTGGAAGTCCTTTACTAATATTGTAATCCTAAGAAAACTGCCACTAAGTATATATTAATATTAATTTTATTAAATATCGCTTATCTTCAATCAAGCTAACGTGTTTTGGTATTTTTGGCAAGCCAAGGTATTGCACACGGTATTTGGAACTATAGCTCTTTTCAATATTGATTATAAATCGTAAAGACTCAAAAAGTTTTCGGTATGTTTGATATTATTTTTGCAATTTTGATAATTTCTAGAAATAATACATTAAGTAAATAGATGACAAATAACGTAATGATTTGTGTAAACAACCTACTGGTTCTCAATAATTTTTACAAAATTATTGAGACGAATGATGATTGAAGACGAAAGGACATTGAATAGTTACAATTTATTCTCGAACTTGAATTATAAGGCAAAAGTGCTTTTTATCCGCTAGCGTGGAAAGAATTTTTATATGATAAATCTGTTTTTTACCATTTGGTATTTTGATAAGAAAATAACTAGAGAGAAACTGTTCTTCACATGGTTTACATTGTGATATATCTTCACTACTTAATAATATCAGTGATGAATTTTATTGTACCTTCTGTATTGAAGGGTTTCGGATGCGGATAAGACAGGTGGACTCGGTTCATATGATTGAGAAACCGGTTTGGAAAAAAGGTATCTCATACTTTTGTATTTTTTTTTTTTTTTAATAAAGATTTTATTATTATTATAACTTTTGACCCATCATAGGTAGTATGACGGGGTCTTTAGTTATCAATCGCCATTGATCATAACAATAAGATAATTGCTCTGCGGAACCTACCGGATTTACCGACGCGGGGCTGGGTAGTGTCACGATCGCGGCGGCGCGGATGTCATGGCGGCTGCGGCTGCCGTGGGCGGGGTGTGGTCGACTCGAATCTCCTCGCTGCTCCGGCCTGTCTGGCTGCTAGGAGCGGAGGCTTGGTTTAAAGCTTGGGTAGGAGCCAATTCTTGTTTCTGCGCTGGATTAACCATCCTAATTGGTGCATTCATTTTTATCTCGGCACCAGATTTCGATATTGCTTTTTGCAGCCTTCTTGTAATAGATTCGTTGTGTTGTGAGTCACACATTAGGCGACCAGCTTCGATCAATAATTCTATTATTTTCTGATCTTCATGTTCTAAGGACAACAATCAAGTGAGAGTTTCACTGATTTTGCTTGTTCTCTAAAGCCTTGTCTTTTTTAACGAGTATCTCCGATAAGGGCACTTTAATTTTCGGATTAAGCTTGGATGCGTCGATATTTGTGCAATCCTTGGGAACAAGATGATTTTAAAGCGATGTGCTCCCATCGCACAGCTAACTCATCTCGAATATCCAATCCATATATTTTATCTTTCGAAGCCATTTCTCCCAATAGATTAAGAATCTCCTCATCTAATTCCGGATCCAGTCTTGTTTCGACGGATAGTTCTGCCTGCGGCTGCGGTGAGTCCGTCACCGCGAATTGTGTAATCGAGGTGGATGTACCTGACTGGAGCTCTTCTACAGTAATAGTTACTAAATGAATTTTAGTTAAAAGTTTATTATTATTTAGATTAAGTTATTATTTAGTATAGTTTTATTATATCAAGGTTGGATAGTAAATAATTAATATTTGAGATTGATCTGATCGATCAGTAATAATCAGTTATAAATAATTATTATTATTATTATATATATATTTTTTTTTTTTATTGGTACTCCACTGGCCGCCTCCTCCTCCTCACCATATACTACGCCCCCCCCCTTTTTAGCTGGTATCAGAAAAACATTTATAAGCTGTCCAGTCTTAATCGCTTGGCTCGCGGTTAAAAAATATAACAATGACATCAATTGTTATAATAGGACGCGCGTCCCTCGCTAGAAGCAGCGGGTTAAGGGATTAACTGCGACATCAATAGATTTTTTCCACTAAGTATTGTCATCCTGTAAATACTGTGGTAAGGACATAAAATTACATAAAACTATCGTAGCTTCTTGTATTTAGACATGCGCGCCGATGTACAATCAGTCGGCGGCGTCGACGGCGTGGCCTTGATATAAAACTTTTACCATACATACCATGAATTTTTGTTTTACAAATACATTTTATACAAAATAATGTAGCACACAAATCTCGACAGCCATGGAAAGTAGGATTATTGCTACTATTGATACTGATCGGCGCGCTCATGTCTACTTGTATTACACAAGATGTATTAGCAAGATATTTGCATCTTTCCATTTGCTTGGTAAATATCCAACCTACTGAATTGCAGGGCAAGATGAAATGATAAGGCCTACCAAGCGCGTAAAATGTCTGATTTTGCAACGAGATTTCAATTTGAAATTACAGTAACTCACCTGTGACTCTTGTTCGACTTGGCTGATGGGGCACTGCCGTGGTCCTAGATGGTAACGCGGCAATAGTTCACAAAAATTGGCACGTGACTATTACCATCTTTTTCAATCTGATGAATAAAGTGAAGGTAACATTCCTTTGAAATGTACATAATCACTAACAATAACCCATTATTTGGGATTCCAAATGAAATGAAGGTAACATCCCCATAAGATGTACACAACACAGTTTGGAATTTTGACGATATGTCAAAGTGAGATACGGATATAGTCCTTATTAAACTATTCACAATATCTTTAAATAACGTGAAGGTAACATTCCTTTCAAATGTACACAGTCACTAACAATAGCCCATTTATATGGGATTCCAAATGATATGAAGGTAACATTGGAATTTTGATTATATGTCAAAGTTTGATACGGATATAGTCCTTATTAAACTATTCACAATATCTTTAAATAACGTGAAGGTAACATTCCTTTCAAATGTACACAGTCACTAACAATAGCCCATTTATTTGGGATTCCGAATGATATGAAGGTAACATTGGAATTTTGATTATATGTCAAAGTTTGATACGGATATAGTCCTTATTAAACTATTCACAATATCTTTAAATAACGTGAAGGTAACATTCCTTTCAAATGTACACAGTCACTCACAAAAGCCCATTTATTTGGGATTCCAAATGATATGAAGGTAACATTGGAATTTTGACTATAATTATGTCAAAGTTTGATACGGATATAGTTCTTATTATTCACAATATCTTTAAATAACGTGAAGGTAACATTCCTTTCAAATGTACACAGTCACTATACGCATAAGCCCATTATTTGGGATTCCAAAAGATATGAAAGTAACATCACCATAATATGTACACAACACAATTTTAAATTTGACGATATGTCAAAGTGTGCTCGTATCCTGCGTAGATAATCACTATCGTTTCTGTGACTACGTTTCGACATCGTTTTTAAACTTTTTTTTTTTTTTTTTGCGAAAAAACAATGAATAACGTGGTGATCGACGAGGCACTAAAACGCGAATGAGTGTAGGTCAGTCCGGATGGCAGGAGGCAGATATCAAAATACCCACAAAAAAAAAAAAAAAAAAAAATAGAAGCAGTTTCACTCTGCTTTCAACTTAGTGGTAGATTGGCGATTCCTAGACGTGGTACTACAAATTTATGTATCTAATCTCGAGGACGAAGCAATGAAGTATAATGTAAATACATTAACACAATATTTCCGTGATCTGAAATTTAAAGGAAATGATGAGCAACTTTTTCTGTATGTGTAAAGTGGCATTGAAATACGTTGGTCGTCTCGTAATGACATCATTATTTAATTTTGAGTAACTTACGCGGTTTTTGTTTATTATCATTTATTGATCACTCGATTACAGCTGTTCCTGTCGCTAAACTATGGTAAAGGGTTGATGACTTTTGGTCTGGTTGGGTTAAATCAGATTCTTTAGCTTCCAAAAGTCTCTTGTTTCTGTTAGGAACTAGTGTTTCTTGACGAAAGAAAATCGTGTTATTTTCGAATTTCGGTGATGTTTTATTCAATACATATCAATACACACGGCTACACATCAAGCTATACATTTCCAGTATAAGATGATCTCACATTGTAAAGTATTTCCATACAATGAGAGGGCAGATTATACTGGAAATGTAATGAAATGAAATGAAATGAATGAAATGAAATGAAATAATTTATTCATTCAAATAGGCCTTCACAGGCACTTATGAATAGTCAAACTCTAATACTCTAATGCACGGTTCGGAAGGTTGATTTTGCTGAGAAGAGCCGGCAATAAACTTAGCAATTACTCTTTTCAAAAACAGACTTAAATTTATTACATCAGATGTTTCCTGCGAGAGCGAGCGCTACAACCACGCATTTTTATCATTTAAATATTCTTTAATATTGTAGTAAGCCTTCTGTACTAAAGCGGCCTTTATACGTTCCTTAAACTTTAGTGACTAGCTAGTGAATAGCTTGATATGTAACCGTGTGTACAACAGTGAAGTAAAACGCGTGACAAGCCTTCTCCAAAAGACCATTATTAGAACGACAAGCATTTTACTAAAACTTTACATTGAATTGGCTACGTAAACGAGTTAATTACCGTAATTAGAGCTTTTTAAAACTAACTCGACGTTGGCAAATCCCAACAAAGGCCAGAGTGAACAGGTTTCTTCTGGGTAAGCGTGTTCCAATTTAGGCTTCGTCATCGCCCCTTATTGGCGGGTCAGTGGATAAACGCAAGCCCATTTAATTAAAAAATAAAAGGATTTAATAAATTCTACTTCCCAGTTTTACATCGACACTGGCAGAAATATTACCACAAGAAAAAAATAAAAAGCGTTAAAACAGGCCTAAACAGGCCTTCACAGGCACTGTATTGTATGACTCAAATATCGATTCAGAAGGTTTTCGTGGGGTTTACCAAACATCAACACCAGGGTCACCAGACTTCACGCTTTTAATATGAACTACTTAACGCAATGCCGGACTCTTGAGCTTCGACCCTGACTTGGGAACAAGAGGTCTTTTATTTTTGGCTCGAAACAGACATTGTAACGTGAATCATTAGAAAATATTGGTATTAGGCAATTTTTTGTTTCTAACTTAGCTCAACAAGCAGTGACATCATGAACTAATATGTCATCGTCACTTCACGACCTGCCCACCTAAGTTAATCTTCATACCTATACTTCATCGTGAGTCAACTAGCTACCACCCTCGAGTGGAAAGCCTATCTCTAAGCACCTAGCAGTGTGTTCAGCCAGCTGCACTTGAGAGCCAATAGGCTAGATCAGGGGTGCCCACACGTGCGTCGTGAGGCTTTCTAAAGGTTGGCTGTCTGTGTTAGCTACTTGAATTTTGGAGTCACGTTAGAGTACTTTTTAGTTTAAAGTGACGTCACGAGCCTGAACTTTGACTCGCTTTATATAGTTGTAATTTTTTTATGACATGGAGAAGCAAAAAAAAAAATTTTGATAATCTAACTGACGGACTAATTAGAATTATTATTTTTTACCTAGGAATCATCCCTATTATTTCTAGGATGTGTGTGCTTATGCTTACCACCTTCGGCCACATCATCACTTACCATAGGTAGTGAAATTTCGGTCAAACACAGGCCCATTATGCCTATAACACAGTAAAGAGAACTAGCCCTTGCCAGCATGTGGTTGACATGCTGACAAGTGCTAGTTCTAGTGCTAGCTTATGACAAAAAAAAATACAACTAGCTTAACGTTTTAAATCACAAACAATAGGTAGTGATAGTTTTCCAAGTAGTACTTCCGAAGTGACATGCGCGCACGCAGCTAATAAAGATCGCCTCGAGATCTAACAATGGCTTCGTGGTGAAATTATCAATTTCATAATTACTATATCCATCAACACTTAACGTCTACAAATCACTTTGAAATTCCTATAATGTTGCTGCCATTCGAAAATGACTCTTACAACAAAGCGATGGAGTTGAAAATAAGTAGCAGTAATAAGAATGCACATTAACTCTTCAAACATCGTTGAACAGCTATCGCTTTTAATGCGATTTGTTTTCATTGCGTTTGTTTAAAGTCAAATTGTATTACGACAATACATGTAATCTTATTGCAAAAACCTTTCACGTTGGCCAATTTATATTTCGAAGGTATTTATACACAAAATGCTTTACGAAAATTTTTGTAATCTGTACACATACACATAATATTTGAACATCATACGTCTAAAATAAATTGTAGATTTTTGAAAAAAAAAAATCTTAATGCGGTTCACAGAATACATCTACTTACCAAGTTTCAACAGTATAGTTCTTATAGATTCGGAAAAAGTGGCTGTGACATACGGACGGACAGACACACCGACAGACAGACATGACGAATCCATAAGGGTTCCGTTTTTTGCCATTTGGCTACGGAACCCTAAAAACGGGCCAACTTTTTTACTCTTCCAATTAAAATCGGGAGAAATTAAGATATTAAACATTATTTTGCATTCTTATGAATTTTTAATGGATTTAGACCCCTGACAGTCATATTATCTATAAAAGTAGGTACATATGGAACCGGTCAGCAAACAAAAATAGGTAGGCCAAGAGTCTCGGGTGACTGATAATTTTTAATTACACATAATAAGCTAATAATTAGTAATATAATGGACCATTGCGCCAAATAATTACAACATGAGCCATGCTATTATATCAAAGCGGACTTCTCACGTGATTGCATTGTTAACGATAGAGACAGAGCATAGTGACAGTTTGCGACGCATGAGGAAATATGCCCAACGTCATTTTCATGACATTTCCCACACTGTGACACGCGGGCCAGGAAAACAGCGACGCGACGACATTTTTTTATACCACTCATTGTCTTACTCAGAGACGTCAATTAAATAAATAATAATAAATATCCTGGGACATTCCTCACACACGGTCATCTGATCCCAAACTAAGCAGAACTTGTACTATATGGAAACCAGATAACTGATATAATACATATATTACTTTTTGTTTGTAAATATATACTTAAAATACATGATTACACCCAGACTACAGATTACATACAGACATGTTCATGCACACAAATGCATGTCCTGTGTGGGAATCGAACCCACGACCTGCGGCGCGTAAGGTGAAATCTTAACCAACTGCGCCAACTGGCCCGTCAAAATGATAAAAGATTAAAGTACGTATCTCCATCTATATTTATTGAATAGCTATAGAAAGGGACAGGTCTAGAGAAAATCAATCATTATATCGCTATTTTAGGTTTAACCCTAAAATAGACATTGATACAGTTTCAACTTACAAACAAAAAATTAAATAAACCAGATAATGAGAAAAAAACACGCGTTAATAATTGGACAGTTTTACAAAAAACTTAAACCGACTTCAAAGTAGGTAAAGAAGTAATCAAACCCTGATCTGACAATCTGATGACAATGGAACCAAACGGGAAGTGTACCCACCCTTTCAAATAAAAAGAGAATTTTCCAAATCGGTAAATACGACGGAGTTACGACGTAACAAACATAAAAAAATAACGAATTGAGAACCTCCTACTTTTTTTGAAGTCGATTAAAAATTCGTTTTACATTACATACACAAACGAGGAAATGAGAACACATCTTTTGTGTGAACTATTAGGAACTTAAAATCATATCCTTCTTTAATCTGCTGTTCTCATGGCCACAGTCCAGCTTAATGTTCAATATAATTGTGCGTTCACTCGGCCTTGTGACAATGGATCAAAACTATAAATTATAAATACATTTCAGTTTATAAATGGAATTCACAACAAATTATAGATTGAGGCGTTAATGTATATTTAATCTTTGCAATTTTCCGATCAAATTGTAATCTAGTGTGCATGCAACCTGATTTTCACGAGTCGATTTTATGATAATTCTAAATTGTAGTTATAATAGCGTAAATCGTTTGACTGGAGTAATTATATTTAATCTGTATTTAAAAGCAATTATTATCTGATGCAAACGATTATCGAAATACAAAATTGTGCATTTTTTTAACATGCAATTTAGCTTCTATTTTAATTTTATTATTGGTGAATATTACACAATTTTGTAAAAAAAAAAACACTTTTACTTGAAAGTGCAAAAAACCTTAGTGCAGTTTACGAAAAAAGGTAAAAAAAAAAAACGTGCCATAGACACAAGACGTTCCGAACCTCAAAATAATCACCCTATTTAATTGACGTTCCAAACATCAATATATTTCTCATACAGCATAACATGACTAAGGTCAAACAAGTTGAACAAAGCAAGTGAACCTCGAAGCAAGTCCACAGCCAGATACCCACTAAATTACCGATTGGCCGATAGCATAGCATGAGAAACGCTACTTTTTTGTTGAAAATTCTTTTTTTTTGCCGAGGTCAACGCCATTTACTGAATGTGGCCGACCTAGCCCGAAAAGCTTTTGTGCTGTAAACCGCTCCATCATGATTGTAGTTCATTTCAACTACGAATTTATGGAATACAACTTTAGTTTTCTATACGTTTCACTGTTTTTTTTTTAATAGAATTTTCCTCAATGTTTATTCAATGATAAAATAATGTTTATTCGATTTTCAAAAAGGTACAATAAAATAACCTATAAAATATAAGTTCTATAAATAAATAAAGGAGTATGTGCAATGATGAACGGGACCTAGGCCTTGTTACCATATTTTTTGTTTATTTATATTTGAATTTGAGTTTCCATAAATTTAAATATAAAATAATTAAAATGCGAAAAGAAAATATAACTTAGAAATAAGGTAATGACAAAATAATACCGTTAATAAATAAAATAGAAATAGATTACTAGGCAAACAGAAAGCATGTGTAATTACTATTCACGAGTCTCAGTTACGTGACTAAAACCATAAATACTAGGAAAGTACCTAAATATAGTTTTAACATGACAAAACCATATAGTAGCGAAGGGAAATAGGATGCCGTTTGATATGACTGAGGTACACATAAAGTGAGAGGGACGTGGTCAAGGCAAGTTGACTGACGTGGAAACAGGATGTCTTCTCCTGTGATTGAAAGAACAAATACTGTAGACAACGAAGATAACAAACATGACAGTCTTGAGTATCGAGGCTCGAAAAATTTTCTCAGTCATGGTCTAACTTTTGAATGACATATCATTCTTAGTAATATTTTACTGGTAGCGTCAAGAAATTTTAAGCTGAAATCTTCAGAATTAAATCGCTAAACGCAACGCTATAGAGACTGATTTGCATCATCTTACCACCAGTCTCTAAATCATTAGCTTGTCTACTTGACCCTATTAATTAGGAAGTAGGCAAATTAAATACACCATTAGTAGTTGATTTATTGAGCTCTTATAGCCGTCAAGCTAATCTAGTATTGATTTTATGACTAACAATAGAAATGACAGACAGAAGGACGTTGGGCGTGGATTGGTCATTTGTGGCGGTCACGACTATCATTTTTGTGGCTTTATTTTATTTGAATGCTTAGTTATTTATAAAGTAAATTGGCATTCGGAAAATGTGCTCGGGAGTTTCCCACATTTAGTAGAGTGATTTTTTTACTGAATGGATTTCTTTAGGTTAGTGTATTACTAAATGAAAAAATATGTTGTTTAAAGAATCATATAGCATAAATTATTTATTGAATAAATACAGAATTACTTTTGTGTGGAACATTACCTAATAATAAAAGTGAAATGAAATAAAAAAAAAACAAAACAAAAATATTAAGATAACATGTTTCTTTACAATGTAGGATGTATGTTCATAATTTTTAAAACCATCACAACTCGAGCGTGTATCTCTAGATATAAATTTCAGGTGTTTTCTAGATATTTTAATCTAGTCTAGATCTAATCACTAGCGTCAAAGCGATTGCCGTCAAAATACCTGATAAAGAAAAGGCGAAGATAAATACAACGTTCATAAAATGACCGTTGTTGCATTAATAAAGCACTAACAATATGCGAGTCGTGAATAAAAACATCATATCCGAGGCACGCGAGTACAGCCACGGACAAAAAATGTTAATTAATGAATGATGTATAGATCTCACTAACACAAAGGTTTAAGGTATTTACACACGCACTGATGAGAAATGCATCTAACGACGAAAACCGCTTGCTTGGAAAATGTTAAAGAGAAGAAGCGTGTAGTTTCCACGACTACGTATCTCAATGATTCCCGTGTTAGTGTGTACCTCAAAGAATGCTCAAAGATTCTTTAGTGGCTTTGACAAACTTATAAACAATTAAAACTTTTACTGCTGGTAAAACAACTTGCTTAACCGCTCAAATTTACAACAATTATGCGGATGTGGAAGACCCTTAACCGCATCTGCTTGATTACAAATCTAATTATTGTACTTAATCTTAACAACATAAAGTTCATTATCGATTGATATAAACGAAGTTTCAGCTAAGCCATTGTGCGTGATTTACAAAACAAAACCTTGTTCGATTTCAAATGATGGAAGGAAATGGCCAGCTATTTTAGCGTTATTTGATAAATACCCGTATTCTGTTTAATTTCATAATCGCCACGTAATACGTAATAATTAACGTTTTTGTATAATTATATGATATTATACTATATTATACTGTTTATATATATATATATATATATATATATATATAAACGTCTATGAGTTCAAGACAAAAAATATGTAAAAAATTACCAAAAAAATATATAATAAAAAAAAGTTTTTCTCGTCTGGGTGGGTACTAGAAATACTTTTTTTTAAATTATATTTGCCTAGTTGAACCTTTTAGACACATGGATAAAATGGATAGGCATGTGCCAAAAACAAATAACTATAAAACAGCGGACCCAAAGAAATTGAATAAAGTTTCTGTGACAGATATAACAACTAAGAAAAAAACCGTAACCGGTAAGGCATATTTTTGGTTGACAGGCTCGTGCTCGATAGTTTCAAAATCTTTATTAAATTAAGCATGGTGTCATAAAACTGTAAAATAATAAGATAGGCGTAGCAGACACGGACGCAAGAAATAACAAAATGTCTTTCAAGAGATAAATTTGATTATGTTGGGTCATTTGGCTTGTTTGAGTTTTCTTTCATCATCGTAGATCAACCGCGACTTTACTCACTTGCGTCACGTCAACGGATTGACAATTAAGACGTGATGGTGAAATAATAGGCGAAAATAACATAAAATATTATTATTGAAAGAACAGAATTTGTCTAAATAATTTAGAAATGCACCAAAGTACAGTTCCAAAATAGCGGTTCTTCTACCATATCAAATTCTATTCAAACCATTTTTGATATCCTGAATACGTATACCTGTCATCACAAGTTCGCACCATCCAACGGCTATAACTGTACGAAAAAAAAGGTGAAACACCTTTCCATATTGTACGTGGATCGTGGGCATATGGCAATGATTCGGCCTAGTGCACACTGATGAACATCTGCTTCCGTCACATGGTTTATGAGCACGAGGGTTAGTGTAGAGCCGGCCTATTCTCTTTTTTCATAAGATTTCGAGAAGTTAATGATTGTTTTTGCAGTTGTTTAGTAATTTAGATTAAAAAATAGTAGAGCTGAGAGATAATTAAAAGTGTTTAGATCCAAACACATTAGGAAGAAGTTACCTAATCCAAAACCATAAAGAAAAATAGGTTTTATGAAAGAAGATTCATAAACCTAATTATTGATTTTAAAATCCACTCTTTCTCCTGTATAAAAATAGAATTTGAAGTTAAGTTTTGACACGAGCGAAGCTTAAAAGATAGTGGAAACCTCTACAGCTGTATATGACTAACATAATAACAGCTGTAACAAGTGACATTTCAACAAATCAATTGATTCACTGGCACACCTAGCTAGCCTTATAAAATAGCATAAAAATAAAATACAACAAAAGGTCATCGAAAGATCAAACGAATCATCATAACGGCATATAGTCATCACATCACTGATCAACCAAACCCTGACATCATGCTTACCGAGGTGTGACCAAATATTGCGGTCAGAAAATGGACATTAGAAAACTTAGCCTATGTACTGAAACCTGCAATAATATATGCTTACGAAAATGCCTTTTTTAAATTTGGAAGCAATAAAACATGTACAGGCATTAGTGATGAAATAGTATCAATAGGTAAACAATTAAGCAAATTGAAATAATTTGAATCATAAAAGGACATTACCTTTATGATAATGAAATATCATATTTATATTTTTTTTGTTAAAAGTTTTATCGGAGTATGATGCATAGCAATGATTAGCATAATTTTGTAATCTAAAGGAACCTTAAGGCTTTTTTATCACCTTTAGCCAAGCTATCTGATTCTTCAGAAAAAAATTCAAGCAAATGCATCTCTTGGATATGTTCAAATCATCATCTTAAGACTGGTAGGTAGCCAACCATTTAATCTAATGTAATTAAAAACACAACACAAAAATTGCAATCAAACCTACACAAATAATAGTCTAATGAACAACACAAAACAAACAATAGTTACATGTAAAACATCTCTAATTAAAAATAAGTACCTAAAGAAACAAACAATTATTTTATTCCCCATTCGTAAACCAATAAAACACTATTATAACAAATTGTTTACCGACTTGACGTTTATTCCCAGTAGCACAACGCAACACCTGTGCCCTCCATCGATTTTACCATTAACTATTGTAGCTACCGACCGACTTACCGCCTGCTGAATAAATGATTTCATGGAACGTTTTAGGACATTCTCCTTTATTGTATTAAAGAACATTGTGGGTCATATTTTGAATTTAGAACTTACTTGAAGAATAGTATGTATGCATGTACAGTAAATAGTAGATTCTATTCTCTATGGTTCGTAGAGTTTCAATTAATTTGAATTGAGAATGGAACAAAATGGGAATAAAATAATTTGGATATAGGATTCGATATCCCGACACATTGTTGATCCGAGTTTCTTCATTCGGGATCAGAATGTTCAATTCTGGGGCAAATAGGTAAATTCAAAATCATTTATTCAAATAGACCTTCGCAGGCACTTATGAAAAGTCTGACTCTAATACTCTCTCACCCTCACTCGCCTCTTACGAACTCCTTTGACGTGGTTGGACTCACTGCAGATTTATAAGCTTCAGATTCTAAGTTTTGTGTCCGTCCGTCCACATCAATCACTCATCATCATCATATCAGCCTATGGATGTCCACTGCTGAACATAGGCCTCCCCCATTGACTTCCACTTCGAACGGTTTTGGGCCGCTTGCATCCAGGGGCGCCCAGCGACTCTGACCAGGTCGTCGGTCCACCTGGTGGGAGGGCGTCCCGCTCGGCCCGCACCAGTACGTGGTCGCCACTCGAGAACCTTTCTTCCCCATCGGTTATCGGCTCTTCGAGCGATGTGGCCTGCCCATTGCCACTTCATATTTCTAACTACGAGCTATGTCCGTCTTTTTCGTTCTCCTACGAATATCCTCATTGCGGACCCTGTCACGTAGAGAATCATCATCAATCACTCACGGAGACATAAACCCAATATTCTCACGAACAGTAGTATCATACGAAATTCTTCACAATATGCATCATTCGTAAACATAAATAGATTTCTCGTGCCCGCACCCTACGAGTAGGCGAGGTGAAACGCAGTGCGTTTGGATACATCGGTCCGCAGGTACAGAGCAGCACGCAAACCTTCTTTCCTGATTAGCTATTGTAATTGGCTGCTTAGCACGCCATATGGCTGTATAGCTTCGAACTTAAGCTATTAACTAAGTATAAACATAGAGGGACGCCTACTGTTACATATAATAGGTAATTAGTGCAGAGTCATTTTTGTCAGAATGCATTTAGCTATTGTAGCGGTGTAAAGTCATTTTGTTAACGTTCACAAGTGCCTTATTAGGGCCTAAATTGAATAAATGCTTTTTTGTTTTTTTTTTTTTGCTTTGTTTTCAATTTCATTTTAGTTACGTTGTTTGTGACGTCACCGACGCTATAGGTTAAGACGTGGCGTCTTAACCTATAGCGCCGCAGGTCGTGGGTTCGATTCCCACACAGGACATGCATTTGTGTGCATGAACATGTCTGTATGTCCTGAGTCTGGGTGTAATTATGTATAATAAGTATGTATTTACAAACAAAAAGTAGTATATGTATTATATCAGTTATCTGGTTTCCATAGTACAAGCTTTGCTTAGTTTGGGATCAGATGACCGTGTGTGAGGAATGTCCCAGGATATTTATTATTATTATTTATTTTACCTATAGCAGCGACTGGACAGTGCTGTAGCCCTGTACCTGTACGGGGCTTGCAGTCTACAACTGGGTCGCTGTCCATTTTTGATGTTCACACAACACAATTTATTATTACTTTTATTTTCCTTTTTACTGTTTTTTGTGTAAACAAGCATTGGACTAATTTGACAGGACTAAATTTCTTACATCCTTTTCTTATGTTCTTTGTTAGAACGAGACATAGTGACATTAAAATTAGTTTAGTTGTGAACAACAGAATCAGGGCCATAGTGAGACTAAAATTAGTTTAGTTGTAAACAACAGAATTAGGGCCAATGTTTACTAAATTTTATTTAGTTATTGATACCCAAAATAACATCATACGCACTGGGTGGTACAATGATCTCCGTCTTAAGCATTGTTGTATTGATTACAATTGATGTTTATCATATCGTGAACTCACGGTTACCACACGCAGTTCTTATAACATATTCTGTGCCAAAGTCTCATTGTTAGCCCCAATGGGGTAGGTAAACAGGAAACCTTACAATGCAAATGGATTTATTATAAATCTGTTTATAATTATAAGGATAGTCGAATTTATAAATAAGTAGTCTTAGTTCAACGAGCTTTGCAACGCCTCATTTGTCAGAAACCATTCCTGGCCTACGCATGCGCACAGCTATACAGGTGTCCCAATACTCAACGCCAAATGGGTACCGGACGAAAGACTAGTCAATATCAGCTCCAGGGGGCGATTACGTAACTAAATATCAATCATTTTCGAATTGAAATCGGTACAATATAGCGGTTTTCTTATAACTTTTTTACCTTCTGATAACTGCAAATACAAACAGTGGTTCATTAGAAATAGAACCATTTCCGATTTTGTTATATTTCTACCGATTCAGAGGTTATTTCAATCTGAATTTCATTGCAATTAATTTACGTAATCCACGTACTGGTAAGCAAAAGAAAATAAAATCCATGTCAAGTACCTAGTTAAGTGATAAAAGCCATATTTTCAAAGAGTAGAAAATCGACACCCTAGCTAGACCATATCTTTGGGCACTGTGATCACAAATTTCCAAACTTTGCAATTTTTTTGCTAAAATCAAAATCAAAAAGTAATTTATTCAGTTTAGGCCCTGGTAAGGCACGTTACATACAGTTGAATTGACCACCGATTCGGAATACACTTAAACTGAGAAGACTCCGGCATGAAACTCAGCAAGGCTAACGTAAAACCATGCTATCAAATGGTAGTCGCCCCCCTCTGTAGCGCAGGTGGCGACCACCGTGGGGTTTTGGCCGGTAAAAGTCCGGCATAACCTGGCCCCCAGGGCGGTCGGGTATACTATGAGGATTTCTCCAAGCTAAAAAAAAGGGTGTCAATTTTCAACTCTTTCAAAATATGGCTTAACTACGTGACATGGATTTTTTCTTTTGCTTACCAGAGCTGGTCTGGTATATACTAGTCTTTCGCCCAGTACCCACTTGACGTTGAGTATTGCGACAACTATACACACCAAACTCATTGCAATGAAACTTTAGATAGTGTAGAGTGAGGTCTCTACACACTTTTGCACTTTTGTTTTTTATTTGTTATTTTTGTACTCTATTTTTGAAATCGTGTGAATAATAAAGAATTTTTGTATTGTATTGCATTGTCTCTAGAAACATCAAAATGTACTGAACGTTTACTGTTTGCAAGCTTATAATTTATTATTCATCAGTGATGTAAAAATTGAGCCATTTCTGATAATTTATAGCAGACTGCGAATCGCTACCAATCATTTTAGGCGAGTTAAGTTTAAATTTAATTTAATGGAAACGCTTCACTAAGTAATACAATTAATGTAACAAGAAAGCATACAAAATCGTTCCTCATCGAAGTTATACGGAAATTAGCATACATATTTCTTATACACGCCAAGCAAGTGAAGATTCCGCTAAGGAATTCCAAACATTTGGCTTCCACTCTACTCATGCGTTCACGCTATCCAAGGAGTTGAATCATTATATTATATTTAATTTTATATACATGTATTTACTATGTTACATATTTCTTTCTTGCCAAATGATATCGAAAAAAAAATGCTCCGAGTTAAACTTACCTTTTGAAAACCCATGGAAATTCGTTCAGTGATTTCAGAGACATAACCAACGCATGTACTATGAAAATCCAGATACCTGGTCACTAGAATAGATAATTACTCTCAGATTCAGAAGAAAAATAAATGTTCATGCACACGTTTGTTCAGAGCAGGAATGGAACCCGCGACCTGCAGCGTGATAGGCCGATCAATCACCCAATCAAACTAGTTTACGTAAACGCAATCAGTCTTTTTAGGTACATGAGATGGTATAAGCCAAAGTCTAATAAAACCAAGATATTAAATAAATATGACACTTTCTTACTTAAGTAAGAGCTGGGGTTATATATAACCCAAAATCTGGGTTTTACTAACCATCTCATGTAATAAGACAGAATATGAATATCGTTTTGCCTTTAAATAAATAAATCGCAAGGACAAACTTTTTCGAACTTTTTCACATGGACCTGAGAAAACAGTGTTTTTCCCATGTACAATATGTTGGCCTTTTTCTAGTAGGATCTACTGTAAACCAGTACCGGCTGGGCTATTGCGTATCTTTGGTGGTAATCGTAACGAACACCATTAATTATTTCATCTAATGACGCGTACGCGTTATGACGCGACGATGACCATTCGTGGGCCCTGATTGGATGAAATTCATTAATGGTATTCGTTACGATTACCACCAAAGTTACGCGGTAGAGCCCCCGTTGGCTCGCTGATGGGACCGTCCTATAAGTTACATAAAAAAAAAACAACAGAAACTACAATTCAAACGATACAACCTTACTTCAGTCATTCGTAGGTACACAGGTTAACAACAATGACGTATCGGATCAATAATACTGATAAAATATTTATCACAACGTTCGTATCGATCGTGAGATAGCAGATGAGTTAAGCTGCTGATAGACACTTGAGAGCAAGTTGACTTCCAGACTTTGTAAAGGTTGACAACAAAATGGGCTCGGAACAGAGTCATCATCAGTCTAATGTCCCACTGCTGAGCACAGGCCCCCTTTCACAAATGAGGGTGAAAGGGAATGGGTAGATACTCCACCACGCATGCCCGCTGCGGATTAGTGCAGGTAGTTCAGTGGTCAACCTACTGTTGGAGCTTTCAAGCCGCCTAGTAGGCCTCCAACTAGCTTAACGACTATCACAATTATGTGATAGCCGGGACCAACGGCTGTTCGTGTCTATCGAAGCATGGATAACGCGAGTTGATAAACCACTAGGCGGTCATCCAGGTACAGGCTTCACCGGTGATAGCTTAAAGTTGATCGGTTAACAACGGCTAATGCTACACCACGAGCGCTCCAGACCGACTAATCTCCAAGTTCCTCATATATGTAAGACATTGCAAAAATAATGAGCATTTACGATTGTTTCAAAATCTTAATTGCACTCATTGAGCTATTATTACTACATATAGAGAGGACGCCACACATAACAACTATATTCCTTAGTTGTTGTAGAACGATAAACGCGTAAGCGCCGTGAAAATCACGGTGTTTGCGAGAAAATACTCTTAAAAGCGTTCTGATAGCGCTACGTGTTTCTACTGTCTGCTTAGACGACTAATTTATTGTTTCAGCGCTAAAGAGAACTTTAGTTGTCTCTAAAAAATGGGACATAACCTTTGCTTATGATAGCTTCTCTATACGTAGTAATAATAGCTCAATGATTGCACTACATTGTTTGAACATTCGTTTTTTATAGTGAGTTTGTACCCCACTCAAACATGTATAGTCAGCAGACGGAAGCAGGCGTGGACCTGCCCACCTGATGATAACATGGCCATACCAGGGGGATTGACAATGTCTAACATGTATACTTCGTAACTCACACTAATTGCCGCCCCACCTTTATCAATAAATACTACACTTCATAATTGTAGACATTACTGTGAATTCGTGACGCAAATGTAATACAAGCTCACAGGGTGTATGTTGTTATATCAATGTCGAGGCCGCAAGGGTGAGGCTACACCGATGCGACGCGGCATCGACTTCAAGGGAAGGCTACGACATTTACAATAAATATCACGCTCGTGAACCTAATGCGGAATACACACAGACAAGCTCTAGACGCCACAACAAAGGTTTGCATGAGGACAATATATTTAAATAACATTGGTGCCGATTCTGTTGTAAATCGCACTAAACATGTCACCTCTTTCTTACGAATATTATTGAAAAAGGATAGAATATATTTAAAGCTGTCAAATTAATCTTTGCCGTCTTATTTTGCGGGTATTTAGGCGTAACCGCGATAGATGGCGACAAAACTTGAAAACAAGCATTGGACAAATTTGACAGAACTAAATTTCTTACATCCTTTTCTTATGTTCTTTGTTAGAAAGAGACATAGTGAGATTAAAATTAGTTTGGTTGTAAACAACAGAATCAGCACCATAGTCCAAAAAATATTTAAAAATGCAACCTTGCTGAGTTTCTTGCCTGTTCTTCTCATGTGATGGCTGAATTCAGAACTGGTGGTAACTTTATAAGCTTTGACCTTCATAAGTGCGTTTCTAGGGCCTAAATTGGCTTTGACTTTGAAAACAATCGTGAAATGAAGACGGGGTTGGCGGCGTGTTTTAATTAGTCAGCTCCGACTATTATGCAGTACTTAAACTAGGGCCTTCCTAATAGGTCACTTTTGACAGCCCATAGGATATATCAATGTGTCAAAAAGAGACAAACGTAGTGCGACAAGGAGACACATTCTTGTCAAATATGACTTTTTAGCATGGCCATGGCCTAGTTATAATGCATGATGATCCGGCTAATTAGATTCATTGGTCTGTGGCATACATCATAATTTAAAACCACGTATTAAAATAACGTTTAGGTTGTTTTTACTCTAAGATTAAGCCTGCTTGCGTCACGCTACGTTTAATTTTGATTGATATGAACGTCACCAATAGTGTCACATTTCTTCTTAGTTCAGTATGGCAACCAAATCTTATTATGACTTATTTTTGCCAGTGTCAATCACTTTCACACGGTCTATCGTGCTTCTGGTTTTAGTAAAATGGTGGCCGTTTATACTGTATAGTTCCTAAAAGAAGTTAGGCTCTTCTTTGATTAAAATTTTATGTCACTAGAAATTGTTATATGGAATAGCATTGTGGATGTTTGTCGGTCTATCTGTTAGTAACGGATACTTTCCTTTGCCATCCGTCCGATAGCAATGAAACTCACTAAAGAATACCAAACCTTCGACAAATAAAGTGGTTAAAAACGACACATTACAAGCCCAACTAAAAAAAAACACCCAAACCTTATTTTCAACACAATTGATAGTTGAAACTGTCTGAAAGCACGTGCAGTTTGTTACCTAACCGTTCAAGTAATTGGATTACAAACCCAGCAAACTCCGCAGTACATACCAAACTACGTTATATACGTACGTACGTGAGCGAATGCAATAAATGCTATATTTATATCTGTGGAGCACGCCAAGGCGATATGAGTAGCTAAATAACATTAACCCCTTTATTTGGTGCAATTTATTTATATTTTTGATGCTGTCTCTTTCTATTTAGTCTTGACGGAAGGGATAGATTTTGATGATTATTTTGTCAGTCTTTGAAGTCAAAGAGACATATTTTGAAATATGTCTTCACGTTTTTCTTTACATGTAGGTGCTAAGAATGTTTTATTTTTGCAAGTAGGGTGCAGTGGAGTGATTCCAAAGATGGTTATATTATGTATATGGTATATAGATATTTTTTTTTATTGGTAACATTGTTTTAGATCTAGACCTAGACGCCCAAATTTCAAGTCACAATATTGTTAATTTAGTTTTAATTCAGACGAATTCTAAATGTTTCCAGTTTTAATTACTTATTTTATGACTGTAATGAAGTTTTCTTGGACGGCCGGTAACTACCAGGCGTGAATTTTGCTAGGTACCAAAATGAACGAGTAAAATTGTGGAATGTAGAGAGACGGACGGACCATTCCGAATCATATGTTATTTTTTTTTTCAGATCTAGCTAGCTAGACTAATCAATGTCTCAGTAAATTAAAAAAAAGCTAAAATTACTTATCTAACGTATCTATCAACGCACAGCCCAAACCGCCTGGGACTAGAAACTTTAATGTTGCCCAGTTTCCTACTAAAAGCAAAGGAATTTAAAATTCAACCCCTAAGGGGATAAAATTAATATGGGCCTTCAAAAGAGACCTAGTTAGATGGCCATCGTTTATTGATAAACTCGTTTTTCAAGCCTTGAAGTGAGAAAGACACATTTTGAAATATGTCGTCTTTCTTCCGTGAAATGTATATACCTACTAAATATATTTTTTATCCAGTTTTTTTTAGATCTATACCAATTCATGATACCTAGATCCAAAAATAATAAATAAGTATACAAATTATCAAAGTTGCACCGGATTCACTGGCTAAAGTCAGTAATCTCAGCCACAAGGTCGCGACCTGAATTACAACGTTTAGTGCACACTCTCACTTCGTAATCACCGTCAAGCAAAAAGGGTGTAACTGCAAAAATTAAATTTTGAGTCTCGCTCTTTTATTAGCATCAGAAAAAGTATTCGAGGATATAACACAAGTTAGCTATCTTTATCAATAAATAATAAAAATGGAAAAAGAAAGGTGACATTAAAATGTGAGCATCGATTCAGACACATTATCTTATCAATTCCGACACATTTGATTACATTAAAATGATGTAATGCATAAAGTTATCCTGCATTATGTTATGAATTCCAATAAGGAATAAATGCAAGACAGAGAATTTCAATTCATGAATAATCAAATGAATTGTTTATTAGAGAAAGTCGTGACACGTTTAAATCATAAACTAAAATGATTTAAACACAACTTATAAGAGTATATCGAGTATTTTTGACATCGCTGTTATATTGCAATCGCAGCCATATTTAAAGAATTATAACTAAAATCCTAACTAATACTATAAATCCGAAAGTGAGTTTCTTTGTTTGTTTGTTACGCCTTCACGCGTCAACTACTCAACGGATCATCTTGAAATTTGGCAAGCAGATAGTCTATGGTATGGAGAAGGACATATGCTACTTTTTATCCCGGGAATGCTGGTGAAACCGCGGGGGGCAGCTAGTTAGAAGATAATGGTAAAGTCTAAGATATAAAACCCGATCACTATGCTCTAAACGCCCACAATGACAGGTTGTCTCGTGATGTAATAAATAAAGCGTGCTCTAAAATGCATAAAATACAAGTTACACAATTTTGCGCTCATGACTACAACCGATGTATGACTCATGCAGAAACTTTTAAATTCACCACACGACTAACCACAGGCCTTTGAAATTATTCTGGTTGCATTAGTTCGAACCACAGACGAAATATTAATCGATTCAAAAGATAAATTAATACAATTGGAGGAAAATCATGAGGATAAGACTGGAGGAAAAAATATATTTTATTAACATTGGCACAGAGCCTAGATTGACTTAGATATTCAAATTATCGATATCCTAATAAGTTTAGTAGGTTAGTTATTCGATACATTGTAGACCGAGAGACCGAGATTTTTTATAATGTAATTTTTTACCGACATATGACAAAATTTTTCAGCATACAATCATCATTTATAGAAATCTATATTCTAATGCAATTCATCCCATTGCAATAAAACTGTGGTATATTGTTGTACGCAGGCCGGATAGTTTCAGACATAAGGCGTTGCAAAGTTGCTTTATAAGAATTTAAGGAATATATAGTGTCAAAAAAATCATCATTTAAAAAAATACCTGCAAATTCCATAAAACAAAGCTGTAGGTCACATATTTAACGTCCATTTCTACTCAATTCAAAAACAATGGGCATTTCTAATGGTCAATGAACAATGGTCGCTGGTCAGAAAGTATGTTAACCCACAAACTAATGCCCCGGGCAGTCGACCTCGCTCGTGTGGAATTTCGGCCATAAGTTTTGATATGGTCATGATTTTAACATGTTTTTTATAACTCTTCCGGATTTGGTATGGTTTGAATTGGTGGTCTAGTTTTTTTATGGTCTGTGGTGATGAATAGTTTTTTATTAACATGTTAGGTGCATTGTGGTATTTAGCTATCGGCCTATAATGGTCCTAGATGTGCTTTGGAACTAACCAAGGTATTTATTTACCCATACGTACTAATATAGCTTGGCAGAACAGAGATTGACGCAGTGTCTTTGCCGACAAGTGCTTGTAGTGAGTCATCCTACAGCGTTTATTGTTTTTAATTTATTTTCACACTTTTTTGAAATTCTTTTGCAAATTTCCCATTTGAAAAGAATTTTCCCGTTTTTTTTATAAGTTGAACCTTAGCCAAACAAATACAGGAGTTACAAAGACATTAAAGTTACAAAGACGTTAAAGTATTAAATTATATTCAAGATATGAACCATACCCCTGGTCGGTCTACCGACAGTCAACAATAACTTTCCCAGAAATATTTAAAAAATCAAAAGACAAAAGATAATTCAAACATCCCATGAAAAAGTCGTGACAAACAAAACAAACACAAATATAAACAAAAACATCAAAAGACGCGCCATAATTTATAAATCGAATCAAGTTTAAACATGTGCGCCCGTGCCTGCGCCGGCGCAAAGGGACAGGAAATCACGACCAAGGGCCAAGACTGGCAATTATTGTGACCACACCGGCATCGCGGCATAACTTGACGAACCGGTCGCAGCGGCCGAGATACTGGCGAAGCATTATGGATATTCAACTCGGAGTTAGACGTCTTCATGAGTTTCTTGCCGTTTGTTCCCCCTTCTGATAGGTTTCATCACAGTAGGGTTCTATATTTTGGGGAAAGCATTGATTTCCATAATGGTAGAAGTGATTTTGACGACATTTACAATGACTGTGAATTAAGCAAACATTCATGATTACCAAAATAACCAGAAACCTATTTCCCAAACTCAACAAAAAACTCCGTTATATAATGTTGACACATCAGTTAGCACTAAAATGGGTAAAGCCAAGCACCCAAAAGCCTTTGTTCAACGACACAAAGATGATTCATTATAACGGTGCATCTAGATTCTTGAACGCCATTTTGCAAAAAAAGTAAAATCTGTGTTGCGTGTTCGGTTAACTTTTACTTTAAATTCGTGATTTGATAATGGAATTCCATATTCAAATCATAAAGATTGATGCAATGCAATTTCTTTTTCTAAATGCGATAAGCTGACTGGTTATATCAAACGCATATAATGTAAACCAAAATAGTGACAAAGGAATTAAAGGTTTCTGCCAGAATATAATGCAAATAGGTATTGTATAAGTTATTCTTTTTTTTATTTTTTTTTATTTGTTGGCTTGTGTATTTTGCCATTTTCCAGTTATATTATAATTTCTCGTCACAATAAATCACGTTCACATAGTCCTCAGTCAGTCACTGTCCATAAAAGTTATGTTTTAGTACAATGGTGGTTGTACTAAAACTTAGCACGGACTTTTTGAGACAACTTGTAAAGTCACGATACACATATTCATTTCATTTCACTTCACTGGTGCACATGGATTGATCTTTATTGGATAAAATACCACCGATAATATGCAATAAAACTCAAAATACACGAATTTATGAAAATAAAAATGAAAACGCTATGTCACTCTGCAAGTTCCCGCCAAAAAGACTATAAGTTATTCTGTACTCGAGGATGTTGAAATATCAAAATCATTAATTAGTAGGTAGGTACAATAAAATAACTACCAAATAGCGTGACAAAGGGAGTGGACGGACAGGCCTCGAAAATGGTATTACATTATGTAATATTATGTAGAATACATTTATTTTAAATTATGAACAGACCCACGATTATATGCTGGTATCATTGAAGAAAATTACTACGCATTCACAGATATTAAAAAAAGTCGGATATATTCTCGCTAACAAAAAACTGTGTCATTCAAGTCGGCCACCACGCTATACGTACAAGCCGGCACGCACACATTCACACATTAGTTGAGCGCGAGTAATCGACTCTGTGTAAACGGTGACAGAGTCTAATTTCCCGCGGAATAGCCAACTAAAGTGTGCGTGAGAGGTGGCCGACTCCATAGACACAGTTTTTTGTTAGCGAGAATATGTCCTCCGTAGTCTGTGTACGCATTCAAAAACATTGTTCAAAATTTTGCATCCCACAAGGAAGACTATTTTAACCAATTTTATTCCTTTATTGGTGCAATTTATGTAGTCATCATGCAGCAAGTTAGAAAAAACATTCATTTTCAAAGTGCTATCATACGATTATTGAGTTATCAAGTACAATAACAGTAGATACAAAACGATAAGATTTAATTAATTGTCCGTAAATCAGTGAATCACTGCAATCGTATGACTAACTCCAAAAGCATATAATAATACCTTTTTAAAAATAAAAAGCAATACCTAATTGTTAGCCCAGATTTAATCAGATTTATTGCCAAGATACACTGAAAAGCCAATTAAATTTATTTTAATTGAATTACAGAATGATACGCGATCTGACTGAAGGTCGTCGAACGCACATTGAAACACAGGTACACTTTTTGTTGATCTCGAGAAGTCTTAAAAATAATCTACACTGGAATTTGACTGGGGCAGCAAAAACCTCATAATTACTGACAGAAATTGTGAATTTTGGGAATTACCTACAGTTAAACCTTCTAAAGTGATAGATTACCATGAAAACTGTGACGAAAAAGATACTTAGGGAAAGATATCAGCTTTTGAACAGAATACAATAGGAACAAAGAAACAAAAAAATGACAAAATGTCAACTATAATCCCGTTCTACCTAATACAGCCTAGCTAGGTCAGACCAGTTTTCGAGGCTTTATTTAAAGTATATTCTAGAATGGTAAAGACCCTCCTACACATTGTGGTCGTACTAAAGTAATAAAAAGCATGAGAATCATAATTAACACGTTCCCTACACAGACAATGCTGTAGCTAATATCAGAGACAATGACCGTACTAAACAATTAATTTATTTGAGGTCTTTCCAGCATTATTGTTGTGAGTATAGAACAGACTGTAAAGTATATGCTTAATAAGTCTAGTATCTGCGGTGGTAACTTGAAAACTTTAATGTCTGCATCAAATTTGAATCAGCCCTTTCCAACATCAGTTGTCTCTTAGTAAGAGTATTCAAAAATGTAATTTAATTTAATTTTAAAAATTACAAGTTTAATAACGATCAATACTACTTACTTACTTAGAAACATGAAATAAATTTTATCTAATTGGAGTTAGTCTTTTCAAATAATTGTTTTCTTATTTTACCACAGAGGTCAAGGACTATCTTCTCCTACTATAGTCTGGCATACGAAAGTAGAACCTGAAAAAGCGCGGCAAATAAAAAAAAACTAGATGTGGTATCACTAAGTATAGTAGGAATAAATTGTTTTGATACTTTACAAAGAAATTATATAAATATTAAGGTATGTTTGATTTTCCTAAGTAATTATTTGCATGTGTTAAAATTTTACATAAACTCGCTATATTAAATTTTTATAAAGAATACTTTTAAATTAATAAATATCCTGGGATATTCCTCACAAACGGTTATCTGATCCCAAACTAAGCGTACTATATATATTCAAATTCAAAAATTGTGGAAATTTTATTTTTTTCTAGTTTATATTTTTTTTACCTTCGTAGAACAATAATTGGATAGATGTTTCAGTGATAAGCGACCGTAGAAGTTCATTAAGCATATTTTAGAATATTAAGGTGATCGAAAGAATGAGAAGGTGAACAATATAACACTGATTTAGCTATAAAGCCATTATGAATAAAGGGTTAGTATCAAAACTGGTTCAGTAAACTAGTTGACACTTTTTATGCCAGGTGACGAAAGTGACATTAAAAAATGTTACCATGTAAAGAGTTTCAATTACAGCCAGGCTCAACTTTCGTTTGCCAGACTCTAGAATCCAATTTTGGACATTCTAGTTTTTAAAGTCATATTACGCCAATAAATCACATTCCTTATTTCTAACCAACCATTACAAATCCAATCTAGCGTAAAAAAGGTTTTCTGCTAGCCTGATCTCGGTCTAAAAACTAGTCAGTAGACATTGGTCGTAATTCAGATTAATAACTAGAACTAGATCGACTAGATAACTAGTGGGCGTTACAACACCCACACTACACCACACCTCTATTTTTTATTGTTCTATTTCATTGAATGCTATAGACAGGGGAATTGAAAATCAATATAGTGTTACGAGTATGTGCGATATTAATGTACTATGTATTAGATGTTCCTAACCGAGCCTATATCTGGTTAAAATAAAACCAGGGATAGGGTAACATTTGTAGATTCCAGTTCACCTATTTTTGACCTGGATGATAATTTGTCTTTCAATCAATAAGTCTTTAAAATAAGATTATAGGACACTACAATTTTAGATCCATGTCCCAAATTTATATTTGTGTAACTATTGTAATACGCTTTTGGCAAAAGATACCATTGTCTACCATTTCAGGTCAACAGCTTTATCTAGATGGGTGCGATTTTTAAGATCATTGTGCTATATCGACTTTGGCCTAAATCTTGATTTTCTACTTAACTCATAGCCTTGTGTGTTCATTGTTTGTTAGAGCAATTGATCGAGAATTTTGGCAACAGTTGAATAGTATTGTGATTTTTTTGGGGATCGTCTGCTCTAAATTAGCTTATCCTGAATTCAGACTAAGCCTCAACTTATTATCAGATAACATTAGCACTAAGTTGAAAAAGCCAAACTCTTTTTAGTAATGAAACCCAACACATAGGAAAAAAAGAGAATAATAGTATCAAAACAAAAAAGGTATTAGGAACTAAATCAGAAGCAACAGCAGGTAAAATTATCATTAGCAGCGACCATGACCGAACTACAAATACGTCGGCAATCGATAACCACGAATCATCTGATGATGGCCAAATGATTAAATCTGCTTTCCGCAAATCCTTGATATTCACACCATCATTAAAAAATCATAAACATTACCGAAAGTGACACTACCACTGTTGACAGTACAGCACAATAGCAAGTAAACTCATCAATAGGGTTTTTGTTCAGCAATAAAAAAACGGCCATTGTAATTGCTTAAACGATTTAGATGACAAAAGAAAGATGCGGTGTGCGCACTCTTTTCATTATAATGACCGTATCCCACAAGAAGATATAATGGCGCCGCAAGCGCCGGCGTTTAGAAATTTCAGGTGTGTAGTACGCCGTGTGGGTCTACTAGGTAGACCGATGACCTGCAGAAAATGGAGCAGGTGGGGAATATTGAGAAAGGAATTTGTCCAGTAGTGGACTTCTGCATGCCGATGATGATGGAACATGTGTTATTTAAAGCTAAAGCAAGGGAGAGAGTAATGGAAATGCAAAGAGACTAAGGGAACTAATTAACATGGAAGCTATATCAACTATGCAGGCGTTTATTGGTACATTTAACTACAAATAAAAAATATATGCGAATAAATGTTAGTGTGACTAAATCAAATTGCAATTTGAAGGAATTGATATACAACATCCTGGTTAAAAAAAGGAATAGAGATTACCATAACCTAGGAAAATAGGCAAAGCCGTAGAGCAGAAACTAGTCATCCGAGTTTCGGACAGAGCCGTAGATTCGACCCTTTAAGCTTTACTATCAGTACATAGATACTGAAGACCAGGAAGACTAATTTAAACTAAAAAAAAAGATAAATAACTGAAGAATTTCGGTAACAAGAATTTCTCAGTACATTTTATCGTATTACAACAAATGCATGCCAATATTTCAAGGATAAAGTAAATTATCAAGGTTTTATCGTATATCACAATGACGTCTAAAAGTCCATTAAATATGTATGGTGTATTGAAACGACGCAAGGTCATTTTAACCAGATTAATTACTTTTCCACGAGTTTAGTTAGGGTGTTGTTTGCGGGTGTTGCCAGGGTGAATATTGGCCTCAAAACGAAAAGGTTGAACAAGTTGACGTGTTTTAGAACAATGACCTAGACTTTGAAGCCTTCTAGGAAACGATGCATAAATTACAAGTTTTATGTGGAAAATATTTGGAATGTATAAAGCAATGTTTATTCAGATAGATTTCCGTCGAATTGCAAGATCTTAAGTACACACCGACAAGTACCTAGAAAAGTGATTGTTTAGATTTTTTCTCCTTATTTTCTTCTTCGGTTTTGGTGAAGGAAAAAAGGTATTTACCTACCCATCGAACGACAGAAACAGTGAGCAAATCACTTGACAGCTTTGTGTTTGTTTTGATGTGGACGTATACGTCTCAATCTGACGAAATTATTTTCGTCTTTGCTTATATTCATCGACTCACGTCATGGAGGGCTAAAATGTGCGCCAAAGTCAAATACCTACTCATTTTCTAATCAAAAACTGTTATTATCATCTTTTTCTCCCTACGGAGCTATGATAACCTCCCATATTTTTAAAGCAATGAAAATAATGTTCCATTCGCAGAATTTCCTAAAAAGATCAAACACGCGTTGGAATGCTGCGCATACGTCTTCACATTGATAGGTATTATTTATCGATACGAAATTTAGATAAGATACCGTCATCTGATGCTGATAATGTGTAGTGTTTTAAACTACAAGTGGTGCTTCTTGATGTGTTTTACTACGCCGATTCTGACGCACATTTCCACCTTAGATTCGAGATATACTTCACTCAACTACACCAAAATTCAAATGAAGCTGATGTCTTTAATGCCGAGCCACGAGCATCTCCGATCGAAGATCATTGGGATAAGAAATAACTTCGACAATTATACGAGAAACCAATTAAGTATAGCGTTTCCAATGCAGTACAGGTAATGCACTTACATGGATTTTATGGTAGCAATTGGCCCAAAAGTATAACTGACGGGATATACCGTTAAAAATGTGATTAAAAACTGAGATTAATTAATTGTGAGTGGTGATTATGTAAATACAGTTATAAAGGATAATGAAAAAGAGATAATCGTAAGTGAATTAATATTATTAGCAGCAATTAATGATCTACAAGACCATGTTTATAAAACTGGTCGAGGTTTTGTTTTAGTAAAAAGCAGAATGATTGTTCGGTATGCTGGAATGCCGATTTCTCTCACATCCCGTGAGAGAATTAGCAATTACTTTAAGTAATTGACGTAGGTACTTTAAGATAAAATGCCGGCAGTTTAAAGAAGTATAAGGAACTAGTTATAGAGTTTTGAAAACACTTTTGGGTTTATTATGAAGATTAGTAACCAGTAGATTATTCCATGTTTTCTTCTCACTAAGACACGCATGAACCAAACTACATAACATTCAATGATATGAAAATCCGCCAAAATTATATGTGCAACGCTTCTTAATGGTAAATTTAGTTTTTGTAAAGATTTCACAATGATAATTGGCCTCGTAGGTACAGCAATTAATACTCTTGTAATCCCTGACATACACGCTTTGCAATTTGTAGTGTAATTAGTTAAAATAAGGCAAGTGTCTTTATTAAATACAAGTTCTGATACGAAGGATTTATCAATGATTTTATTTCTTAAAACTGTTATAGCTTAAACATAAACACAACCTTATTTCTAAGGATTAAGTTCTATAATCCCTTCTTAGGATATCACAATTGAATATACTCGAAAGTTAAGTCGGTCACTTACCTCAAGTTTTTTGGAGTACTCATCAGCAACTCGTTCCTGCTCCTTCTTCAACTCCTCGTTCTTATCCAGGAGGGCTTTCCCCAGTTCAGCTGCCAGCAGCAAATCAGATTCCTTCTGTTGCAACTGGCTCCACACATCAGGTTCCTGGCCTGCATCCATCTTGGTAGATGTATCTCTTGCAGCCGACATCTCGGCAACATACGCTTCGAGGTCTTCGTAAAAATGCTCGTCAGATATGCTCAAAGCAGATGGAGTTATCCTAGTCCCGCTACGACTTCTGCTTCTTCTATGCTTACTTATCGGAGTAGAGGACCTAATAGCTCCTCTGCCAACAAATTCAGTTTCGTCAGTTATAAAATTGGGTGATCTATTACGATCCGGTGGTTCAACGCTGGATTTTCTACTTCTAATATTTGCACTAAATTCACCAGCCATTTATCTAGACCTGTCCACGATACAAACAGCGTTTAACTCTGCACTATTTTGGTATAGTTGTTCTTTTTGAAGATTTTATCGAGCGCCTGTTGGATTTTCACCGGTTTGGGCAGTTTCAGTTTAAATATGTTCTTATTTATGTCGTATTCCTTTTTTAATGCCATTATATCAAATTTTGGTTCACAGTTATAACATTTCCGGTTCACTGACACAGCACAGCACAGCACGATCACGTCCAATGCGTTTGTTATGTTAAGTCGATGCACTCGCGAGCCGGCGCAACGCAGATGTTGCCTCGACAACGGATCGGACACAACAGAGCTCCGCGAAACCTTTTCAGGCTGAGCGGCCCGAGACGGCCAAAGATTATGATAGATAAGAGGGGCAGGTAGGTAGATAACGGGTGATTTTTTAGTAAGCGAAAATAAGCCTTTCACGCCTGCTCATCTAATGATACCGCACCTTTAAAATGAAAACGACGCATCGTTCTGAAGGTGCGATTAATTCTTGATTCATCTAGTATTTGTCTTATTGGCCTGAGTTAGTCCTTTACTTAGTCCGTCATAATTATCATTTTATATTTGTTTTGGCGTCGAAAAAAGCAAAATTTTTCGATGGGAATATTTTTTTATAATTAATATACTTTCTTTTTTACTAAATTGTTATTGCTAGTTGTTTTCCGCATTCTGCGAGTAGTAAAATAAACTTAGCAGTTTACTTAAAAAAAAATATTTTTACGAAACAGGTTTAGCGTCAGGTTAAAGATAGGAGTTTGTGAATTTGATTAAAAAATATTTACATTTATTTAGTATCTGCCCCGCGGTTTCTCCCGTGTTCCCGATTGACCAATTGTTTTCGCGGGATAAAACGTATTATATTCATCCAAATCCCCGTTGAGTAGTTTTTGCGTAAAAGAATAATAAATATCCATACATCTATATATTTGTTACTCTTTTGCGAAAAAAAAAACATATGAACCCAAAACTGAAAGCGAAAATAATAAAAAAATCATTGTCTATTAAAACAATAGATCAACCTTTCTTTTTTAATTTACTCTATGTCAAAGACCACACGTGCATTAGAGTGGAACAAAATTAACAGGTGATACTAAAGCCTTCAAGAGTAAAAGAGACACAGCTATACATCACCAAGGTGATACAAAGAGAGCGGTTGGTCAAACGAAAATGTTGTAACGTTTTATTTGATATTTTATTGTGTTTTAAAATCAGGAAATGATCTCACGTTATAAATTAAGTTTTGTGATGAAATGAGGACCTTGACTTCTATATTTGGTGATAGATTAATATGTATTTGATGTCTATTCATAAATTACATATAAATATAAAATCTGCAATAAAGTAAACGTAAGCGCGACCCTATTTAAGGCCAAATTGCATAATGTTATTGCATTGCTTTTTATATACATTGCATTGCTTTACTTAATTCAGTATTTAAGTAACAATTTTTTTTTTCTTTTGACCACTGTCTACAATAGCATGTCTCTTAAACACATGTATTATTTTTATCTATCTTATCTAGACATCTATGTATATTAATATAATAAAGCTGAAGAGTTATTTTGTTTGTTTAAACGCGCTAATCTCTGGAACTACCAACCAGTCGGGTTCGAAAAATACTCGAGTGTTATAGGCTATTTTTTGTCCCGGGTGAAACCGCGGGGGACTGACTACTTTACAAAATAGGCTGATAATTTATATTTAGTCCCTCATTTACGTTAACAAAATATACACCGTGACTTTTTATTTGTCTTAGAAACGCAGCCCACATAATGTACCCAATGAATTAGTACTAATTATTGAAAAAAAAAAAATTTTTTTTTTTTGTCATTTGTATCAATAAAAAAATGCAAATAATTATTCATTATGATGACGCATGACGTCCTGTTACGAGCGCAGTCTACTCGAACGTGCTCTGGGTTGGTATTTTCTACCATTTTATACGTAAACTTTAATTTATTAACTCGAATTGTCATAATTCTAATAAATTTTAATATATTTTTTTAATATACGTAGGATCAAAAAAAATTTTTTTCTTTACGATTAGTACCTATACATTGGGTACATCACGTGGGCTGCGTTTCTAAGACGAATATAAATTCACGGTGTATATGACATATAATCGATCGGCAAAGTTAAGCTACCAACTGGATGGGTGACCGCCTGGTGGTATTTCAAATTGAGCGTTTCCGTGCTTCGGAAGGCACGTAAAGCCGTTGGTCCCGGTTATCACTTAATTGTGATTGTCGCTAAGCTAGTCGGATGCCTCCTAGGCGGCTAGAAAAATTCCAACACAAGGTTGACTAGCCTACCTCCACCGATCCGCAGTGGACACGCGTGGTGGAGTATTGCCCATTCCCTTTCACCCTCATTTGTGAAAGGAGCCTGTGCTCAGCAGTGGGACATTATAGGCTGATGATGATGATGATCTCACTATCCCATCTCATCTCAATTCTCAATCAAATTATAAATATGAAATTCTGGATTCTGGATGTTTGTAACTCAATCCCGCAGTTCCCGCATAAACAGCTGAACGTATTTGGATGAAATTTGGCACACAGAATATGTTTTGGACACAATATGATACCCGTCGGGAAGCAGGTGTGACCGTAAAGCGAAAGTAAATAATAAAAATGTTTTTGAAAAAGACGTCATTTCAGTAATAGTGCCATATTAGAAAGTCATAACTGTGTTATGACCGCACATATGTTACGAGGTTAAGCAATTTTCAGCGCGGTCAGTACCTGCGTAGATGACCGTTACTTTTGTGACGAGGAGATGCTTCCTATTTCAATCGAGAAGGTCTAACTATATCTGCTATTTAAAGGTGTAGTTTTTTTTTTTTTTACTGTTTATAGGCCTATGTTTGACCGCAATCTCACCATGGTAAGTGATGATGCGGCCGAAGGTGGTAAGCACACAAAGCCTAGAAGGAACTGGCTCTCAAGTGCAGCTATCGGAACACACCGAAAGGTGCTTGGCGACAGATTTTCAATTTGAGGGTGGTAGCCAGCCAGGTGGGTACTACAAAGTACCCTACCACCGTGCTATGGTTTCCTCACGTTGTTTTCCTTCACCGAAAGCTCAAGCTCATTGTAGGATTCGAACCCGGGACCTTCGTCTCGGTATCCGACGTCACTACCACTGAGCTATCATCGCCTTACTAATGTAATAAAGCGGAAGAATTTATTTGTTTGTTTGTGTACACGGGCTAATCTCTGGAACTACCAGTCGGATTCGAAACATTCTTTCACTAATAGGAAGCTAATTATCCCCGAGTATTATAGGCTACTTTTTATCCCGGGAATACGGGTGAAACCGCGGGGGACAAGAGGAAGACTTTGTTTGTTAGTTTCAACGAGCTAATCTCTGGAATTATCAGTCGGATTCGAAACATTCTTTCACTAATAGGAAGCTACCCTTAGATCCTAATAATATAAGAGTTTTTGTTTGTTTGTTTAAATGCGCTAATCTCAAGAACTATCAGTCGCTTTCGAAAAATTCTTTCACTAATAGCAAGCTACATTATCCCAGAGTTGTTTTATACCCGGATCGCGGGTGAAACCGCGGGAGACAGCTAGTTTATTATATAGAAATAATTGTTCTGTTTCCAAATGAATCCAAAAAAATGTTTATACAATATAGGCCCTAATAAGGAACTTACGAACGTAACGATTTTACCACCGGTTCGTAATACACTTAAACTGAGAAGTCTCCCGGCAAGAAACTCTTAAAAAACAAAGACATGGAATCCATTCTGGGCATTATACAGGGTGTTGTTTTGGTCGGCGACAAGCGACCCAGGAGCGGTAGTACAAAATATATATTCCCCAAAAATGGACTTAATTCCATTAAATACTGTAAATATGTTGAGAAATACCTTATTCAATTTGAAATAAAATTACCGCAAAGTATGGTTACTAGGCACGTGCACTGACTAGAGCTAGGCGCAAGCCGCCATCGCCCCACCCCTTTACTCCCTCGCACTCCCGTTGATTATTATGTCTACACTTTAGCTTATTATATGATTTTCAAAAAAAAATTTTTTTTAATTTTTTTATTAAAAAAAATAAAGTAATTATATTTTTAATATTTTTTTTAGCACCTGTATCATTTGTATTATCGACCCTGAGTGGCTCGTCGCTGACCAAAACAACGACCTGTATAGGCCCTAATAAGACACTTACGAACGTAACGATTTTACCACCGGTTCGTAATACACTTAAACTGAGAAGTCTCCCGGCAAGAAACTCTTAAAAAACAAAGACATGGAATCCATTCTGGGCATTATATACTAGTTTACTGATATCTTACTATTACTGATACTGATACATTTGGCTGCCTAGCAGTAATATCGATTCAGCAACTGAAATAACTTTACGTGCTTACATTACGTAGAGGAAGATTGGTGAAGTAATATTAATCAAAATGGCGATCCTACCAACTGATGATATGGAGATGGAGAAGATAGCTGAAGATGAGCTGTCCAAGTTGCAAAAACAGGTACCTAAGTAACGGTCGCTATTTCTTTCATCATCATCATCAGCCTATAATGTCCCAATGCTGAGCACAGGCCTTCTTTCACAAATGAGGGTGAAAGGGAATGGCAGGATACTCAACCACGCGTGCCCACTGCGGATCGGTGGAGGTAGGCTAGTGGTCTTCTGTTGGAGTTTTCAAGCCGCCTAGTAGGCCTCCAACTAGCTTAACGACTATCACAATTAAGGCGCGGACTGACTACGATTTTGACAGCACTCGTTCTTCACTGGAATAAGGCTGAAAATGGTAAATCATAAATGTGTCGACTCTATGTAACGGACTGTTATTTACGGGTTTTCTTTAGATTATACAGAATATACACATTAAATTGAATAAGTGTCCGGTTAACATTCTAATATAATTCTGTATCTTATATATTCTTAAAAATAAAATTATTGTCATCGCTGAAAATATGGAGAATTTCGACGCGACCCTTCTGTCCACAGAATTTTTTGTGTTAGGTATTTTGATTGCGTTACGTCATACTCGACTCTCAAAGAAACCCATTTTTGTGCATTTGAGCTTAGACCTCCCCTTAAGTGATAACCGGGACCAACGGCTTTACGTGCCCTCCGAAGCACAGAAACGCTCGATTTGAAATACCACTAGGCGGTCATCCATCCAGGTACCGAACACGACAGTGGTAGCTTAACTTGCCGATCTTTACTAAACTAAAAATAAATCTGCAAGGGATCTGTATGGTCACACGAGCTCTTCATACTGAGCAATTTTTGTTTGTATTTTTTTTATAAACCGTGGAAATTTTTTACGGTTCAGGGTCGGAGAAGGATCGATGTAAGAAAACTTAATCGATCCTTCTCCGACAAGGATCAAAAAGCTCTATGGGACCGAGTTAGGTTAGGGAACTAGAAATGACACAAACCGAAAAATTCTCATACATTTTGTTAGTAAAATGAATTTGAAACGTATTTTTTTTTTCAAAAACTATACACCAGTTTATTAAGTGTGTGGGTTAAAAAATTAACATTACATACATACCACATTGTGTACATTCAGTATACAAATTCAAACATTCGAGAATGTTTCTTATCTTGACATTTTCAACAGATAAGGAATGTTATTTCACTTTCATCAACAAAACTTTATGTAACACTTATATACAAAACAACATAACAGTTTACATTATAAACTTAAGCATGGGAGCACATTTTATTGAGAAAACAAACTGCTTAGCACAGACACAAATCTAAATAGATAACGCACCTCCATCCGTATGAAAACCTAGCGTGTAATTTTTTCTACCTGCCATAATTTCACAAGAGCGCTTTAGTTAGGCTTGCATTAGAGCTATAACGTGAAAATGAAACGATCCTATTTGTCAACTAAATACATCCCTCGCTACACATCTCTCGGTGGACATGGAGCGAGTTCCCTGTCCGCGCGAAACAGTTTCAAAAGAAGAGCATGCTCTCCCTTTTAGCATAGTTTTTGGCACGCGAAGTACCTACATGCAATCGCGTAATCTATTTAGATTTATATCTGTGCTGCTTAGTTATTTGGGACCAAACGCTTGTGCCAAGAAATCTCCCTAGATATTTAATAATTGAATTCACAATGAGTCTAATTGAGCTTGAAACTCCTTCACATGGCTTACTCCTCAGTTCAGGGTGATGGAAATAGACCGCGGGACGGTGATGTCCAGCGTCCAACCCACGCTGAGGATGCAGAAGAACATCATCAACACCCTGAACACTGAGCTGGAGAAGGTCATGATGGAACTAAAGGTTTGGATCAAAGAGAATGACGATTGCTTATCTTATAGACAAGAATAGCAACATGCTATCGCTAGTTTTAACTATTAATGTTGGAAAGGAACTTATTTTATAATTACAATAAAACCGGCCAAGTGCGAGTCTGAATCTGACTCGCTCACCGAGGGTTCCGACCTTCCCTTGATGTATATTTCTCACTACGAGCCATAACTGTTCTAAAAAACCGGACCGCATAACTAAGTTTGTTTGTGTGCGAATTTAATGAAAAGAAAGTCAGTTGTTATTTTTCCTGTAGACAATTACGTTTATACATTACGTTTCAGATGTTTCAGATTAATTTAGATAGGTAAGGGGGAGTGGTATTTTTTTGACATTTTACGCAATATAAAAGACACCTATTTAAGAAAACCCATTTCAGATCTTTTTGGTAAGAAAATAAAAATGTTTTTTTATTTTTTTTATTTGTGATAAGGTTGGGTCAGCAATATTTTACTACTATTCCGAATTTCAAATCAATAGCATTGGTGTTTGCTGAAATATATGGTTGTGACAGACGGACAGGCAGATAGACGGACAGATGGATGGAGTGGCACCATTTTACCATATATCCTTAAAATCAATGATAATGTATCTTCGAAAATCTACAATCTGTATCACTCACTCATACATAACATTTAGTTGAAGGAAAACAACAAGAGGAACCTGGACTGGTACCACCCAATGGGATTCAAAGTCAAAGCTTTTTCTTTTTTTTATGCAGTCAACTCCTATGATCCGTTCCTGACGATGACGTCATAATTCTCATCTCAACAGTTAACAAAAAGCAACTCCAACGTGTTAGACAACGCAAGAACCAGAGAGAAGCTGATAGCCCTCCTGAAGGAGCATGAGCGATGCTCGGCTGAGGTCAGAGAGCACCGCGGCAATATCAGCGAGCTGGACTTCTTGCTCAAGCAGGTCCAGAAGGAGATTAAGGGGTTGAAGTCTAAGGGGACTAGTTCGGAGAAGGTGGGTGGGTTTATTAGTGCTTAGTGGATAATAGAGAGATGAAATCTTCAATAATTTATTTATTGTAAAAGGGATATTATAAAAGGGAGTATTACGAGGGATGTAAATTTGTGATGAAGAGAGTATAACATTCAGTTCGCAGAAATAGAGAAGGCAGAAGGAAGTATGGAAGGTATGTTTAAAATTATGACTGAAAGAGAGGAATGAAGAAAAGTTGGCTTTAAAATTAAGGATATTTTTTTTGGACTAAAGTTGTATTAGTCAGACATTTACATGTGTAAGTAATCTTCTTTGCAAATAAGATCCCACCAAAAACATTTTTATGTAAAATGTTGCCGCCAAGACATATAGCTTGCACTGTCAAAAAGTTATCAGATCTCATGTAGAGCCAAGCTTATAACTCTACTTGCCCTTACTCTACTTGCCCTTACTCTACAAGCCCTTACTTCACAAACTCTACACACCGTAGTCAAAATATGTGGCTTGGCCGTTTCACTACTACAAGAACTAACAAAAAACTAAAATCGACTTCAAAATACACTAAAAAGTATTCAGATCCTCACCAGTAGGGCTATTTTAAAACGTCGGATTCGATATCGGAAACGGATTAAGAAATTTCCGAGGCAAATTTCAGCAATTGCTATTTTAATTTCCGAAAACTTTTAGATGAATCGAATTGATATTTCCGTAAAGAAACATCAAAAATATTCGAATTCGGAAATTAAATAAGCAATTGCGGTATATCGCCTCGGTTGTTTTTGAATCCGTTTCCGATATCGAATCCGAGCGTTTTAAAATACCCCTGCTGATGACGATGGGACCAAACGAGAAGTATAACCTTCCAAACAAAAAAGAATTTACGAAAGCGGTTAACAAATTACGGATTATGATGTAACAAGCATTTAAAAAAACAACCGAATTGAATACCTCCTCCTTTTTTGAAGTCTGTTAAAAATAAAATAACGAGGAAGCGACTCTAAAAAACTAAATTTTCAGGTGTTCATGGCAAACGCCGTGACCGATCAGACGGTGATCAGACAGCTGGAAAACCGCCTGGACACAGCCATGAAGAAGTTCAACACAGTGAATAGCGACAACTTTAAGTTGCGAGTTGAGATCGATCGACTTCTTAGGGATCGGTAAGAGAAACACTATTGAAACTATTATATAAATAAAGTAATGGAAGAGATAGCACAGCCTGCCGCAACTGCCCGAATAATCCATCACTAGACTTCAAAGAAGCTCAAATAATAACACTATTTTATCAACAGACGCATTACCCTTTTCAAAATCTCGGGTAACCCGACTGTGAAAGTACCTTCACCTTAAAGAAGATCGTTTCTTTACTGTGTATAGGCCACAATCTCACCATAGTAAGTGATGATGTGGCCGAAGGTGGTAAGCACATAGCTGTCGAAACACACCGATAGGCGCTTGGCGACAGATTTTCAACTTGAGGGTGGTATCCAACCAAGTAGGTACCACAGAGTACCCTAACACCGTGCTATTTTTTCCTGATGTTTCCTTCACCGAAAGCTCAAGCACATTGTAGGATTCGAAACCGGGACCTTTTTCTCGGTATTAGACGTCACAACGCCTGAAATCGCCTTAAAATATCGTATCCAAATAACATTACTTTAATATGATGTTGTGTTCCTGCGGTAAGTAGGAGACATCATAGATAAATTAGAAAAGGACAGATATAATCTTTATGTTATACTGTACCCCCTGTTACACTGTCTCCCACTTGACCCAAAGGGCACCAGAGCTCAATGAGGAGGCACTGTGCTGTGGGGACCAGCGATGTGACTAGGACTAAAAGATGTACCTTCCACTGCCAGCTTAAGATTCCTCTTAACCTCCCTTCAAACCCCTTCAGAATTTAGAGACCTTTGCATGGTCAGCAACGCGAGAGTGATATACCTGGTGTTCTATGCTTACCATCAGGCGGGCCGTACGCTTGTTTGCTACCAGGAGGACCCGTAAATCGTCTCTTCATTATAATATTTTCAGTCAATTCTTCAACACAATCTGGAAGAACCAAATCAAACGGCTGATGGATGGTAAAGCTCAAATCCTGGAGTTGGTGGAGCAGGCGATCACCACCTACGACCAGCGCGAGGAGTGGTGCTCGAAACTTGACGCTCTGAAGGAAAAGGCGGCCATTGATTACAGGAAACATTGCTTGGTACGACATACAATATTTTGAAGAGAATCTAGTGTTTTTGAAAGGACTTAAATAATTGGTCTGGATAAAAAGCCCAGACTCTTTAACCAAAGACAAAAAAAACTAAAACTACGATGTCACTTCCTTTTTTTCTCATGTTCAATCAGCCGTTCTGCGGTCCTTCACCTCGAAACGTGACTTTAGAATACCTATTTCACACCTGTCTATTGATCACTATTTGGAAAATCTTTGACAATGAAATGTAACGTTAGCTATTATAAAATGTATCCTCAAGCCCATGTGCAACTGGGGTTAGTGGGACTTAGAATAAAGGTTATGGTTCCCCTGCCTGTCGTAAAAGGTCGTCCGGACACAACGCTTCGCTTCATCGTTTCTTATACGAACAGCAAAGGAGTGGAACTCTCTTCTGGGGTATGTGTTTCCCGACACCTATAACGGATGTATTCAAGGCTAGAGTGAATAGGCTTTTTCTGGGTAAGCGTGCTACATCCTCGTGGGGTCAGATGAAGGTCAAACGCAAGCCCATTTAACATTTAAAAAAGGCGACTAATGGGGTCCTTTGGAGTCGTCGGTGTGGTGCCCAGAAGCGACCCCAAAGAGAATGATGGGTCGATGTGGTCCGAGTCATCCAGGGAAGGTTCTGAGCCTCCCTCAGAACCTTCACTGAATGACGCGGGTATCACACTTCCCCCGAAACGGGCGCTGCGTGGGTACGGGTTTTGTATGAGAACTCGTACAGTCGTCCCCAGTTTAGTATTGTTTTACAAAAATAATACAATACTGCTCACGTCAGTATTATAGATTAGCTGTCTCCCTCTGTTTCACCCGCGTGCCCAGGATAAAATAATCCTATGTCCTCCTGTCCATACCATAGTTGTGCATTGTGCATTCCAAATTTCAGACGCGATAGGTTGAGAAGTTAAGGCGTGAAAGCGTAACAAACAAACAAATAAACAAACTGACATTAAATGTTATCAGTCGGTACAGTATTACCCAACTGATATGGCGCGTCGTGAATCTTCGTTCGCACAGAAAATAAAGTATGGCCCCGAAGATTAACGAAAGAATACTTAAAACTTACAATCAACCTTAAATCACTACTATAAGGTTCATAATACACTGCAGCTGTTAGTTCCGTCTCACTCGCAAGTCACGCCCCTCCGCACGGCGCGCGCTAACATGGCGGCAGCTGACCTGTTTTCTTTCACAGGAAGTCCGTGAACTCCAACGTCAACTAGATCATAGCTTGAAGTTAGAGGAGTTCCTACGCACCAAGGGGACTGTCAGACTGACGGCGGCCGACGCGAAGGCAGAAGCCAAGAGGTTGGAGCAGCAGGAGGAAGAGATGAGGGCTTATAACAATTATGTCAATATTCTCGATGCTATTAGAGTGAGTATTCGTTTGAAGGCCCGTATTATACAAGATTAGTTTGGAAGAATAGACTGTGTTAACTGAAAATAAACTTAATGTGATGGTGAACTTAAGTTGAGCTTTGCCTGACCAAGTTCTAAGTCATTCAATTTATAGTAAAGAAAACTGGATACCTAAGTGAAAACAAAATATTTGTAAATCTATCTTTATATATAAAATTCTACTGCACGTGTGTATGTCACTGAATTCTGTCAACACAGATGGCGCTGCAGTCGATAATATAACCTAGATACCGACTGCAGCGCCATCTGCCGGGGTGATTTGTGAATCTTAACCATCCAGGGCGCCACCCAAACGCATACAAAAAAAATCATTCAAATCGGTCCAGCCGTTTAGGAGGAGTTCAGTGACACGTACAGTAGAATTAACTCCCTGGATGGTTTAGATAGGGTAGGGTAGGGTAGGGTAGCACCACGCGAACGAAGTTGCGCGGGGCAGCTAGTTGCATATAATATTACAAAATTAATCATCAATAATTTCCAGGAGTTCGCGGGTGAGGATGACGTGGACAAATTGATCCAGGAGTTCACGAGACGTGAGGAGGAGAACTACGCATTGTTCAACTACATAAACGAAGTCAATACAGAGTTGAAGAACTTGAGTGACAATGTTAAAACGCTTAAAGTTGATATTGGTAAGTTAGATGATGATATATATACTTGTAGATAGAAAAACAAAAATTCAATTAACGATTCAAGAATAGATTTAGTTAATCAAAAATAAAACCTATATCATGGGTCCAGGATTTAAATTCAATTGGATCATTGCCTAGACTTAACTCGTTTTATGTTCTAAAATACTTGTACGAGAATCAAAACTTTAGTCAAATGTTAGGAATAGATTGTGTCATTCTAAAATGAACCCTATGTCATACGGCCAGGTTCCGAATTCAATTGTTAATCTCTAGGTACCCAAAAGTCGTTGACGTTCTCCCTATTTATCAAGTTTTGTTCCATAATACCTAAATGCTTCACATTTTAAAGACGATAGCTCAGTGGTTGTGACGTCGGAAGCCGAGACGGAGGTCACGAGTTTGATTGTATCCTACAAAGAACTTGAGTTTTCGGTAAAGAAAAACATCGTGAGGGAACCATAGCACGGTGGTACGGTACTTTGTAGGACCGACCTGACTGACTACCACCCTCAAGTTGAAAGCACCTAATCGGTGTGTTCCGACAGCTGCAATTTGCTTACCACCTTCGGCCACATCATCACTTACCATGGTGAGATTGTGGTCAAACACAGGCCGGCAGGTATACAGAAGTAGAAAAAACTACCTAAATCACTTTCATACATTACAATTCTTCCAGCGGAAGAAAACGCAAAACACCTCGCGAAGTTACTCCAACAACAGGACAGCATAGAGTCCCTACGCACTACGCTCGAGGAGAAGCGGCTCGCCACACAGTGCGTGAGCGCCGCCTGCGACAAGAGCGCCGAGGTGCTGGCCACGCTGCTGCAGCAGATACAAGTGCTTGCTATGTTAGTACTGGGCTTGGCATATAGATGGCGCTGTTTTATAAATTTGCAAAGTGGCTGTTTTTAGACCAATAAGTTTGGGATAACACTGCATTAAAATTTGATATCGTTTCAAAGCTAAAAGAGCCAGCTCTCAAACGATGTAGTACTTTTAATACGGGAAGCGTAAATTTTTGCCATTTCAGATGTTAATAAAAAAAATACTTCATATAAAAATTTACAAATGTGCACTGTTCCATACTAATTAACATTTTTTGCGAATACGAGAAATGGTACAGTAAATGCAATTGAAGTTTCCAGATGCTGACTTTTGTATGTTTTAAATGATACCGAATAATTGTTTTATGTGGCACGGTATAGATCCCGGCAAACTTCTTGGCACAATTTGGGCGTAATGGCACAGATTACTAAATGATCTGCTCCTCTATAAAGGAAGCTAAAGCAATATTAACAAATTTTTCGAATTGACAGCAGTGTTACCGCCGTCCTTTAATTACCAAATTTAAATTTACTGCTTTAATATTTTGACCTATTAGAGGTATCATTCCAGTTCCCTTTAAAATTATTTACTTCGCAACCGACATATTTCCCTCCCTATCCCACACGCACCAAACCATACTGGCGATGTCGCCATCTCGCTCTCAAGATAGAAGAGGTACGAAGCTCGCAGCGTGTGGAACGGGACTTGTTTTGAAGAATCCATGGCGGATAGGCAGTTTTTTTTGTGTGTGAAGTGTTTGAAAATATAATTAAATAATATAACCAATCGTTCGCGGCCGCGTAATACTAATAACCAATAACACAAGTGAAATATATATACAGTGAAAGTCAAGAAGACCACAGGACGAGCATCCAGGAGATCCCAGGTTGGTGCGCCCCCTTTTCCTCATGCTGGTTGCTTTCTTCTCTTTTTTTTTACAATCTAAATTAATCTCCACAACAGTCCACTAATTAACGAGTTATAGCATCAATTACGCATCAAGCAGATTTTATGCAATTCATCAATTCCGAATCTTTTATTGAATTGAATTGTCTATAATGAGTGACTAGTATACCAAAAAATATTGAAATTACGTAGGACCTGCCGAGAATTCGAAAAAATGAGTTCCGTAAGCAATATTGCTTTGCTTCCTTTTTAGCCCCCCAGGAGAATGGTTTACACAGGTACTCGTAGATTATTTAATGAATAGTCTCGCAAAAATCCCCCCCCCCCCCCCCCTCCAAACCCCGCACCCTGGACCCGGCGCCAATCCACCAGAGATCTACAATTTGGCTTCTGTGCAGTTAAGTTTTGTGCCAAGAAGTTTGCCGGTTACTTTACTGTGATGAGCTACTTTGACGCTGACTGTGTACATATTATTTTTTGTATCAGGTCATCTGACTGCGGCTCGCTGCCTCTGTTGAAGTTGTTGGGCAAATCGTTCGATATAAACGTGACGAACGCGCGTCTCTACATCAAGAGCTTGGAGAAAAAGATCATGGAAATTGTTGATGTTATTAAACTAGACGAGGTAATTGCATTTTACTTATTTACTAACAAATATGTCGACTAAATCTTATAGGGCCTCGTTTTTATTTATAACGGGCCCGTTGGCGTGTATGGATAAGATTCCACCTATCACGCCGCAGTCGTGGGTTCGATTCCCACATGGACATGCATTTGTGTGCATGAACATGGTTACATGTTCTGAGTCTGGGTGTAATTATGTATATTAAGTTTACGGTAGTAGAAAATTCTATATCGACGACCCACGTATCAAAATGTGTAATGTGAGTGCATCGAACGTTCATTTTGATTGAAATAATAGGTCTTAACCTATGAAATTGCCGTAAATAACCTATGAAGTTTTATTAGTTCGGGTCGGGCCGGCCGCGGGACCGGGTTTTTTTATTTATTTTCAACACACTCGCTCGTAAAGTAACATTTATTGCACCGCTTTTAGTATCTTAATGCAGCTTAGTACCCATTTGTGCTTTTTACTTTACATTACCGCACAGTTTTATGAAGATATAATCCCGATTTTGATAAGTTTGTACCTCACTGCAAGTGATGTGTAGACCAAGCTTTCTTAATTTAGACGGGTAAAATAGTTTAACAGTTGTCAATGCCACTGCGTTAGCAAAGATGCATTGATTGCATGGGTGATTACTTCGATTAATACAAATAAAAAATACATGAAAAAAATTCGTTTAAATTTTTTCATACAAAACGGCAATTTCATAGGTAAAGACCTAATATATTCCGCCAATTTTCCACCACTGACAATGCGCTCTGATTGGCCATGTCAAAAACACACGATGCAGTTATTGGTCCTTACTGTACAAAATCAGTGCAAAATCACTGAATGTGCGGAATTTGATTGTTCAGTATTACCACTCTAAAGGCATCTTTCTTCGATGTATGATGTGTCTCAAAACACTATGAGGTTTGCAGTCTAGTTTGCACGTGTGGCCACTGCACAGTGTGCGCATGCAAGACGGAGCGAGTAGCAGGGCTAAAATAATCTTTTCAGTCAATACATACATGAAATAAGGACTACTTATCTTTGTATTTTTAAAGGCGTTTCTTAGATTTTTTACACTGTACGTTAAATCAAAATCAAAAAGTCATTTATTCAGTTTAGGCCCTAGTAAGGCACTTATGAACGTTAAATTGGTACATACAGTTAAATTTACCACTGGTTCGGACTGAGAAGACTCCGGCAAGAAACTCAGCAAGGTTTTTTTTTTGTGGAAGATCTTTTTATATTACAGCTTTTTTTCCCTTATTATACCTTTAGCAATAACTATACTCTATTTCACATAGGATGAGTCTTCAAGGTCAAGGGTTTTTTACCAATATCTAGTGAAATTCCATTTGATTACTCTGAAATAATATTCACAATATTTCGTGAAACCTAGCTCTATCATAGTATTCCTTTATTATATCGAAATGAACATTGAGAAATTTAATAAAATACCATGTGTCACCGAACTCATGTTATTTGAAATATACTATAGTCACAATAAACAGTATTGAAGTTCAACGCATGTGCAGGCGATCCAGCGGCAGTTGTTGGAAGGAAAGGAACGCACGCCGCCCTCGTCCCGGCGGCGGCGCGCCAAGCAACACGCCTCGCCGAGACCGCCACCACAAACACAACCACAACACAGGAGGGAACAACTCGCACAGGCCTAACTGTACTTGTCTGTCACATGTTATCATACTGGGTGGAGATTTCGAGATGGCATATTTTTAAAACCTAGATTGGGATAGTCATAGTTTAGTTAGCAGTTTCTTCAGGTTCGGCAACGCGCGAGTGATACCCCTGGTGTTGCAAGCGTCCATAGGCTACGGTAACTGCTTACCATCAGGCGGGCCGTATGCTTGTTTGCCACCTTAGTGGTATAAAAAAAAAGTCATACTGAGCAACTTTTACTATGGGAACAAAACTGAATTCTCAAAAAAAAAAAATTTTCTATACTAACCATATGTTGATGATGGAAACCTGAAAAGAAATAAAAATATAAATTAATACCTTAAAACTATCTATTGTATAAATGTAAACTAAGAAAAATGTATAAAATAATATTATGTAAGTACTTACCTTGTTTGCTTATGCTATATCAGTGTATGTATCTACCTACCTACTAACATTGAAATAAATGGGTGGACGTTAGCCGTTTAGTCGTCTGCACACCGCTCTTAAAGCTACACGCTGTTCGACTAGCGATCCAATTTAACCGAAAAAGTCTCATCTTTTATTTAAATCTCAAACCAACGCCTCTGTCGTGTACAAAGCTGGTCATTCGAGTCAGATCTTCGTTGTTGAGAGTTAAAACTAAACCTGTAAGCAGGATGTCATTCCTCCGCACGCCGCGCAAACCCCACACACGTGGCGCATTGAAACGTGAGTTACTGGCTAACCAAGAAAAAGAGGAGACACTTGAAACGATGTCGGAAGTCATGGATAAAACAGTGTGTAAAAATAGCAGTGCACCAAGTGCGAAATTAGTCGATAAAAGTGTCACTCAAAGTGCGTCGTCTAGTGCCGTACGAAGGATGCAACTTGAACTTCAAGCTGCCCAATCGAAAATGCGTATCCAGTTGGAAGCCGCTGAAGCTGAAGCTGAGGCAAAATTAAAGGTAGCTCAAACCAAAGCACGACTCGAAACCGAATTGCTTGAAAAGAAATTAGAAGTGGAAATGGCCGAGTTGGAATCACGACGCTCTGAAAAATCATCAGTAAGCGGCGTACAAAAAGTAGAAAACTGGTTATATCGTTCTAACCAAGAAGAAAATAAGCAAAGCGAAGAAGTGTTACAAATTCAATCGAATCGTGATAATGAACAAGCCGCCTGCAGTAACGAAAAACCTCACGTTGACCGCCCAGACGTCCTCCACCAATCAGGCGACGCCAACGGTGGTAGTCGGGACGACCGCCAAGCTCAGCATAATGATGTTCACGAACCTTCTAGAAAGCAGAACAGTGATATAGATAACTTAGCTAATGCAATTCGTGATGCCATTAATGCCTCGTCTTCTAGAAGCGAAAATAAAGAATTGTTGACTAGGCTTGCCACATCGAAAGACTTACCTGTGTATTTCGGCGAACCAATGGAGTGGTTACAATTCAAGGAAGCTTACCATGAATCAACAAAGCTTTGTAAGTACAGTGATACTGAAAACATGTGGCGTTTACGCAAATGTTTGCGAGGTGATGCTAAAGATGCCGTCACTTCACTTTTGATAGGCGATACAAAGCCTGATGCTATAATCGCCACACTTGAACTGAGATTCGGCAGACCAGAGTACATTATGTTCATAATAATGTCACAGCTAAAGAAATTACTACCATTGCCATCAGCCTACCACAGCGAAATTGTCACATTTTCAACAAAAATTAAAAATTATGTGGCTGCTACAGTGGCACTGAAACAAATTAATTATTTGCATAGCCCGGAAATGTTCAGTGTGATTGTGTCCAAGTTGCCAACTACATTGATATCAAAGTGGGCTGATTACTCTCACGATAAAGACAGTAAACCAAAACTAGAATTGCTAGCAGAGTTTTTACACGACGAAGCGATAAAAACTGCAAAATCAGGTGTAAGTCACATTTATAGCCAGTCTGATCGCAAGAAACCTGAGGAGCGTAAAAATCAATACGTTCTTCTACATAAAGACACCGAGAGCAAAGAAAACTGTAAATTCTGTAAGAAAAAACTAAATCATAACCTAGAACATTGCAGTGCTTTCAAACGAGCAATGAGAAGAGATCGCTGGCGTTTTGTACGCACTAATAACTTGTGCTACAAGTGCCTGGGCGCGCGTCATAGCGAGCCCTCAGTGTCAGTGTGTACAGCTGATGAGTGTGACGTGGACGGGTGCGGGCAGCCGCACCACCGCCTGTTGCACTGGGTCCAGCGCAAGGAGCAGGCCGTGCTACACACCGAAGCGCGCGGACAGCCCGCTAGCGTGTCCGCGCTGACGCCGCCTTCCGAGCCGTGCCGCGCCGACGCCGGCGCCGCTGACGACGACTACGACGGCGATAGCGACACCGATACTGGTGCCGATGCAGGCTCCGACAACGACGTCACTGTAGCGCATGCGAGTGCATCAGTTTCCCAACAAGTGTTCCTAAAAATAGTGCCCGTTACCGTGTTCGGTCCTAGTGGTAGTGTTCATACTCATGCGTTACTCGATGACGGTGCAACCGTGACTCTTATCGCGAGTGACATCTGTGAAAAGATTGGAGTTAACGGCAAAAGCATTACAATGCGTGCACGCAGTGCATGGGACTCAGGTGAGCTTGTGTGCCAAACTGAAATCATAAACTGCCATTTAAGTAACAGTGATGGTGAACGATACACATTACAAGCTCGAAAATTAAATGAACTGAACTTGCCGACTCAGCGTATTTCATCTAAGATTTTAGCTAAATTTAATAATGCTAAATATAAGTTTTGTTATTGTAATGTACGGCCTAAGATATTAATTGGTCAGGATAACTATCATTTGATTACACCTTTAATTTGTATTGGGGGGAAAACAGGTGAACCATTCATCACAAAGACACCACTTGGCTGGTGTATGCATGGGATGGTTAGTACGGTGTGTAAAAACAAATTGGCTGATCGCTTCGTCGCACACTCATCGTGTTGTGAAGTTAGCGCTCGCGCCACTCATAGCATTGCGGCCGAACTCCGGGCCGGATCCGCGGAAACTTCACACTTGTTTACTATCCAGTGCAGCGAGCCCTCGACGACCGCGCTACCCACCGTATCCCCTGCAGGTAATAATGATAATATACAACATAATTATAGAAAAATAAGTAAATATTGCTGTGAATGCGACTCCAAGTTGCACGAGGAACTACGCCGCGCATTTGCGATAGATTCAATTGGAATTTCTAATAAGACACGCCAACATCCTGACGAGATACGAGCTGTATCTATTTTGGATAAAACCTCAAAGTTTGTAGACGGTCAGTGGTCCGTGGGTTTGCCGTGGAAGTATGATATGTTTGAAATGCCTGAATCATACCCTAATGCTTTAAAAAGATTGAATTTAGTAGAACGAAAAATATTAAAAAATTCAGATTATGCAACACGTTACCGCGAAAGAGTACAGCATTTACTTAGTAATGATTACGCACGAGAGTTAACGAAAGATGAGTGCAGTCAACTTATTTGGTATTTACCACATTTCGGGGTGGATAACCCTAATAAAAAGAAATTACGTTTGGTATTCGATGCCGCTGCCAAAACTCGCGGAAGCTCATTAAACGATTATCTATTACAGGGACCAGACTTGTTACAATCTCTTTATGGAATAATGTTGAGATTTCGTGAGAAACCTATAGGTATTATAGGTGACATAAAGGACATGTTTCTCAGGATAAAAATTAGAGCGGAGGATCAGCACGCCTTCAGATTCTTGTGGAGAGATAAAGGAGAACTAAAGACGTATGTAATGAATTCTTTAATATTTGGAGCTAACTGTTCTCCGTTTATAGCCCAGTATATTAATCAGAATTTAAATGTATCCCGATTCCAGGATCAGATTCCAGAAGCCGTCGCTGCTATACGAAACTCGCAGTACATGGATGACTATATCGATAGCCTGGATGATGAGATCTCAGCTAAGAACAGAATAGAACAAGTAACTTTTATTCATAAGAAAGGAGGTTTTCAAATGCGAAATTGGATGAGCAATAGTTCGACTGTACTACATAATATGCCACAAGAAACCTTAAGTGAAAATGCCGTAAGATTCAAGATTGAAAGTCAACCAGAACGTACACTTGGATTACTCTGGTATCCAGCAAAAGATATGTTGGCATTCGACCTATCTCTGAAACGTATTCCTAGTGATATATTACAATGCAAACGGAAACCCACCAAACGAGAATTGTTAAGAATTATAATGTCAATTTATGATGTACTTGGATTTCTTGGTCCGTTCACAATTAAAGCAAAAATCATAATGAGAGATGCTTGGCAAAGTAAATTACAATGGGATCAGGAAATAATTGATGAGTTATTTTCGCCTTTTCGTGAATGGATTAAACAATTACAGAACATAGAAAATATTCGCATACCCAGATGGTATTTTAATAGATACAAACAAGGCTCTAATTTGCATGGACTCTCAAGCAAACTTTACGAACATGATGACGTAACTTATACTACGAGTGCTCGCGAGGCGACAACACTGCAGTTACATGTATTTTGTGATGCATCGCCGACCGCGTACGCAGCCGTCGCCTACTGGCGTAAGCGAGCTAGCGATGGAAATACTTGTGTCGCATTTATTGCTAGCAAAAGCCGTATAGCACCCACAAAACTCGTTACAATACCGAGGCTTGAGTTGCAGGGAGCATTATTGGCCTGTCGATTAGCAAATACCATTACAAAGGAACACAGAATACAGCCCAATGATATATTTTATTGGTCGGATTCTACCACAGTACTTCATTGGATAAAAAATCAACACAGAAAATATAAAACGTTTATCGCTAACAGATTAGGCGAGATTGATGAAATGAGTAAACCACATCAATGGAACTACGTTCCTACAAGTATGAACGTTGCCGATCTCGCGACAAAAGAAAGCGATTTTAAACTACAAAACGACACTGAATGGTTTTCGGGACCGCCTTTCTTGTACTTCAGTAAACAGAGCTGGCCGCACGCACCTGAAATAAAGGAAAAAATTAGTGATGAGCTCTTGGAAACAATACACAATACCAATTTAATTGAAGTCAAGATACAGGACCTCCCAGTCCCTGATCCTATTCGTTTTTCAAGCTGGCTACGACTGCTACGATGTACCGCCACTGTCCTTTTGAGTGTAGAGAAACTGAAAAAGAATAAAAATACATGCATTAATGAAGAGTTAATGAGAAAAGCCGAAATCTTAATGCTTCGCCATTCACAATCACAAACCTTTCAACAAGAAATAAACCTTCTCAAGCAAGGCAAAGAAATTGAACGCAACAGTCGATTACTTACCTTGACGCCTTATTTAGATAAAGAAGGCTTGCTTCGCGTTGGTGGTCGGATTGGAGCGGCTACTGGCGTTACCATGGAAATCAAGAACCCAATCATTTTAGATGGAAATCACCATACATCAAGGCTAATTGTGAAACAATATCACATAATGGCAGCTCACTCCTGTAACGAAACCGTAGTCAATGAGTTACGTCAAAAATATTGGCTTTTGAGATTGAGACCTACTGTGCGAACTGTCGCTTCAAAGTGTATAATTTGTCGTATACGTAAAGCGACCCCTAGACCCCCGCGACTTGGAGACCTACCTGAAGCCCGATTAACACATCACCAGAGGCCATTTACTATCTGTGGCATAGATTTATTCGGACCTATGGAAGTGACGATGGGAAGACAGAGACAGAAACGGTATGGAGTACTCTTTACTTGTCTTACTGTACGAGCAGTTCATATTGAACTTGTCTCATCATTAACAGCTGATTCGATGATTATGGTTTTGCGTAGAATGGCGTCCCGTCGAGGCTGGCCTCGCACGATTATCTCAGACAATGGCACGAATTTTCATGGCGCCGAGTCCGAACTGAGGAGATCATTCGCTGACCTGGACCAAAGCAAGATAATGAGTGACGCTCTCAATACCGGAGTAAACTGGAAATTTATACCACCTGCAAGTCCACATATGGGTGGGGCATGGGAAAGACTCATCAGAAGTGTAAAAAATGCTTTGAAAGTCGTACTGCGAGAAAGGGCACCGAAAGAAGAAATATTGGCTACGCTGCTTGCTGAAATAGAAAATATAATTAATAGTAGACCTCTTACTCATGTGTCTGTGGACCCCCGTAGTCCAGAATCATTGACCCCTAACCATTTTTTGATAGGCTCGTCTTCAAACTTACCTGTGTCCGGAGTATTCGATGACGGAGATCTGTACCTACGTCGGCAGTGGCGTGCTGCTCAGCGCTTAGCTGACCTTTTCTGGAACCGTTGGATGAAGGAGATCTTGCCAACCCTCATACCTCGTCGTAAATGGAATCAGGAAGGAGCGGTTTTGAAAGTAGGTGATTTCGTAGTAGTAGTAGACCCATCATCGCCGCGTAACATCTGGCCGAAGGGAATAATACAAGCTGTTTACCCTGGACGCGATGGACGGGTAAGAGTTGTTGATATTAAAACTACGACAGGTGTGATGAAGCGACCAGCCACTCGCGTGGCTCCTATACTACTCGATGATGAGTGTCAGCTACCTGACACTGGGGGGGAGAATGTTGATGATGGAAACCTGAAAAGAAATAAAAATATAAATTAATACCTTAAAACTATCTATTGTATAAATGTAAACTAAGAAAAATGTATAAAAAATATTATGTAAGTACTTACCTTGTTTGCTTATGCTATATCAGTGTATGTATCTACCTACCTACTAACATTGAAATAAATGGGTGGACGTTAGCCGTTTAGTCGTCTGCACACCGCTCTTAAAGCTACACGCTGTTCGACTAGCGATCCAATTTAACCGAAAAAGTCTCATCTTTTATTTAAATCACAAACCAACGCCTCTGTCGTGTACACCATACGTGCCATAGTAAAAGTTGTTCAGAATGACTAACCCAATATTGGTTTCGTAAATATGCCATCCCGAAATCTCCACCCGGTATAGGCACTGTGAGTTTGTAAACTATCATAAATACGTTTCATTGATTCCGTTGTATGTAAAGAAAACACATATTTTTTAGTTTGGAAAAAATATATATGACAGTTAACAATATTTCCTAAGTTCCAGCGCGCTACAAAACACGATTTAAATAATTTTGCTACATAGAAAAAAAAAACACAAATGTACCCTCTTTTTTAGCTTTTATCGCGTTGTATGTATATAATTTTTTTTGAAGAAGAAGAAAATTGTACTATAATAATAGTCATAATATGATCTATCGCACCACAATTTTCTTTTATTTTTATATTCCTTTACATTAACACAAATCCAAAATACCTACAAAATAGTGTCGAATGCGGGTGGCGAGCCCCGCTCAGTCCTGCTCGAGCACTTGTGGTATGACAGCTTTTTTTTTTAAATTAAATGGGCTTGCATTTGGCCACTGACCCGCCCATAAGGAACGAAGACGAAGCCTAAGATGGAACACGCTTACCCAGAAAGAACCTATTCACTCCTGGCCTTGTTGTGTGAGTCAGAAAACACAGACGCCGGACATAAAGCAAGTTCCACTCCCTTACTGTCCGCATAATAAATGAGGATTCAAAACACAGTGTTCGTATTTTCGGTATGTCAAAAATGTACGGGTGAAACATAATCCTAGCGACTCGCCCTGGCCGCCCGGGTGCAATGTTAGTACTAATGTAGTATTACACCCGGGCACGGTATTGCTAATACTGTTTTTTGGTACCTAATTTTAAATCTGTGATATCTTCCAAAATATAAAAGACTAGCTGTTCGTGGCCGGCGTCGCCCGGGTGAAATTTCGGTTACATTATTGGAGTTTTCCTAGGGATCCCTATTTATTTAAATAATATTTAGCCTATGTTACTCAGTGATAATTTAGCTTTCTCCAGGCACCTCCAGGTGAAAGAATTTTTAAATTTGGGCCTGTAGTTAATGGGTTTATTCATTACAAACAAAAATACAAAAATCCAAATCTTTTCTCTTTATTATTTTTCAACAATAACACCTCTCGTATTTTTGACCTAAATTATATTGTATGTAATAGGTAATTGATTTAATCAAAAAAAATGCTTTGAAAATCTGTTATTTAATTCCATAAAATAGTTTTATCACGAAATGTAATTTGGTCAATCAACTTTTTCTTGTTTTTTATTCTGTCCCGTTGTCCAAGAGACAACAATGACCGAGTTTCTTAAAAAAACTGTTATTATGTTACTAATGTGCTTAGGAGACAGTCCAAATAATGGGCTTATAACTACGACAAAAATGTACGTGTGGTGAATTGTAACTATAGAAAAATAGAAAATCAGTTGTCCAGGGGACGTAACCATGGCAACGAGGTACAAGAAAAACTTGATCGACCCAATTATATACGAACCTTAGTACACCTAATCTATTTATTTAAGTATTTATTTTAGTATCTTAAATATAATCACAGATATTTGAACTCCATTTTTATTAAGATTTTTTCTGATGCTACCTGCAAAGATGGAAGAACGATTTATCATTTCGCTGTACCCAGAAATCATGCAGGCAAAATCAAATACTATAAATTAGCGACGTGCAGTTTAATGTTGATTTAGTGTATAAATGAGGAATTAGTTAATGTTATTGAAAATTAATTATATTTTTAATTGGTTAAATTGAAATCGGATTACGAAAATTTAAATTTGTGCATGTAAAGTTGTTAAAAACTCGTGCATCGCCAACGCTGCAAAAATCCCTTCACACCCTTGAATAACCCCATGCGTATTATTGTATTAGTCTGAATTTAGCATTCGGAAAGTCATCTTTTGTACGAAATATTCAATCTTTTCATACAAAATATCGAGCTATTAAAATGTATGAAAAAATAATCGATTTTATAGGTTAGTTCCTTAGTGAAAGTTCTTCAACATGATACACAAAACGTTTTGAAAACATGACATTTGCTCATACAGTGCGCAACAGATATGTGTGCGCGTGGCCAAAATCAGAACTAATCGTGGTCCGCTACATAAGGTGCATATTTGTACAGAATGTCACAAAAGATAAGGCACGAAAATCGCCAAAATATCTAATAATATAATCAACCTAACGCAATGTACATCCTAACTTAATATTATAAATGCGATAATGAGTTTGTTTGTTTGTTACGCCTTCACGCCTCAACTACTCAACGGATCATCATAAAATTTGGCATGCAGATAGCCTATGGTATGGAGAAGGACATAGGCTACTTTTTATCCCTGGAACGCGGGTGAAACCGGGGGGGGGACAGCTAGTAACGTATAAAAAGTTATTGCCGTGCCGTCTACTTATATCTCGCTCCCACGATTCTGTATACTGCGTGGATTTTGGCAGCATTGACGGTTCCTAATTAGTTGATCAGGTCGGTAGGCCATATAAAATATGTAGTACTATACTTCAAACTTTTCCTAGCAAACAGCGCCCTCTGTCGCCAGCACACATATCTGGTGCGCACTGTATCATTAAATAGTAACTACATATAACAAAATAGTTGTTACCAGTTCATTGTATCCTGACGGGGAGTCCCCTCGCGACGACAGAGCTCGCGATCATCACGAAGTTGGTGAAGCCCCGGGCTTTGCACACCGCCCGAAGGAGGTCATGATCTGGCGTGAACGAGCTCTTCTGTTCTACTGATGTATCTGGAATTGTTTCATTCGTGACGCTATAGCACGGAGATACGCGATACAATAAATACCACTACAGTACAATAAGTGATAGTACAGTACAATAAATATCACTGCAGTATTATAAGTGATAGTACAGTACAATAAATATCACTGCAGTATCATAAGTGATAGTACAATACAATAAATATCACTGCAGTATTGTGCCACTATAGCACACTGGGAACGACTCGAATATATTTTATAGTGAAAAGAAAACGGGATACAGCATTTGCACTTGTCCTGATCTACTACCACCAAATTAACCAAAGGCTACTCACGTTCGAAGACCGAGGTTTACCAGCTTCACTCTACGAGCTCCACAAGCCACGTAGCCAAATCCTGGCCACAGGGTTAGGTTTAATTCAGCAATCCTTGCACGGATAGTTTATCACACGTAATCACACACATAGATAAAGTCCAATATTAATTTTATATAGTTTTCAGCGTTTAATAAGCTTTTTTGATAATTTATGTACGACAACACACGCGGTAATGCCCACTCATCAACGTTCGTATCGCACTCGTCTATGGCGGAGGAAAAGATGGCCTCCACCGTGTTCTGGCTTCCCATTGGCTCGCGCGTGTGAGCATCAAAATTGAAGCTCAGCGATTGGTTAGTTTAAAAGTAATGTCACAGGACAGAAGTGCTTTATTGATGCAAACCTATGAAAATATGGTTACGAAACATTCCGCCCACCAAAATACAACCAAGGTATTTTATAGAACTTATATCCCTAACTGATGAAGAAAGCATACGAACTAGAAATAAACATTAATAAAAAAATTGAATAAGAACTAGGTTTTTTTTTTAAATTATTATAGAACGTACTAATCGGTTTGGTTAGGTAAAGGGCAGAGTTTGACTAAAGGTCTCGTAAGGCGAGAACCTTCAACTGTACGAATAGTTGCAATGCGCACGATCCCGTCGGGACTCGTATGCAGTTCCTCAACCCTCGCTAAGGGCCAATATAAGGGAAGATTGTTATCAATTTTTAAAATCACGATCGATCCCACACTTAAAGGTTTCGAATGCTTAGTCCACTTTGCCCGCTGAGTTAGAGACTGAAGATATTCATACTTCCAACGGTTCCAGAAGTCCTGCTGGAAACGTTGAATAAGCTGCCACCGACCCAAGCGATTTATGTTTAGAGCGGTGACGTCTTCATCTGGTACGGATGTTAGTGGCTCAAGTGTAAGAAAGTGACCCGGGGTAAGAACATTGAAATCGTTAGGGTCTGAACTTAGAGGACAAAGTGGCCGCGAGTTTAACATCGACTCTATTTGCACGAATAGAGTGGTGAGTTCTTCAAAGGTAAGTGCTTGACTTCCAATAATACGATAGAGGTGAGTTTTGACTGCTTTTATCTGAATTTCCCACACTCCACCGAAGTGGGGACTAGAAGGAGGGTTGAACCGAAATTCTATTTGCTCTCCATGAGCTGCGGTGTGCATGAGTTGATTAAGGCTGTTATTAGCACCTACGTAATTCGTCCCACAGTCAGAATGAATGATACTGACTCTACCGCGGCGACCAACGAATCGGCGAAGAGCAGCGATAAAAGCATCGGAAGACAGGTCAGTCACGGCCTCAAGGTGTAATGCCTTAGTGGTGAGACATACAAAAAGACAAAGGTAAGCCTTGCCTATTTTTGCACCCCTGTATCGCCCGAACTTAAGTTTAAACGGACCGCCGTAGTCTGTGCCAACGACGGAGAAAGGTTTGACCTGATTAACGCGGACGGTGGGTAAATCACTCATGTATGGTTCTAAAGGAGTAGGATTCGTTTTGTAACATGATGTACATTTTGACAAACAGTGGCGGATAGCGCGTTTCGGAGAGAGAATCCAAAACTGCTGTGACAAAAGATACTGCATCGTATTGACTCCAGGATGACAATTTTCTCGATGGAAAGCTACGATGAGAAGGTCAGTTAACCGAGATTCACGAGGAAGGAGGGCGGGGTGTTTATGTTCGAACTCAAGTCCGGATCTGGCCAAACGGCCGCCCACCCGGAGAACTCCCTGAGTGTCAACGAAAGGGTTCAACTTACGCATCTGTTTAGACAGTAAAGTGCCTTCTGTTAATTGTCGAATTTCATTGGCGAAATAATGCGATTGAACATGTTTAACGATTATCATTAACGAATTATGTAATTCCAGACGAGTAAGAAAAGAAAATGTACTTGGAGTACGATTAGAACGAATAAAAGTGATGTATTTTAACCACCAACAAATAATACGTTGAATTTTACGTATTGATGAATAACGTTCAAGAAGCATATCTATGAACAATGGGGAGGAGTCATCGTGGGTGAACAAAATACGCGGAAGCTTCTCGTCAGCATGTAATATTTCCTCATCAGGACCATTGTCATGACGAGGCCAATGATCAGGCGTAGAAGACAGCCAAGTGGGCCCCGCCCACCATAGGCTGTTGCTGACAAGATCGCATGGAAGCTGGCCACGGGAGGCAACATCCGCTGGATTTTGTTCAGAAATTACGTGACTCCAGCGAGCGCTTGGTATAGTATCATGAATATGCCCTACACGGTTCGCAATGAATGTCTTCCACCGAGTCGGATGAGATCCAATCCACGCAAGCACGACTGTTGAATCAGACCAAGCGAAGAGATCAGTACAATTCAGGCGCGGTAAGTACACGTCTTTTACAAATTTTAATAGATCGGCGACGAGTACCGCTGCACATAGCTCGAGACGAGGAAGAGAAATCGATTTAGTTGGAGCGACACGAGCTTTGGAGCAGACGAAAAATACCTGAATATTACCATCTGCATCAACCATTCGTAAGTATATGACAGCTCCATATCCGGTTTCCGAACTATCTGAAAAGCCGTGTAATTCACAAGTTTCAATGTTATTTACAGTTAAACAACGAGAGATCTTGAGCGATTCAAGAAGAGGCAGCTGTTCGAGATAACGATTCCAGAAGTGGACCACGTCTACGGGAGGGTCTTCATCCCAGCCGATTTTGAGAATCCATAACTTTTGAACCAGAATTTTAGCAATCAAGGTCAAGGGTGAAAGAAACCCGAGGGGATCGAAAATGCGAGCTAACTCGCTAAGCATATTACGCTTGGAGCATTTTTTCTCCTGCGGAGTCACGGCGAAACAAAAGGAATCAGAATTAGGATCCCATTTTAACCCCAGGACTTTGAGAACTTGCTTGTCCTCAACGTCAAGTGAAACAGGAGCAGTGAGACAATGTTCCAGTGGTAAGTCAGCTAAAAGTTCTGGAACATTACTTGCCCATTTTCTAAGTTCAAAGTGACCTTCTTTAAGCAGTTCAATGACCTCTGATTTAGCTAGCTTAGCTTCGCCTATGCTTTGAAAACCGGTGGCTATATCGTCAATATATATATCCGAAGACAAAATCTTTTTGCCAAGAGGGCGGCTGCCCCCTTCGTCGGAAACCAGCTGTTGAATGGTACGGCACGCGAGGAATGGAGCGGAGGACATGCCATACGTGACGGTATTTAGCCGGTATTCGCGAATTTCCTGATTAGGATCGAACCGCCAAAATATACGTTGGAATTCACGGTCGGCCTCCTCAACTAAGATTTGTCTATACATCTGTCGCATATCGGCTGTGAAAACAACGGGATGAATTCTAAAATTCAATAGAATTTCGACAATGTTCGTTTGTAGCTTGGGTCCGATAAGAAGAGTATCATTAAGTGAAACCCCTCTTGCGTCTTTGGCAGAAGCGTTGAAAACTACGCGTAATTTTGTCGTGGCACTCGCAGGACGTAGGATACAGTGGTGAGGAATATAATTCCTGCCCGATCCGAGCTCCTCAACTGGAACGGGACTCATATGACCGCTGTCCATGTAATCCTTCATAAAGTCACTGTATTGTTTATAAAGTTCCGGATCCTTTATAAGTTTGCGTTCGATTGAGTGAAAACAACGTAAAGCGATATCACGGGATCCGAGAAATGATATATTCTCCCCTTTATCCTTGAAGGGCAAAGAAACAATATACCGACCGGTGGGATCCCTCGAGTGAGAGTTAACAAAAAACTCCTCACATTTTTGTTCCTCTAGATTTAAACGCGGGGGTTGAGACGACTCGAACGGATCTAATTCCCACAACTTTTTTATTTCGTCATGGGAAACATCGCTTTGACTGACGAAAAACGATTGGATCTCCTCCTTGTGGCCACCAATACTTCCTATTAACAGCCAGCCGAAAACGGAGTTGAGTGCTGAAGGTTGCTTTAGCCCTCCACATACACTGCCTGGGAGAAGGAGTGAGGCGAAGACTTCCGCACCTAGAAGGAGATCTATGGGACCTGGTTTGTTACAGTCGGGATCAGCCAATTCCAAATTCTGCAAGTGATGCCATGAAGATTTGTCAAAGCAAATAGATGGCATCTTTCCACAAATACTTTGTAACGTAAACGCATCGATATTAAAAAGGGTCCGTTGATTTGCACCAATCTCTAACTCAACCCGGCCAGACACAGACGCCGAAGACTGACCTAAGCCACATATACGACGGGACGCAAACGCACGGTTAAGACCGAGACGTCTGACAGCATGATCGGTGATAAAATTACCTTGACTGCCTGAATCAATGACGGCCCGCAAAGTTTGAAAATTGCCATAAGCATCACGAACTTGCACATTAGCAGTAGATAACAAAACAATTGAACAATTACCGAGACCAGTGAACGATTGGATCTGGTTACCAGAAACGGATAGATTAGAAGTAGCCGAAGTGTCGTCATGAAGAAGTGTGTGGTGACGTTGACGACATTTTTGACATCTAAAAATCGACTTACAGTCTTTGACGCTATGATTAGGTCGCAGACAATTGAAACACCACTTATTGGACTGAGCGAATTCAATTCGCTCAGCAATGGAGGACTGTGCAAAACGTTTACAGAAATTAATTGCATGATTTTCTAAACAAAATGAACATTTTACAATTAATGGTGGGGGGGTGGCTGCTTTCGAAAAGGAGGGTGGTTCGATTTTATCGAGTTGAGCTAGCCTTGGACTAGTGTCGGATAGAAACGTCGACGACTTTTTGTTTGCATAGTTTGACGAAGGACTCTTCTCCTGAGTACGCCCCTGTTCCGGATTAGTCGTAGATGAAAAATGTGTATCTCGAACTAACGCTTCACACCTTGACGATAGAAATGATTTCAACGCCTTGTAACTGGGTAACTCGGTAGACGTGTGGTCTTGCTCAAAGGCAGTACGAGTTTTGGTATCGAGTTTTGATAATATTAAATAACATAGCACGAAGTCCCACTGATCGATTGGCAAGTTGAGACTTTTCAAAATATTCAAGTTCTCACTCAAAAGATCTAAAGCGCGGCGAAATTCGAGAGGCGAGTTCGTTTTGAAATGAATATTCAATAATTCTTTCCAGCACGTGAATGCTAGCTCGCGCTTATCGCGGTATCGCGCTGTCAATGTTTCGTAGGCTTCACTATAGAATTTACCTTGTACAGGGTACGAACGAATTACACCGGAAGCGTCTCCGCTTAGGCTTGAAACGAGATAGTGCATACGCTCAGTATCCGACAATGAGTTATTGTTATGTATCAATGAGTTAAAAATGTCATAAAACTCAGGCCATGACTTTATTTTACCTGAAAACTTAGGTATATCAATTTTAGGTAATTTCACATTGGGAGCATAAGAACGATCTAGGGCGGATTCTGATGATGAATGCGATTGATTAACGACGGACGGGACCAACCCTTTATATAATGTAATGACCTTAAAATAAGTATCGTCGAACTGACTGCGAATGAGGTCCTCTTGCTCCTCCGATGTGGAGTCATCGAGAACGCAGAGAATATCTTCATGAGAATCTTCAAAGCTGTCTTTTAACTTTGGCACCGTAGAAAAATGCGCGAGGAATGCATCTAACTGAGAAGCATCAGACTTCGCTGACTCGGCGACTTCTAACACCTTTTTCATACGGTTCAGTGCTAGGGTACGCTTACGACGCAACGCAGGTAAGTCCAGAATTGATGGTCCATCATTATACGCTTTTGATTTGGGTAACCGCTTCCCATCTGTTTTAGAACCTTTTCGCACAGGGAATGACATATTTAATTTAATTGATAAAATAAAAGGAAAAATCGAAAAGAACCTGCAACGTTTACGGTTGCGAAAGGGCACTATACAAGCCCACGAATAAATATATTATAGCGCGAGTAGAAATATAAAGTTGCCTACACAAATATCTTCAAGTTTATGATTTATTACCGACGTACGTATTATCCTAGAACGTGAGAATAACAACGATAGACGTCCTAGGTTCACGATGAGGTACCTATATTAGCGAAAGGGGCAGTTCCGAGTGAGAGGATTAATTACATTACTTACGTATGTTATAGCAACATACTAACGTACGAAAGTCACACGAAAAAGCACCCAAATCATAAATACAAATAAGAATGTAGGTAGGTAAAAAAACTGGTATAAAAATCTACACAAAATCAATATTGAGTTCTTCAGAGTATAGAATGAGTTTTATTTAACGCATTAACGAAGTGAAGAACCGCGATTATGGACCTTATTGGTAACAGCATAAAGTATGAACGTGATATACTTGATTACATACAGGTTGACATGTATTCATCAAACGGAAGGTTCGTACTGCAACTATTATACGACTAAATTGAAGTAGTATGTGAATTGAGTGAACACGGCCGATTTCTATATGTGATCGAATTTAGTTGGATTACACCAATTAATTTCTTACAATTTTTACAAGACCAAACGATTTTGGATATTAAGATAAACTTCATGAAATGATAAAATTACACATTAAAACTATGTTCGTATGCTTTGAAGTGGAAAACCAATTCTAATCAATTTGTTAATATTTTTTTTTTTTATTGTGGTGGGTAGAAACTACGTTGACTCGAATGGAATTTTCAATGCAAAATTATGATATTTTTATGACTTTCGGCACCAGAGGAGATTTATTAGACTGAATTTAACTAAAAGGAAGTGGTCCGTTCCTGGATTAGTGCCTGTAAGACTCTAATTCCCGGGTTTCGGCACCAAAAAATGTGCCACTATAGCACACTGGGAACGACTCGAATATATTTTATAGTGAAAAGAAAACGGGATACAGCATTTGCACTTGTCCTGATCTACTACCACCAAATTAACCAAAGGCTACTCACGTTCGAAGACCGAGGTTTACCAGCTTCACTCTACGAGCTCCACAAGCCACGTAGCCAAATCCTGGCCACAGGGTTAGGTTTAATTCAGCAATCCTTGCACGGATAGTTTATCACACGTAATCACACACATAGATAAAGTCCAATATTAATTTTATATAGTTTTCAGCGTTTAATAAGCTTTTTTGATAATTTATGTACGACAACACACGCGGTAATGCCCACTCATCAACGTTCGTATCGCACTCGTCTATGGCGGAGGAAAAGATGGCCTCCACCGTGTTCTGGCTTCCCATTGGCTCGCGCGTGTGAGCATCAAAATTGAAGCTCAGCGATTGGTTAGTTTAAAAGTAATGTCACAGGACAGAAGTGCTTTATTGATGCAAACCTATGAAAATATGGTTACGAAACAAGTATTATAAGTAACTAGCTGCCCGGCGCAACTTCATTCGCGTGGTGCTACCCTACCCTGCCCTGCCCTGCCCAGCGGTCCAGCCGTTTAGGAGGAGTTCAGCGACATACACACGTGCAGAAGAATTTTCAATATTTAAAGATAGTAATAATAGTACAATAAATATCACTGCAGTATTATAAGTGATATTTCAGTACAATAAGTGATAGTACAGTACAATACATTGCACTGCATAATAAGTGATAGAACGGTACAATAAATATCATTTCAGTAAAATAAGTGATAGTACAGTACAATAAATATCACTGCAGAATAATAAGTGATAGTACAGTATAATAAATATCACTGTAGTATAAAAGTGATAGTACAGTACAATAAGTGACGTGACAGTACAGAACAAAAGTAACAATATAGTTTAAAAAAATACAGTAACGTTAGTGTGTAAAATGAGTTTGTTTGGTACCATTTCAAGCCTGAACATTGCAAACTATCATAACCAGAAATAATACTATATGATACCTTTATCCTTATATTACATGCCTGAAACTACGTGGAAGAAACAAGTAATAAACTTACCCAATATCCCCTGACTCCACTTGCCCTTCCCCACACTAGGCCAGGGCAACTCGCTATCTGAAGGTACGTACAGAGAGACCAGCGTGCTCACCACCTTATCCACCTCCAGGTCAGTTACTTCCCACAGCATGCCCACCACCATTGGACTGGAAAATAATACAACGTTATACATTTGTGGTGATGGTGGTGTAAAGTACAGTACAGTACACAGAGTGACTACTATCAGTACTAGACTCACAAGCCAGCTATATGCAGGTGGTGGTGCGCGGCGACGGGCGGGGCGCGGCCGGGGGCCCGCACTAGTCGCACGGAGCCGCAGCCCGACAGTACAGTACAGTACAGTACAGTACACAGAGTGACTACTATCAGTACTAGACTCACAAGCCAGCTATATGCAGGTGGTGGTGCGCGGCGACGGGCGGGGCGCGGCCGGGGGCCCGCACTAGTCGCACGGAGCCGCAGCCCGACAGTACAGTACAGTACAGTACAGTACACAGAGTGACTACTATCAGTACTAGACTCACAAGCCAGCTATATGCAGGTGGTGGTGCGCGGCGACGGGCGGGGCGCGGCCGGGGGCCCGCACTAGTCGCACGGAGCCGCAGCCCGACAGTACAGTACAGTACAGTACAGTACACAGAGTGACTACTATCAGTACTAGACTCACAAGCCAGCTATATGCAGGTGGTGGTGCGCGGCGACGGGCGGGGCGCGGCCGGGGGCCCGCACTAGTCGCACGGAGCCGCAGCCCGACAGTACAGTACAGTACAGTACAGTACAGTACAGTACACAGAGTGACTACTATCAGTACTAGACTCACAAGCCAGCTATATGCAGGTGGTGGTGCGCGGCGACGGGCGGGGCGCGGCCGGGGGCCCGCACTAGTCGCACGGAGCCGCAGCCCGACAGTACAGTACAGTACAGTACAGTACAGTACAGTACACAGAGTGACTACTATCAGTACTAGACTCACAAGCCAGCTATATGCAGGTGGTGGTGCGCGGCGACGGGCGGGGCGCGGCCGGGGGCCCGCACTAGTCGCACGGAGCCGCAGCCCGACAGTACAGTACAGTACAGTACAGTACACAGAGTGACTACTATCAGTACTAGACTCACAAGCCAGCTATATGCAGGTGGTGGTGCGCGGCGACGGGCGGGGCGCGGCCGGGGGCCCGCACTAGTCGCACGGAGCCGCAGCCCGACAGTACAGTACAGTACAGTACAGTACAGTACACAGAGTGACTACTATCAGTACTAGACTCACAAGCCAGCTATATGCAGGTGGTGGTGCGCGGCGACGGGCGGGGCGCGGCCGGGGGCCCGCACTAGTCGCACGGAGCCGCAGCCCGACAGTACAGTACAGTACAGTACAGTACACAGAGTGACTACTATCAGTACTAGACTCACAAGCCAGCTATATGCAGGTGGTGGTGCGCGGCGACGGGCGGGGCGCGGCCGGGGGCCCGCACTAGTCGCACGGAGCCGCAGCCCGACAGTACAGTACAGTACAGTACAGTACACAGAGTGACTACTATCAGTACTAGACTCACAAGCCAGCTATATGCAGGTGGTGGTGCGCGGCGACGGGCGGGGCGCGGCCGGGGGCCCGCACTAGTCGCACGGAGCCGCAGCCCGACAGTACAGTACAGTACAGTACAGTACACAGAGTGACTACTATCAGTACTAGACTCACAAGCCAGCTATATGCAGGTGGTGGTGCGCGGCGACGGGCGGGGCGCGGCCGGGGGCCCGCACTAGTCGCACGGAGCCGCAGCCCGACAGTACAGTACAGTACAGTACAGTACAGTACACAGAGTGACTACTATCAGTACTAGACTCACAAGCCAGCTATATGCAGGTGGTGGTGCGCGGCGACGGGCGGGGCGCGGCCGGGGGCCCGCACTAGTCGCACGGAGCCGCAGCCCGACAGTACAGTACAGTACAGTACAGTACAGTACACAGAGTGACTACTATCAGTACTAGACTCACAAGCCAGCTATATGCAGGTGGTGGTGCGCGGCGACGGGCGGGGCGCGGCCGGGGGCCCGCACTAGTCGCACGGAGCCGCAGCCCGACAGTACAGTACAGTACACAGAGTGACTACTATCAGTACTAGACTCACAAGCCAGCTATATGCAGGTGGTGGTGCGCGGCGACGGGCGGGGCGCGGCCGGGGGCCCGCACTAGTCGCACGGAGCCGCAGCCCGACAGTACAGTACAGTACAGTACAGTACAGTACACAGAGTGACTACTATCAGTACTAGACTCACAAGCCAGCTATATGCAGGTGGTGGTGCGCGGCGACGGGCGGGGCGCGGCCGGGGGCCCGCACTAGTCGCACGGAGCCGCAGCCCGACAGTACAGTACAGTACAGTACAGTACAGTACACAGAGTGACTACTATCAGTACTAGACTCACAAGCCAGCTATATGCAGGTGGTGGTGCGCGGCGACGGGCGGGGCGCGGCCGGGGGCCCGCACTAGTCGCACGGAGCCGCAGCCCGACAGTACAGTACAGTACAGTACAGTACACAGAGTGACTACTATCAGTACTAGACTCACAAGCCAGCTATATGCAGGTGGTGGTGCGCGGCGACGGGCGGGGCGCGGCCGGGGGCCCGCACTAGTCGCACGGAGCCGCAGCCCGACAGTACAGTACAGTACAGTACAGTACAGTACACAGAGTGACTACTATCAGTACTAGACTCACAAGCCAGCTATATGCAGGTGGTGGTGCGCGGCGACGGGCGGGGCGCGGCCGGGGGCCCGCACTAGTCGCACGGAGCCGCAGCCCGACAGTACAGTACAGTACAGTACAGTACACAGAGTGACTACTATCAGTACTAGACTCACAAGCCAGCTATATGCAGGTGGTGGTGCGCGGCGACGGGCGGGGCGCGGCCGGGGGCCCGCACTAGTCGCACGGAGCCGCAGCCCGACAGTACAGTACAGTACAGTACAGTACACAGAGTGACTACTATCAGTACTAGACTCACAAGCCAGCTATATGCAGGTGGTGGTGCGCGGCGACGGGCGGGGCGCGGCCGGGGGCCCGCACTAGTCGCACGGAGCCGCAGCCCGACAGTACAGTACAGTACAGTACAGTACACAGAGTGACTACTATCAGTACTAGACTCACAAGCCAGCTATATGCAGGTGGTGGTGCGCGGCGACGGGCGGGGCGCGGCCGGGGGCCCGCACTAGTCGCACGGAGCCGCAGCCCGACAGTACAGTACAGTACAGTACAGTACACAGAGTGACTACTATCAGTACTAGACTCACAAGCCAGCTATATGCAGGTGGTGGTGCGCGGCGACGGGCGGGGCGCGGCCGGGGGCCCGCACTAGTCGCACGGAGCCGCAGCCCGACAGTACAGTACAGTACAGTACAGTACACAGAGTGACTACTATCAGTACTAGACTCACAAGCCAGCTATATGCAGGTGGTGGTGCGCGGCGACGGGCGGGGCGCGGCCGGGGGCCCGCACTAGTCGCACGGAGCCGCAGCCCGACAGTACAGTACAGTACAGTACAGTACAGTACACAGAGTGACTACTATCAGTACTAGACTCACAAGCCAGCTATATGCAGGTGGTGGTGCGCGGCGACGGGCGGGGCGCGGCCGGGGGCCCGCACTAGTCGCACGGAGCCGCAGCCCGACAGTACAGTACAGTACAGTACAGTACACAGAGTGACTACTATCAGTACTAGACTCACAAGCCAGCTATATGCAGGTGGTGGTGCGCGGCGACGGGCGGGGCGCGGCCGGGGGCCCGCACTAGTCGCACGGAGCCGCAGCCCGACAGTACAGTACAGTACAGTACAGTACACAGAGTGACTACTATCAGTACTAGACTCACAAGCCAGCTATATGCAGGTGGTGGTGCGCGGCGACGGGCGGGGCGCGGCCGGGGGCCCGCACTAGTCGCACGGAGCCGCAGCCCGACAGTACAGTACAGTACAGTACAGTACACAGAGTGACTACTATCAGTACTAGACTCACAAGCCAGCTATATGCAGGTGGTGGTGCGCGGCGACGGGCGGGGCGCGGCCGGGGGCCCGCACTAGTCGCACGGAGCCGCAGCCCGACAGTACAGTACAGTACAGTACAGTACACAGAGTGACTACTATCAGTACTAGACTCACAAGCCAGCTATATGCAGGTGGTGGTGCGCGGCGACGGGCGGGGCGCGGCCGGGGGCCCGCACTAGTCGCACGGAGCCGCAGCCCGACAGTACAGTACAGTACAGTACACAGAGTGACTACTATCAGTACTAGACTCACAAGCCAGCTATATGCAGGTGGTGGTGCGCGGCGACGGGCGGGGCGCGGCCGGGGGCCCGCACTAGTCGCACGGAGCCGCAGCCCGACAGTACAGTACAGTACAGTACAGTACACAGAGTGACTACTATCAGTACTAGACTCACAAGCCAGCTATATGCAGGTGGTGGTGCGCGGCGACGGGCGGGGCGCGGCCGGGGGCCCGCACTAGTCGCACGGAGCCGCAGCCCGACAGTACAGTACAGTACAGTACAGTACACAGAGTGACTACTATCAGTACTAGACTCACAAGCCAGCTATATGCAGGTGGTGGTGCGCGGCGACGGGCGGGGCGCGGCCGGGGGCCCGCACTAGTCGCACGGAGCCGCAGCCCGACAGTACAGTACAGTACAGTACAGTACAGTACACAGAGTGACTACTATCAGTACTAGACTCACAAGCCAGCTATATGCAGGTGGTGGTGCGCGGCGACGGGCGGGGCGCGGCCGGGGGCCCGCACTAGTCGCACGGAGCCGCAGCCCGACAGTACAGTACAGTACACAGAGTGACTACTATCAGTACTAGACTCACAAGCCAGCTATATGCAGGTGGTGGTGCGCGGCGACGGGCGGGGCGCGGCCGGGGGCCCGCACTAGTCGCACGGAGCCGCAGCCCGACAGTACAGTACAGTACAGTACAGTACAGTACACAGAGTGACTACTATCAGTACTAGACTCACAAGCCAGCTATATGCAGGTGGTGGTGCGCGGCGACGGGCGGGGCGCGGCCGGGGGCCCGCACTAGTCGCACGGAGCCGCAGCCCGACAGTACAGTACAGTACAGTACAGTACAGTACACAGAGTGACTACTATCAGTACTAGACTCACAAGCCAGCTATATGCAGGTGGTGGTGCGCGGCGACGGGCGGGGCGCGGCCGGGGGCCCGCACTAGTCGCACGGAGCCGCAGCCCGACAGTACAGTACAGTACAGTACAGTACAGTACACAGAGTGACTACTATCAGTACTAGACTCACAAGCCAGCTATATGCAGGTGGTGGTGCGCGGCGACGGGCGGGGCGCGGCCGGGGGCCCGCACTAGTCGCACGGAGCCGCAGCCCGACAGTACAGTACAGTACAGTACAGTACAGTACACAGAGTGACTACTATCAGTACTAGACTCACAAGCCAGCTATATGCAGGTGGTGGTGCGCGGCGACGGGCGGGGCGCGGCCGGGGGCCCGCACTAGTCGCACGGAGCCGCAGCCCGACAGTACAGTACAGTACAGTACAGTACAGTACACAGAGTGACTACTATCAGTACTAGACTCACAAGCCAGCTATATGCAGGTGGTGGTGCGCGGCGACGGGCGGGGCGCGGCCGGGGGCCCGCACTAGTCGCACGGAGCCGCAGCCCGACAGTACAGTACAGTACAGTACAGTACAGTACACAGAGTGACTACTATCAGTACTAGACTCACAAGCCAGCTATATGCAGGTGGTGGTGCGCGGCGACGGGCGGGGCGCGGCCGGGGGCCCGCACTAGTCGCACGGAGCCGCAGCCCGACAGTACAGTACAGTACAGTACAGTACAGTACACAGAGTGACTACTATCAGTACTAGACTCACAAGCCAGCTATATGCAGGTGGTGGTGCGCGGCGACGGGCGGGGCGCGGCCGGGGGCCCGCACTAGTCGCACGGAGCCGCAGCCCGACAGTACAGTACAGTACAGTACAGTACAGTACACAGAGTGACTACTATCAGTACTAGACTCACAAGCCAGCTATATGCAGGTGGTGGTGCGCGGCGACGGGCGGGGCGCGGCCGGGGGCCCGCACTAGTCGCACGGAGCCGCAGCCCGACAGTACAGTACAGTACAGTACAGTACACAGAGTGACTACTATCAGTACTAGACTCACAAGCCAGCTATATGCAGGTGGTGGTGCGCGGCGACGGGCGGGGCGCGGCCGGGGGCCCGCACTAGTCGCACGGAGCCGCAGCCCGACAGTACAGTACAGTACAGTACAGTACAGTACACAGAGTGACTACTATCAGTACTAGACTCACAAGCCAGCTATATGCAGGTGGTGGTGCGCGGCGACGGGCGGGGCGCGGCCGGGGGCCCGCACTAGTCGCACGGAGCCGCAGCCCGACAGTACAGTACAGTACAGTACAGTACAGTACACAGAGTGACTACTATCAGTACTAGACTCACAAGCCAGCTATATGCAGGTGGTGGTGCGCGGCGACGGGCGGGGCGCGGCCGGGGGCCCGCACTAGTCGCACGGAGCCGCAGCCCGACAGTACAGTACAGTACAGTACAGTACAGTACACAGAGTGACTACTATCAGTACTAGACTCACAAGCCAGCTATATGCAGGTGGTGGTGCGCGGCGACGGGCGGGGCGCGGCCGGGGGCCCGCACTAGTCGCACGGAGCCGCAGCCCGACAGTACAGTACAGTACAGTACAGTACACAGAGTGACTACTATCAGTACTAGACTCACAAGCCAGCTATATGCAGGTGGTGGTGCGCGGCGACGGGCGGGGCGCGGCCGGGGGCCCGCACTAGTCGCACGGAGCCGCAGCCCGACAGTACAGTACAGTACAGTACAGTACAGTACACAGAGTGACTACTATCAGTACTAGACTCACAAGCCAGCTATATGCAGGTGGTGGTGCGCGGCGACGGGCGGGGCGCGGCCGGGGGCCCGCACTAGTCGCACGGAGCCGCAGCCCGACAGTACAGTACAGTACAGTACAGTACACAGAGTGACTACTATCAGTACTAGACTCACAAGCCAGCTATATGCAGGTGGTGGTGCGCGGCGACGGGCGGGGCGCGGCCGGGGGCCCGCACTAGTCGCACGGAGCCGCAGCCCGACAGTACAGTACAGTACAGTACAGTACAGTACACAGAGTGACTACTATCAGTACTAGACTCACAAGCCAGCTATATGCAGGTGGTGGTGCGCGGCGACGGGCGGGGCGCGGCCGGGCGCCCGCACTAGTCGCACGGAGCCGCAGCCCGACAGTACGACGACGGCTCGGGCTCCGACTGCGCCCTCGATGCCGGCTCCATTGGCGCAACCATTAGCGAAGTGGCACCCGTCGCCGTGACCGCAGTATCTGGAAACGTTTTTGGATAAATTAGTTGCAAAATGTTGCCGCATGGGTGACAACATAGATGCCTCGAAGAGGCCAAGCAGCCAATGGAGGAGTGCCCAGACTGGGCAAACGAGCGCCGAAGTGGGGACGGATCTCTCCCTGGCGAGGGTGGCGAGCGGGCCCCAATCTCTCGCTGCGGGAAGTGTTCCGACAAGTGCTGCATAAACGACGTCATAGGCTTCTCCATACGGCTCAGGTTGTGCAATAGTAGGTAACTCACAAGAACAGATCAGCCTCGGCGAGGTGCTTGAGGAAGTGTTCGGGCGGCGGCGGCTCGGCGACGTGCCCGCGCCACTGCGGGCACCAGTACTGCACGAACGAAGTCATTCGCTTCTCCATGCGATCCAGGTTCTTTTCTATTGACAACATTACATATTTTATAACATTATGTATATAATTGTATAAGAGTGATGGAGCATATCGCTTTTTCGCTCCTAAGTTGGACTATCGCACTCGACTCCCATATCGCACTCGTCTGCGGCTCGCGCGCATAAAACCGCTTCGTGTGGATTGACATAGTAAAAAAATCGAGTAGTTTATCTTCATACAATTGTACAGTAGGTAGTACCCAACTGATATGGCTTACCGATGTACCTGCGAAGAAGATACATTTTCAAAGCTGCCGCCATGTTAGCGGAGGGGCGTGACTTGCGAGTGAGACGGAACTAACAGGTGCAGTGTATTAAGCACCTTATAGTAGTGATCTAAGGTTGATTGTAAGTTTTAAGCATTCTTTCGTTAATCTTCGGGGCCATACTTTCTTTTCTGTGCGAACGAAGATTCACGACGCGCCTTATCAGTTGGGTACTACTGTACCTAACGCGGCTTGTATGTGGGCGTGTACGTAGGGTCATGTATCGTACCTATGGACGCTTTTACCTTTGGACGTTCATCATAATAAAAAAACTGACAGCATTAAAAATATAACATCGTACCATTTGGGTAGCGTTTTTATTAGTATGTAACACCAGTGAGTGGCGTGACCCAACCGGTGTTGTTTGTAGCGTGAGGTAGTTTTGAAAATGTTTGTGCTAAAAAGTAAGTTTTACATGATTTTTCTGATTACTTTTACTTGAATAATGCATGCTTATATTTTACAAATTAATATCAGTAATTTATCTATAGCTAGTTCTATTTACAATTCAACAAGTAAAGAGAAGAGTTTCTAACCTAAAAATCAATTTATTTAACTTTTTTTTCAAAGTTGTATTGTTTGTACCTTGGGACAGGGCTTCGTTTGTACCTGTGGACGTGTCCACAGGTACTAAAACTATTCGAAGCAGTTCTGCACCAAATTTAATAACTTTCACACCGAATTACGCAGTCAAATAGGTATTTTCTGAAGAAGAAGAAAAGCTTTTGTTTGAATATTTAGTAGGCCTAATTAATTAAAAAACTCCTACATGAATACTAAAGATTATTTAAGAATATTTTGTTACTCGCGTGAAATTAATGAACATAAAACTCTAAGTTTTATGTTCATTAATTTCACGCGTTACCTTAATAATAAGAGTTTACTTAAGATTATTACAAGACTGATTTCATAATTAAATGTTATGTTTTATTTTGTCCTAAGGTACAAACAAGGTTGTCCAAAGGTAGAAACGTGTAACGTACCATTGGACAAAACAGCCCACTTAAATGTTTGTTTCTAAAATCAAAAACTGGCAACAGCTAGAGCTACCAGAAAAAATACAGTAATTCTAGACCATATAACGTATAACATAAAAGCTTTGCCATATAGATACCTTGATTATACACTGCGCGAAGTGGCTAGGAAGTTCAGGTATTCTGAAATGTCCATAGGTACAATACATGACCGTACTAGCGCGTACTCTGGTAATGATCAATGCATACGCGTTTCATACGATGTTTTTCAACACGCTTGCGTGGAAAAAAGTTGACTTTTTGATAATACCCAACCACATAACGAAAACGTTAACAATATTTATGGAAAATGGAGCGCAGGATTTTTTTTTCTCGCGCCGCGACTGTTTTCGCCCATAGGTGGGTCAAGGATGATAATATAATACTAGTTTTTATATTGAAGGAGATACAATTCATTTATTTAAGAAAATCTGTTACCCTATTTTTAGCCGTATTAAAACTTCAAAGTTGGCGTAGTTGGTAAGATTATTACGCCGCAGATCGTGAGTTCGATTCCCACCCAGGATATGCATGAACATGTCTGTATGTCCTATGTCAGGGTGTAATTATGAATTTAAAGCATGTATTTCCAACAAAAATAGTATATCAGTTATCCGATTTCCATAGTAAAAGCTCTGCTTAGTTTGGGATCAGATAATCGTATGTGAGGAATGCCCCAGGATATTTATTCATTTATTATATTTGTTAAGTTACATAAATCTCAAAATTACACTATTTTATGAAAACGAAATAACCTCACTTTAAAATTTCCCGCCAAAAAGTAACTCAACTTTGGTGTACAATGATTCCATTTTGTGTTACTAGATGGCGTTGTTAGATAGCTAAATCGCGTTATGGTTTCGTTTAGTAGAATTAATGTGGTTCAAGGAGACTTCTCTAGTTATTCGTTTTTTATTGCTTTTTTGAGTAACACGTTACTTAAATTTTTGAAAGATCTCTTCTCATAGTTAGAGGTCCTATAAAATAATATAAATATGCTCCGGCCGAGCCGCAGGCTTATTCGGCCTCTGGAGATTTGCTGTGTTCATATTTTTATATAAACACCCGTTAAATCATTAATGATTTAACCGTCTTATAATCCAATGAATTTATTTACTATGGGAAGACCAAAAGAATATAATACAATACTTTAATATATCTCAGAAAGCCAATAACAGCTCTTGACAGATATACATATAGTATTAGTAAAAATATATCAATAATGAAACAACAAAGGGCCTACTACGAAAAGCGATACACGATAGTCCGATCATCGTTTTCAATCAATTAGCCAATAGAGTAATACAAAATGTACGTCTCGTCAGTTTTGCTGCAATTCTATTCGTTAATATTTGACAACGATGATCGGACTTTCGTGTATCGTTTTTCGTAGTAGGCCCTCTGGACCATATTACTGACCCTAGACTTTCTGTCTGTCAAAAAGCTTTTAGGCCCTTAGAAGCTATCCCTTAATTTTTGAGTTATTACTATCGGGATTTTCAGGGTTGGCAACGCGCGAGTGATACCCCCAGTGTTGCAAGCGTCTATAGGCTACGGTAACTGCTTACCATCAGGCGGGCCGTATGCTTGTTAGCCACCTTAGTGGAATAAAAAAAAAATACAGACAGAGAGAAACAGGCGATTCACGAAAAAAAATAATTACTCCATCCATCCACTCTCCGACAAGGATCAAAAGGCTGTATGACAAAAATGTCACCCCATACATTTTGTTAGAAAAATCAATGTGGAAAGTATTTCCTTTTTAAAATTCTACATATAAATGTCGATAGTAATAACTCAAAAATTTTGGGGTAGATAGACGGGTCAGTTGGAGCGGTTGGTTAAGATTCTACCTATCGCGCCGCAGGTCGTGGATTCGATTCCCACACAGGACATGCATTTTTGTGCATGAACATGTCTATATGTCCTGAGTCTGGGTGTAATTATAATAATAATAATAATTTATTGATAACCATCCAAAATACACAAAATATGACATGACACGAATAAGAACTTAAACATAAACTTAGAGGGTGTTTCCAAAAAAATGTTAGCGACCAAATCGACATACACAATAGCCGAGTGAGATCACTAAAACTGCGAACATTTAAAAATACAAATTTTTCAAGTTCCTTAACTAAATATCATTAGTGTATTCAACATATTATTGTTTTTCCTAGTATCTAAACTAGGCCAAGCCTGTGTTTTAGATACTAGAGCCTTCCTTAATGTGTTATAAAAAAGTACACACTACGAACCGTTTCAAGTGTTTTTGAAGTAATAAAACATGTAATGATAATAATTTTGAATAAAACTTAATTAAAATAGAAACTAAATATAAAAATAAAAATTGTTCTCATCTTGAATTTCTTTTTTGTTCAGCTCATTTTTGTATTGTAAACAAATCCTCGATGTTTTCGTAACGTTGTGATTTAAGCCAAATTGTTAATTTCATTTTACAGTCGTTTTTGTTCAGCGGATATATATTTAGTATTTGATTAATTTTATTGTATAAATAAGGGCCGAGAAAACATTGAAATTTTTTGATAAAATAAGTCCGAGAGGAAAAATTGGAACATACTTTGTAATATTTATTATTTGTTTATTTTTTATTTATTTGTAACATACTTTATAATTATGTATACAGGTCGTTGTTTTGGTCAGCGACGAGCGACTCAGGGTCGATAATACAATTGATACTGGTGCTAAAAAAATATAAAAAAATAATTAATTTTTTTATAATAAAAAAAAAATTGAAAATCATGTAATAAGCTAAAGTGTAGACATAATACTCAATAGGAGTACGAGGGAGTAAAGTGGTGGGGCGATGGCGGCTTGTGCCTAGCTCTAGTCTGTGCACGTGCCTAGTAACCATACTTTGCGGTAATTTTATTTCAAATTGAATAAGGTATTTCTCAACATATTTACAATATTTAATGGAATTAAGTCCATTTTTGGGGAATATATATTTTGTACTACCGCTCCTGCGTCGCTTGTCGCCGACCAAAACAACACCCTGTATTAAGTATGTATTGACAAACAATAAGTAGTATATCAGTTATCTGGTTTCCATAGTACAAGCTCTGCTTAGTTTGGGATCAGATTTCCGTGAGTGAGGAACGTCCCAGGATATATATTTATTTGATTGCCCTTACTGACCTGTCTAAAATATCCTGTATTAGTAAGATTCTCAATATTAAGAGACACCCTCGTTTTTGAGTATAAGTCGCCATATCCAGAACACTAAAGTCAAACATGCCAAAACGTTTCCTAGATAACACTACACAAACAAACAAGCAAACAAACCTGGATTGATTACGTATCTGCCGACGTCGCATTTGGCCGCGAAGTATCCATCCACTATGTTGTTCTCGTGTATCTTATACAGGTAGTACGTAAAGTGTATGTTCTCCATCCTAGATACAGGGTGCTGGTTTATGACGGGCAGGGTCTCCCACGGGAACGAGTCTAGCATCTGAAAGATACATAGAAAAGTATTTTTGATGTGCTAATAATGCAATGTTTCTCAGAACATTTACAGCTTTTCAACAAATGTTAGTAACATTAACATACCTTCACATATAAATCGTACATTAAACACTTGACCGTTATTTGAAACTTTCTATTTGAGATAGGTTTCCTTGTTTTCTGCTTTATATATACCTTCCTTGTCTACCTTATATTGCCGTCTCTCTCGCACATCCCCTTCCTTCCACGCCAGGCAGAGCGGCGGGCGTGAGCCGCGCGCTCTCTGGTCATTGGCGTTTTGTTTTCTGCAGCGCACGGTTGTGCCTAGCGCTAGCCTAGCCTAGGCACACATGTAAGTTATTTGTATTGTTATACCTTCTTATTTTATTGAAGTAAATTGTACATCATTTTAACGGTTTTTCCGTTCGATAATTATAATTACTTATTGTTGAAATTTTATGTTGTACATAATGTAATATACCTTCTTATTTTATTGAAGTAAATTGTACATAATTTTAACGGTTTTTCCGTTCGATAATTCTAAACTTATTGTTGAAATTTTATGTTCAAGCTTTGAACAACTAATTCTTAAATACTTATAGTCTACCCACTTTTTATTGATAATTTTATGTGTGCTCTATACAATTTTTTGTCCTAGGTTTTTTCCTAGGTTGGTTCCAGTTTAGTTCACATGCAGTTGAACATTAATATTTTATTACGTCAAGTGCTAACTGTAATAAATCAAAACGTTCGAATAGTGACGATCTAAAAGGTAGCGTAGACTTCGTATTCGAGTAGTTGCTTGGAGCTCAAGTAATTCTAGTTCCTCAGTATCTGAACTAAAATAAATCAAGACCACAGGGGGGTGTTAAGGTGTCATCTACGTGAGCATTGCCGTCTAAGTAACTTGTATAGCAATTCATTGGAAAGTATTTCAATTATGAAGTAGAATACAATTGCCGGAGTCTTCTCGGTTTAAATGTATTCCGAACCAGTGGTAGATCCAGCTGTATAAAGTTCAGTAAGTGCCTTATCAGGGCCTAAATTGAATAAATAACATTTTTGATTTGATTTAATTGCAATCCAGTTTTTGTAGTTTTTGAGCAAACATTTGTAATCCGTAACGTCTTGTGTGCTAAAGTTACGCGAAGTATAATAAACCTCTCTGCGGAGGTTCCTGCAATAAAGCCGTGATTCTAACCTACATGAGAAACATTACGAGCTATTTTTGAAGGTAGATTTTTTATTATTTAAGTTATTTGAATAATTACATCTTATTTGTGGTCTGAAATTATCGAAGTGAGAAATGAGGGTTCGTAAATCGTGATCCGCTTACCAAAAGATTAATTTTTGCCATTAATGCTTGTTTGCCATTAATGTCAGCCGAGCCACTAGGCACTAATTATAGTGTTTTAAAAGGTAAAATGTTTGCCTTCAAATTAAAATGATCAAATGCTCCGGCTTCGCAGGCTAGTCTGAGCTGATCCAAATACCAAGCCACGCAGGGGCGGTGACTTGAAAGCAACCCTCGCGGGGTATTGCTCTTGGATGTTGTGTCCGTACGCACATTCCCTATTATAATTAACCACTCGCAGGGAAGTGACTTAAAATGTAACCTCACGGGTTACTCTCTTGGATGTTGTGCCCGTACTCCGTACGCACATTCCCCATAATAATCAACCCCTTGCATGGGTAGGTGATTTGAAATATTACCCTCGCGGGGTAATCTTTGGATGTTGTACCCGAACTCCGTACGCACATTACCCATAATAATCAAACTCTTGAAAGGCATGAATTGAAATGTACCCTCGCGGGGTACCCTCTTGAATATTTTGCCTCACAGAACAAAAGGATGTTCAAATTTTTTTTTTTTTTTTTTTTTTTTTTTTTTTTTTTTTTTATACCACTTAGGTGGCAAACAAGCATACGGCCCGCCTGATGGTAAGCAGTTACCGTAGCCTATGGACGCTTGCAACACCAGGGGTATCACTCGCGCGTTGCCGACCCTGAAGAAACCGCTTCACACCCTTTTTGAAGAACCCCATGCTGTACTCCATTGGGAAAACCACGGCAGGGAGCTCATTCCACAGACCGAGCGTCCGCGGAAGAAAACTCCTTTTAGCCCGCACAGTTCGAAACAATTCTGGTTTCAATGTGTGTGAATGGACTCCCTGTCGATGGCGAGAGTTGCGATGGTGAAAGGTAGCTGTGGGCATCAAGTCGAATAATTCCTTAGAACACTCTCCGTTGTACAAGCGGTAGAACACACATAACGAGGCAAAGTCTCTCCTCAGACTGAGTGGCTCTAAACCGCTTGTGAGCTCGGGATCGTCAACAATTCTGATGGCACGTCGCTGAACCGAGTCTAAAGGCCCCAGCTGGTACTCAGGAGCTCCCGCCCATAGATGGCAGCAGTACTCCATATGAGGCCGGACCTGCGACTTATAAAGTTGCAGCCTTTGCCCCGATGTGAAGTACTGCCTCGCTCTGTTGAGCACTCCAAGCTTTTTGGATGCCAGCTTAACCTTTTCCTCCAAATGACTTCGGAACATAACGTCGCTGGAGATGTCGACGCCAAGGATCCCGATGCTTTGACTGATGTTCAAGGAAGTGTTCTGGAATTTTGGAGCCACAGACCATGGGGTTTTCTTAGCGGTGAACGCGCAGGCTTGAGTCTTGGTGGGGTTGAAATGGACTAGGTTTAGTCGACCCCAATCGGAGACACTAGTTAGTGTACTCTCGATTTCAGACACCAGCTGTTCGCGGCTTTCCTCCACCTCGGAACGAGGGATATTTGCACGGCCCGTGTATTGAGCGTCCCCTGTACTGTCGTCCGCATAGCAATGAATGCCGTCAATAGACAGCATATCATTGATATGCAGAAGGAACAGTGTTGGGGACAGCACAGAACCTTGCGGGACGCCGGCATTTATGTCCATGCTATCGGAGCAGCTACCATCGACGACGGCTCTTATGCATCTGCTGGACAAAAAGCTGGCGACCCATTTGCATAATCCCTCGGGAAGCCCGTATGCTGGTAACTTCGTGAGAAGACCCCTGTGCCAGACCCGATCGAACGCCTTCGCCACATCTAGGCTCACTGCCAAAGCCTCACCTTGACTCTCGATGGCGAGGGACCAACGGTGCGTGAGATACACAAGGAGGTCACCAGCTGAGCGACTATGGCGGAAGCCATATTGTCGGTCGCTCAACAACTCGTGATCCTCCAGGTATCTCAAAAGCTGCGTGTTGATCACACGCTCCATGACTTTGGAGAGAAGGGAGGTGATAGCGATAGGCCTGTAATTCGTCGGGTCTGATCTGTCGCCCTTTTTGGGCACTGGGTGCACGTGGGCAGTTTTCCACGAAGACGGGACTTCCTGTTTGGTGTAGGAAAGTGCGAAAAGACGCGTCAATACTGGACACAATTCAGGAGCACACTGCTTCAGCACCACTGCCGGTATGCCGTCTGGCCCACTCGACTTATGGATGTCCAGAGAAAGTAATTCCCGTCGGACCTCACGTTGGGTTATGCTTATCTCCGGCATGGAGCTGGCACACCGCGGGATGGTAGGCGGTGTGGCACCCCCATCATCCAAAGTCGAGTTCGAGGCAAAGAGAGAGCCTAAAACATCAGCTTTCTCCTTAGCACTATGGGCCAAGTTTCCGTCCGGCTTACGTAGTGGTGGCAAGGTCGACTGGCAAAAGTTCCCCTCAGCAGCTTTGGCAAGAGACCAAAAAGCACGACTTCCAGAGGGAAGGCTAGTCAGCCTCTCACCAAACCTGCCGACGAAATCGAACTTAGCCCTGGCAATCATTCGCTTACTGGATCTCGAGGCAGCGTTAAATTTGCGTTTCGCATCTGAGATGTTAGTATCCTGATTAGTTCGGGCCGTGGTCCAAGCCTCATACAAAGTCTGCTTATTTTGTCTAGCATCTTTGCAGGGCCGATTAAACCACGGTCGTTTCTTCATCCCTGCAGCCACTAGCGGGTTTGGGATATAACATTCCATTCCCGCCAGTATCGCCTCAGCGACGGCAGCTGCACAGGTTTCAGGATTATCTGATGCGAAGCAAAGCTGCCTCCACGGGTACGATGCGTAGAATTCACGCAATCCATCCCAGTCTGCTGACTTATAGTGCCACACGCGACGACGCCCGGGCGACCGGAGCGAAACGGGCCGCGCACAAGGCACTTGCGACCGGACGAGACAGTGGTCCGATGAGCCGAGTGGCGCATCCACTGTCACTACATAGCTGTCCGGTCGCGTAGTCAGCAGAAGGTCCAGTAAGGAGCTTGTATGGCTCTCGATATCTGGGATTCTCGTAGGAGAAAGAACCAGTTGCGAGAAGCCATAGGCCAGGGCAAAGTCGTGAGCAGTCTTCCCCGCGAAGTCGGTGATTCGAGAACCAAGCCACTCAACGTGGTGAGCGTTAAAGTCTCCTAGAACCACCAACTCCGCAGAAGGATACTGCTCGAGTACTATGCCAGTCGTCAATTGCAGGTGCTCAAATAACCGAATCGTGTCCACGTCACCGCTGTGGGACCTGTAAAGGCACGCGTAAATTCGGGTGTGACCGCCGTGGTCTACGCGCGCCCACAAAACTGACAGGTCCCGGTCTTCAAGGCCATGAAGACGTCGACAGCAAATATCCTCCCTAACGTACGTACATACATACCCCGGCACGGCGCACAAAGTTGTGCTCCAACTTGTACCCGGGGTAGTGTAGATACGATGTATCATCAGGGCAGGATATTTGCGTCTCTGTAAGGAATAACAGGGTCGGCTGTGCAGTCTCAAGGTGATGGTGGACTGCATTGATGTTCGAGTGAAGTCCCCTGATGTTGCTGAAGTCAACTGAAAATGTGGACGGGGTTGCCGCTGATAAACGTTTATTTTTTCTTTTGTTGTTGAGAGAAGTTGAGAGAAGTTTCTGTGCGGGCAGCGGAAGGGACAAAGCGCGGTATAATTTCACCAGAGTATTGCACAGGTGATGCGGTTTGCTGTTGCGGCAGCCGGAAGGGCCCCCGGTCCCCCCCTGACACATTTGGCCGAGTCCACTCCGGTTTCCTTCTCCGGCACGACCAAATGCACCAGGGATTATGCGCTAGGCGGCGGGCCAGCCTCCCAGGGCGGAGATTAAGTGATCCCTGGGTTCGGGACCCCTACAACCTGCGGGCGGCCAGCGGGCAGCCGTTTCACCGGGTCTCCCTGACCGCCGCAACAACACGCCACGCCTGCACAGTCCTACGGCAGTTCTACACCGCTGGTCCCCACACACTGCCAGCACAGCGCCTCCTCATGGAGCTCTGGCGACCTTACTCACCGCAGGAACACAACACCACATTAGAGTGATGTTATTTGGCTGCGATCTTCTGTAAGGTGGAGGTACTTCCCCAGTTGGGCTGCTCCGAATTTCGAACGGGAAATTAAGCCCGTTTGCCCTTCCTCCTTTCAATAGACTAGAATCAAATGCTCCCAGCTTTTTGGAAGCTGGCTAAGATTTTCAGTATAGTTTTTCCCGCAGGAAAAGGGGACTCAAGGCATATTCTCTTCGCTGGGTATTTAAATAGATATTGTGCAACTTTGCACATTCGCCATCATAATCAACCATCGCAAGGGCAGGTGATTAATGATCCCTCGTAGGGTTCTTTACTTGTATATTGCGCATTTGCGCACATTTTCTAACATAACCAACCCTCATGGGACCAGATAGCTTTAAATGTATACTCTCAAAGTCCTACGCTCAGTTCCGTCTTTACCATAAGGGCACACGGGGCCCCGAAAGAATATATCCACTACACTATTTTAGATGGCGTAAACCTTTCTAAATTAAAATATTAATCGAACACTATATATACAGGTTGTTGTTTTGGTCAGCGACGAGCGACTCAGGGTCGATAATACAACTGATACTGGTGCTAAAAAAAATATAAAAAAAAATACTTTATTTTTTTTTAATAATAAAAATAAGAAAATTAAAATTTTGAAAATCATGTAATAAGCTAAAATGTAGATATAATACTCAACGGGAGTACGAGGGAGTAAAGGGGTGGGGCGATGGCGGCTAGCGCCTAGCTCTAGTTTGTGCACGTGCCTAGTAACCATACTTTGCAGTAATTTTATTTCAAATTGAATAAGGTATTTCTCAACATATTTACAGTATTTAATGGAATTAAGTCCATTTTTGGGGAATATATATTTTGTACTACCGCTCCTGGGTCGCTTGTCGCCGACCAAAACAACACCCTGTATATATGAGCTATAACTTAAACAGTTAAGCATAATATGTTCAGAAATTATTATTTAAGAAGCTTAAATTTCATTTAAAATGATAAATTTAAGATCATAGCAAACAGAATCATCCCTCGCGGGGTTCTTAGCATTCTAGTCCTTTGTGAGGTACTCAAACTACATATTTATATCGAAAGACCAAGACATAGACAAATCGGCTCAATTACTAATATTCTACCAGAGTAGTGGTGACATCAAAGCACCCCCGATTTACATACAGAAAATACACGGTCTTTGCCTATATAGTTTACCAAAAGCCAACGTTGGTAATGTCAAATCAATCGGTTCAGTACTAAGAGTATATTATCAGATACCGAGTCGAACCTGCACCATCGAAAAACGTCTGCTGATCCAAGTGGCGGGTTTCACTGACCTTTTTTATAACTGTAATAATGGACAAATATTTTTTATCGTGTCTGATTTATTTCAACCCTGGTTGTGTAAGGTAGATAGATGTATCGGGCATATTTTCACTAGCAAATGTGTGCGACGCTAATGTGTGCGGGTCTATCGATCAATAATGGTAACTATATTATATATATATATATATATATATATATAGGTATTTATTTGCCTACCTCTCGGTCTCACAAACTTTCTTACTGAAACTTTGTTTGATTAAACAATTGGGTAACACATTGGGATTAAGAAATATGTATTATCGGTTATTTGAACGACTTTCTCCTGTTTACCAATGTTATGTTTTATTTCTAAAACAAGAATAAATAAAAATTTACAGAGGCTTACTTATCTCTGTTGTAAAATAATCTTGATAATCTAATAGCAATGCTCCAAGTAAGTCTTATCTGTTTTTGGGTGTTTAATCTGATACTGAAAAATTATTTATTTTTTCTTTTAAAAACATTGGAGTACCTATATAATCGGTTTAAACTTATCGAGATTTGTCTTATCCCAAGCGAGTCTGCACTATCTTGAGTCAGCATACTTCTTTGATTCACTTGCAACTACCTTCACATTTTCTAGTCTAATATGTAATCAAATCAAGCCTGTGAATCATTATTAAACAGTTAAGTGTTTTAAAAGCTAGGAACAGCAGTTGCATTACAATCACAAATAATTCTTCATCTTTGAAGCATTACAAACCTCAAATAAGGCCTTCGGTTCGGAACAAGGGTGACGAAATCATCTGATAAATCATATCGTCGTCTTATGAATGTAACTTTGGTCTCATTTATTATTTCATCGTCTATCGTTACTGATTACCGACTACCGTCAGAGTAGCACTTGCGTAGCGGGTACGCCTGCACCAATTAATACTTATACAATAATTATTGTAATAGATTTATTTGCTTATGGATCTTCCATATACGTAGTTGAAAATTGTATGTCTTTAGATCGAAGTCATCATTAACAAATATTTCACGAAGGCCCAAACACTTATCTTGATTTTATTCCCCATAACTGCTACCTCAGCAAGATCGGCTCGAGGTATAAACTTACTATAGTAGATTTCAAATAGCATGAGTTCGGTGACAAATGGTATTTTATTAGATTCTCAATGGTTAATATTCATTTCGATATATTAAAGGAATACTATGACAGAGCGAGGTTTCATGAAATATTATGAGTACTATTTTAAAGTAATCAAATGGAATTTCACTAGATATTGGTAAAACCCCTTGACCTTGACGACTCATCCCGACGAAATAGAGTATAGTAATTCTTCGTTGGAAAAAGTGTATTTTGGAGGGCAGACCTGAAGTGCAGAGCTCTGGCAGCTTTTCTACTTCCATAGATTGATCCACATAATCATTTGTATGCCATGACATATGACCATATTTGGTGCAAACCCCGCTTCTAACCGTAGATTGCTTAAAATGAAATGCTCAAACTTAATCCGTTTATCCCATTGTGGGATATGTAAATAAATAAATGTGCATTGCTGAATCTACATGTAAGTATGCAGTTTTAAGCGCTCATGTGCTGGTTGGACATATTTTGGGAAAAAAAAAAAAATTTACTGCTTACGATGGACTAGTGTAAATTTTTTATAAACAAAATCATAGTAACGAGTTGTGTATATCCAGACCAAATGCACTGTTGTCTTACTTTTGTAATTGGGTTCAGATTGAAGAGTGCATGACCTCACTTTTCCAGTTTTAAACTGCATCGTGTAAAAGTAATAAATCATGTATTATTTTGACCGGACGCTAGAACTTATAATTCGGGTAAATTTTTGAGTAAATAATATACTATTATTATTATAGTAGTAATGTCGCTGGTGATAATAACATACTACATAAGTAAATTAAAATGGAGTTCACGTTCCGGAGGTAGGATGGCGAATAACAATGTTGGTACACCAACTACAGCAATACTTATAGCCATCTGTTACATTGTGTGTAATGTCTCGTTCTTTACACGTGGACAACCACTTAAGGACTGGCAGCCTTGACTGCCAGTGGCGCTCAATTTTAATTTCAACTTAAACCAATTCAAATCTTACCCCTAAACCCACACGTTGAGTCTAGTTGGCAATTTTATAATTAAGTTAACATTGTATTTTAATTGAAACTATATTACTATGTATTTTCAGTAAAGCATTTGTGGATAAAATTTTGTTGTAATTTAATAATAAATTACTGTTTACAAGGTGATTTCTTCCTTTTATTTTACACCCCACGGAGAATTGTAACACATCATAGAAGAAAACCAACTAAATGTTAATTCTATTGAGATGACAAGCCAAAGCTACATCTTGAACAGTAGGTAGGTACTGCAACATGGAATAACTCATCGCTGGAGCTGGCATTATGCATTCCCGGGCAACATACGCCCACTTGCAACTCAAAATTAGTCTGATCCGATCTGATTCTAAATCTGGTCACGTGACTATTGGAGATATTATTATTACTATATGCAATACTTTTAGACAGTTCTATAGTTATATATATTAGTGGCTATAAATCCACTAATAGCGGGGTAACAATATCCTCGCATGATTCATTAAATACCTACTTGAATGTTACTTTTTCAATCATTGACATGTTTATGAAAATTATTTATAAAAATGTATTTCTGTCATTCAATGATTTGATAAGACCTTAGAAATTGCTAGTCATATTATATATTTTGGTTTGTACTTTATAAATAAAATTTTAATAAAATAAATATACATCGCACATCTTTATATTTGTTGATACCTATTCTGTCTCACGATACCTTTGAACAGACTCATTCTGAAATTATACCCGTATACACGTACCTACACGTATGTATGACTCAAACTGGGAAAATACGTAGGTCACAGGTATATCACAAATCACTACCATTTAACCACTATTACCGAGGTAAGCATAAAATCACATTGGCATCCACTTCTACCAGGCGATAACAAACACGTCTCAAATAGAAAGTTTCAAATAACGGTCAAGTGTTTAATAGAAGCGTTTTACCTGAAATAAAACGCATATTAAATACTTACCTTATTTGAAACTTTAGATTTTAACTCTGCCTGGTATTTTCGACACAATGACCAGAGAGCGCGCGGCTCACGCCCGCCGCTCTGCCTGGCGTGGATGGAAGGGGATGTGCGAGAGAGACGGCAATATAAGGTAGACAAGGAAGGTATATATAAAGCAGAAAACAAGGAAACCTATCTCAAATAGAAAGTTTCAAATAAGGTAAGTATTTAATATGCGTTTTATTTCAGGTAAAACGCTTCTATTATGATACATGTGTGCAAAGTTGGTTATTACAGACGATACGATATTGAACGATAAGGAAGCCGAGAGTATAATGATCAATGCACACGCGTGTCATACGATGTTTTTCAACACACTTGTGAGGAAAAAAAAAGATTTATACTTTTTAACTAGATTTTTTGATAATAATCAATGAGAACGTCAACAAACATAGCGCGCAGGTTTTTTTCTTTTTTGACAGCGGTACACTGTCAAACTATTGTACCCGTTAAAATAAAGAATGCTTCGTCTACACACATATCAATTGCATTGAGATACAAACATATCATAATCGGGATTGTACCTATCATAAAACTGTGGGGTAATGTAAAGTAAAAAGCACTAGTGCGTAATAACCTACATTATGATACTAAAAACGGTGCAATAAATGTCACTTTACGAGCAAGTGTGTTGAAAAAACATATAAGTTTCCTGAAATCCCGAAGGATCACATTCATAAATTCTCATGCAAAACTCAACCCAATACCACTACAATAAAGTAAAAAATCTTACCTCATCAACTATCAATATGACAGGATACCGCTGAGCCGTCTTCAGTCCCCATTCTTCACTGTCCTTCACCAACATGACAGTTTGTGAAAACGCACGTATACCATCAACTAACGTAAAATGATGTATACTCTCAAAACATGTAGACAAACATTTCAAACACAATTCGTTCAAGAATTTAAAGTCCTTGGTACAATTAGGACAATCGTTTGGTAACACTTTTCGTATCTCGTCGGGGTTGCCATGCTCGGTTAGTATTCTTCTAATGCATAACTTAGTTTGTTGCGATGTAAATTGCGGGCAACATTCTATTAGATTGTAGAGCAGGATTTTTTGTTTTATTGACAGTTTAATGAACCTGAAAAAAAGTGTTTTAAAACTTAATATATTACTTATTTACGACAGCTTGAGGTTGCGATGAAGGAAAATATATCGGGGAAGTCATAGCACGTTAGGGAACTTTCGAGTACCCGTCTGGCTGGCTACCACATTCATGTGTTCATATAGCTGCAAAAAGTTTTTGTTTATACTTCTTCGGTAGCAAACAAGCATACGGCCCGCCTGATGGTAAGCAGTTACCGTAGCCTATGGACGCTTGCAACACCAGGGGTATCACTAGCGCGTTGCCGACCCTGCAGAAATCTCTTCACAACCTTTTTGAAGAACCCCATGTTGTACTCCATTAGGAAAACCACGGCGGGGAGCTCAGAACACAGTTTTTTTTATACCTCCAAGGAACCTTAGTCTTTAGTATTTGATATTATTTTCAATCATCCCTCTTAGGCCCGGTTTCAATAATTTACGGACCGGTATCGGTTAAGATCTATTAAAATTAAGACTCTTATATCTTTACTAATAATGAAGCCAAGATCCCTAAGCTTTGCATAGTAGACCCTCCCCAGTGGCGTAACAATAGGGTGACAGGGCTGGCAAAATGCCACGGGCCCCCGACCCAAGAGGGCCCCGAGCTCAAAAATATTTTTTTACATTGTACCTGAGTTACAGACCTCACGATGTTGTTCCTTCACCGAAAAGCTAGCAAATAGATGATGAATGCATTGAGATATTATGTTCTATGTAGGAGGCCTATGGCCATTAGTGGGACATATACAACGTGTAATTGAGTACGCTGAAAATCTCGAAGCTTATTAAAATTAAACTGAGTACAACGTGACGATTTTTACTGATAGGGCCCCATCAAAAGATTTTCCACGGGCTCCAGATGGTATAGTTACACCACTGACCCTCCCATATGGAAGTAGCTATCACAGGTAAAATTAGCTCACGAAATAATCTATATGCCCAGTTTGGCAATAAAAAAACCTACCATTGGTAAGCAAAACGATTCGTTTTTGTTTATTGAAACCAATTAGTCATTCCTAAGAAAAAGGGTCTTGACAAACGGACGCGAAAGTAATCTTAAAAGGGGTTAGCTTTTTCCTTTTAAGGTTCGGAAATCTGAAAAGAAATGTATAAATACTGTTAATATGTACTCACCCCCAATCAGTAATGGTATTATCAACAACTTCCACGATCTTTTCCTTCAGTTGTTGATCTATTAACTTCCCTGTGAGCAAGCTTCCCCATCCACCGAGCCAATCTTTATCCATTTTATTGATAACGCTCTGAAAATATGTGTAAAGAGTACTTGACTGTCTTTTTTTACTGTTTATAGGCCTGTGTTTGACCGTTATCTCACCATGGGAAGTGATGATGTGGCCGAAGGACGTAAGAACATGGGATATACATCTATACTACTATAATAAAGCGGAAGAGTTTTTTCTATACTATATACTATACTATAATAAAGCGGACAAGTTTTTTTGTTTGCTTGTTTAAACGGGCTAATCTCTGGTATTATACTATAATAAAGCGGAAGATTTTTTTTGTTTGTTTGTTTGTTTAAATGGGCTAATCTCTGGAACTACCAGATTCGAAAAATTCTTTCACTAATAGGAAGCTACATTATCCCGGAGTATTATAGGCTTATGGCTTAGGACTTTTTATCACGGGAACGCGTGTGAAACCGCGCGAGACAGCTAGTAATATATATACCTTCATCCTCAAGTCGATGTCCTCTCGCTTATGCCAGTAGTTCTGCACCAAACGTTTGTTGTTCAAGAACTGGGCGTTGTCTATGGTCTTGTAGTTTTCTTCTAATACCAAATATAGTTCAGTGAACAGTGGTTTTTCGCCTTCTATAATCATAAAAATAAATTATGCTACATCCTGCCTTAATAGGCTACTTTCCTGTAAAAAACTAATTAGTCCGTCATTTACATTATCAAAAAATATTAGACACGTATTTTTTCTTTTGTCAATTAAACAAAAAAATACGAAGATATCGTGTGTTGAAGTTCCGCGTGACGTCACGGTGTGGTACACTTTTTAGGAACAAGTGACGTCACGAGCCCCCACTCCCGAACTTAGTCGCGCTTTATCTTCGTCAATTGTTAATGATTTTGTAAAGCAAAAAATACGTGTCCAATATTTTTTGATAATCTAACTGACGGACTAATTAGAATTATTATATTTTTACCCAGGCAACATCCCTATTAAAACGCTCGCTCCTGCTTGGACATTCAGGCAAACGTCATACTTCGCCCACCGGGCGAGAGAGAAGGTCATAGGCTAGTTATTATCCCGAAACGCGACATATTTTAATATTTTCTATTATGAATAGATCTGTGCAAGACTCCAATCCACCTCTAGTCTCACTGAGGTAAGTAATGATGCGGCCAAAGGTGGTGCACACACAAAGCCTAGAAGGAACTGGCTCTCAAGTGCAGCTGGCGGAACACACCGATAGGTGCTTGGCGACAGATTTTCAACTTGAGGGTGGTAGCCAGCCAGGCGGGTACTACAAAGTACCCTACCACCGAGCTATAGTTTCCTCATTTTCCTTCACCAAAAGATCAAGCTCATTGTAGGATTCAAACATCGTCACTGAGTTATCATCATAAATTTTAAGCTTAAACATTAAAATTCCTACCTTTACTAACATTAGCAGGTATATGTATAGTTAAAGGGCCATATTCAGAGTCGTTAAAGTAATCATTAGTGAAGACGCTTAGAAATATAGAGTTGATTTCAGTCTTATATTCATCGAGAGGTTTTAGATTCTCGTTGGGGTTGTATGGCGCAGTGATTTGTACTATTGTCCATTCTGTAATAACAAAGAAACATAATTTTATATTACAGTACATAATATATTAAATAAATATCCTGGGACATTCCTCCACACTGTCATCTGATCCCAAACTAAGCTTAGCTTGTATTATGGAAACCAGACAACTGATATAATACATATACTACTTTTTGTTTGTAAATACATAGGTACTTTGACATAATTACACCCTGACTCAGGACATACAGACATGTTCATGCACACAAATGTGTGGGAATCGAACCCACGACCTGCGGCGCGATAGTTGGAATCTTAACCAGAGTCTTAATCAACCGCGCCAACTGGCCCTTCGTTTGGTCCCGACAATGGTCCTTCGAGCCGGATTGTCCATGCTCCTATCTTACCAATATGTGCGAGTGTGTAATTAATATGACAGTGCGTTTGTTCATTTGTTTGTTTGACGCTTTAGTGGCACAACCAATCGCGATGAATTAATTATGCCAAGCTATAATCTATCTATGTGGCAAATTTGATCAAAAGGTAACAAACCAAGAAACAAACACAATTAAACAAGTTTACCTTTAGGTAGTTCCTTCAAAATCTTTTGAAAATTTTCAACATTATTTTCTTTGCTGAATTTCAGGTATGTCTTATGGAATGGCAACTCTTCATCTATTTGATATGATTTCAACACTTTTGTTATATCATCTGTATCATCCATTGGAAAGTCAAATAGATTATCTTCCTTCTTAGACCTGGAAGATTTAAGGGTTTGATCAATGAAGAATGAAGCTATCCAGCTGCAGAGCCATTTTAAGCCATGTTGGGGCCCTTGCGCACACAAAAATTTGGGGCCTCTATTGAAATAAAAATGTGCATAATAATAGTACATTATGATACATGTGTGCAAAGTTGGTTATTAACACCCCAGGCGTTATTAAGTGCGTGAGCAGGCGAACGCGATAAGGGAGCCGAGAGTAATAATCAATGCACACGCGTTTTATACGACGTTTTTCAACACACTTGCAAGGAAAAAAGACTTGTATTTTGCAATAAATGTCACTTTACGATCAAGTGTGTTGAAAAAAACATTATTCTGCTATTGCTATGATGTTATTTTTTATTGACTGATCTAGTGTTCAATTAACATTAGGTACTATCTACCAAAAATAGAAATCATTGTGAATCAAGAAATCAGTGAATATGTATATCAGGCTTACAGAGCCCCCGTGAATGTGGGGGCCCTGGGCCTGGGCTCCATGTCCTTATCATAAAGACGGAACTGTGTATAGGCTTCTGTTTGACCAAAACACACCATGGTAAGTAATAATGTGGCCGAAAGTGGTAGCTAGAGTTACAACTTAATCACTCTCACAATACAGGTTAATGATGTTAGTTAATGCCAAATATTGTTTTAGTTTCTTAAATCTATTCCGAGAGAAATCAATAAATATATACAATACAAAATATACATTAAGGTGCCGTATGAAGCTAATTTTAAGGTAATTGATCGTAAGGTATCGTGCTAACAAATAAGATTCAAAACAGCGACGTATTTGATGTTAGTTGAATCGAATGACCACCAAAATAGAAGAAATTTTGCAGATTTAATTAAATAAATAATAAATTCACGGCTTAGTGGGATAATTCTTTAGGTAATTCTTTAGTTGAATTTCCTTTATTATCATTACATAAAATAAGATAGTTACCGCTAAAAAAATTGAGAACTTTGCGACGAAAAATTTTTTTAGCTCACCCTCATTCCTGGGATAAAAAGTAGCCTATAATACTCGTATAATGTAGCTTCCTATTAGTAAAAGATTTTTTGAACAAGAATTAAAAGTTTCAGATATTAGCCCATATAAACAAACAAAAAAAACTCATCAGCTTTATTACATTAGTATAGATACTTACATTGGATTTGAATCAATGATATCCTGTATAGGTTTTATGAAGCTTGTCACCATATAGAGTTTATTAGCTGAAATATAAATTAAATAACATTACAAAGTGACTCCATCATGCACAGTGGCGGCGTAAGACCTAAATTTTATGTGGGCAACATTCCTTTTGCGGGGCCCATTTTGCGGGGAAATTTGGCGCGTTCGCGGCTTTTAAGTAATGCATACATTTTCGGGGCGCGAGGCCCCCAGGATCGCGAGGCCATAGGCAGTGGCCCACGTCGCCCACGCCTTACGCCGCCACTGATCATGCATATGAAATACAGATTTTGATCAGACTTTCCACAGATAGTGTACCCTGAAATAAAACAGGATAGTTTTCATGCCAGAATAAATTCAAAATCATTTATTCGAATAGACCATCGCAGGCACTTATGAAAAGTCTGACTCTAATCCGGTTCGGAAGGTTGCAACTGCTGAGAAGAGCCGGCAATAAAATCAGCAATTACTCTTTTCAAAACAAGCTTAGATTCATCAGATAATATTTACATTCTAATCGGACTGACAACAATTGTGTGCCCCGGCGCGGCGGCAAAACTACGAAGTAGACTGACTCGATATAAGTAAATAAATAGCAAACTTAAGCAGCCAAAATGACTTTGGCTTTGACTTCGGACAACTTTAGGGCCATACTGGACTAGAGTTGCGAATGACAGAGTGCAATGGAGAGAATTGAAGGAGGCCTATGCCAAAAGGCACACCAAACTGCGGGACATTCTATAATTGTCTTTTGTTCCAAACAATTACTGTGATCAAACAATGTACCCTATGTTTCGGAATAAATTGCTATAATTAAGTCAAAAAGTAAAATTTACTTCAAAAATGTTTTTGCACTTACCAGCAGCTTTCAATTGCTCGTCTCTGTAAACTGCCATAGTTCTCAATGAAGCAGACACTGCCTCACTCAAATGAAATGCACACCCTGCATCGTCGTTCACAGCCAAGCATTCTTCAGCTAATAATTTTCTGCCACCTATAATTTTCAAATATTACTCTCCAAGCTCATTATGTAGAACTTGGCGGTAGTACAACCATGTCCACATTAGATAAGTTTGCTGTTTTTCATAAATAAATGTGCAATGTGGGCTCTTTTTGAAGAAATTTTATTAAAAATCATGTTGTATAAGCCTGTAAATTACTTACTTTGGTAATTCGCTCCGTTCGGAGTCGATGGCACATCGTTTACATACTTGTTTAATATATTCTTATAAAATGGTTTTGTAAAATTAATCTCATTGGTAAATACATCAAAGTCTTCCATTATTATTTTACAAATCTGTAGATTTTTAAAATTCTCTCGTACGTTTTCAAATTTCAAAGTGACAGTTTGTTTTTTAAATAGCAGTGTTGCCAACGACACAGGGCCTGATGTCGCCATTTTTCACAGCTTAAGTAGCCGAATTTTGAGCAGGTAGCCTAAAGTAGCCAAAATCCACAATAATATGAAAAATGTTGTTATCAATGAGCGTTTGACAGTTTATTGGAACATAGAGGTGTAATGAGAGAAACGCTCATTCATTTATACATTCCTACTTTAAAAACAATTCAAACTTATGTGTCAAACCATTTTTTTAACACGTCACATTCGGTAAACATGCGTACGGACTGCCTGGTGGTAAGCGGTTACTATAGCCATATGGACGCTTGCAACTCACTGGGCATCACTGACACGTTACCGACCCTTCCACCCTCCCCAATGAACTCTAGCGACCTTAATCACGCGCAGGAACACAACATAAAGTTATTTTGTTACAGTATTAAGTATGGTGGAGGTACTTCCCCAGTCGAGCTGCTCTTTGAGCAAATAATCGCTATACCTCTCTTAAATCTATTACATTTATTCTATTGAGGCCCTAGTAGGGCACTTATAAAGGTCAAAGCTACTGAAGTTACCAAATATAGCTTAAAAGTATAATAATAATAATAATTTATTTAGGAAAATAATAATACATAGTTCTTACAATAAAATAAATAACTTAAGGAACCAAAAACAAATGCAAAAAAACAATGATAAAAAACAGAAAATATAAAAACCAAAGTAAACAACATTTGAATTAATAAAAATACAGAATCATTTAAATTTATTTTGTTCGTTGGACCTCGTACTAGGATACTCTGTGTTACGAAGAATTATAATAAAGTATAATAAAGAATAGTGTTCTTAGAGCGTCCGCTACGTATGCGTCTATTGACACGTACGGCAACCACACGACAGCGTCGCGACAAAATAAAGTCAAGCCGTGGTAACGTGTGAATAGTGTCACTGCGGCTTTATGCGACTTCGCTGTGGTGTGGTCGGTATTACACACGCGATTACTAGTGGCAAAATGTGGTCCGTGTGAATTCAACAATAAATTTTCATACAATTTAGCGCCACCCACGTTGTGTGGTTGTGATGTGGTTGTAGTGTGGCTGTGGTTCGTGTGAATAGAGCCTTAGGCGTATACCAGCGGCGTTTATGGGCTTCTTGATTTCTAAAAATTAGTATAGTACGTGGCATTTGGAGCAATATACAGTAGCGTTAGCACGCGCGCGCGCGTGATTTCACTGCATGTTGCAGATACCTTATCTAAAATTAAGAAAGGTAACATCATATCTGAGAAACAAGTTCATGGTGATTTCCCGAAACTAACTAACCATTTATACAGGATGGATTCATATCATTATATCATATGATATCACTGAACTTTTACATTTTGCGTTGGCATAGGTTATATTTCTTTCGATTATGCTCCTTTATGATTCGGCTTATATTATTACCTAACTTGTCGTTGAGGTAACCTAAAAGGCGACCAGTCGCCATTCCGATTTATTCATCGCTAATTTTCGTCCTGAGTAGCCTAAATGGTGATAAATCGCCTACGTTGGCAGCACTGTTAAATAGTAGTAGTTTTTTTTCATCCATAAAATAAAAGGATAGGCAAGGGTAATTCCCATACAGCCTTTTCATATTTGTAATTTTATTTATAATATCACTTTCATTATAGTCTGCACATTAACATTCACATACTTCGCATAATCAGTCACCGTCCAAAGTCATGTTTTAGTCAAATGGTGATCATTATACTAAAACTGTTAATGGACTCTTTGAGACAACTTGAAAAGTCACGACACGATAGGTACACATATTTCATTTCATTTCACTTCACTGGCACATGTATGATCTTTATTGGATAAAATACCACCGATAAGGTGTGAGGGTAGGTATGATATTATTATATACCTACCAGTCCTACCTACCACAAATTATAAAATAAGCCTATAGTTGGTATGCCATGCCTATTAGTTGGTAGTACAAAGTCAAAGATAATATACCCGGTTTTTTCTATCCCCTGTAATTTTTTGACTCAAAAACGTATGTGACACGTTCCCTTTTAATATTTAGACATACCTATAACGGTTCATGAGATTCAGCTTCAGCCCACTGATATACAGACGGACGGACAAGGGTTAGTAATTTGGCACCCTTGGGTACGGAACCCTAAAAAGTAGATGTGTACAGTAAGCGCCACGAATAATGAGCACAGATAGGCAGTAGTGGGGGCAAGTTCGCGCATGTACACTTGGCCAAATCACAGTAGCCAAATGACAGGCGAGAATCCAATAGACGACAAGCATCGACTGACGAACCAGTCGTGTGCAGCTCGGCGCTCCCCCCTTCTTCATTCCGCCAAACAGACCGAAAAACTGTCAATCTGTGCTCATGACTCCTGGTCCTGGCGCCTACTATACCCACAAATGGGTAGGTACCTCTCGTTAGAGTACTATATTCCTTGGTAGGTACTTACCCCAATTAACCCAGAATGGGGACACATTTTGTATTATATAACAGATGTTTCTTGTTTTTTTTACCAATGCTTTCCATAATTGATAGCAAATAAAAACACCTAATAAATTTAAAGTAAAAATAATGTGATATCTTCTGTAGGTAGGTAGGTATAGAGTCGTTCCGTAATTTCATAATTTAGCGCGTCTTTAACTGATGCACTTTCTACTTACTTGTTCAATGACTAATGGAGAAAGACATGAAAGAATATTGATTAGGCAATGCCATTGAAATTCTAATAACGCATCTACTACATTATGCAAGCAATACTATTTTGTTGATCGAATTATTTCAATTCAAAGCAATCTAACATTTAAATAAAGAACACTGACGGTTTGCGCGCCAACTATCAGCTAAACGAGGAACTTGTTTTGGAAAATAGGTATTAACCCAGCTTAAATTCCATGTAAGTAGGTAGGTACAGATTTTATTATCAAGAAAAAGATAAGTAGGTACCATTCAAGTAAACAAAGCTAGATTGTCATGAATAACTAAAAGAATCCTATGACGTAATACATATGTACAACGATCGACCTTGCCGCATTTATTAACATTCTTTAAGAGGGCGTATTCACAATAATACATAGGCATGAGAAGCACACCTACCGGTTGTTCCAGTGGAAGCAGTCCTCTCCCCTAGCCTTTGTGTGCTTACCACCATGATAATATTATTATTATTATTGAAAAAGGTTAGAATATATTGAAAACTCAAATTAATCTTTGCAGTCTTATTTTGCGGGTCTTTAGGCATAACCGCGATAGATGGCGACTTTTATATTGAAAACAAGCATTGGACTAATTTGACAGTACTAAATTTCTTACATCTTTTTCTTATGTTCTTTGTTAGAAAGAGACATAGCGAGATTAAAATTAGTTTAGTTGTAAACAACAGAATTAGCACCATTGTGGTAAAAAGAAACAACAGATATTTTACAACTTTTTATTTATATAAACATAAACAATGCGCAAATTAGCTAACCGACAACTTGCCACGTTACAAAATCGACTTTTTCAGTCGTAAGCGATTAAACTCTGGTAATTAATGTAAAATAAACGTTTCTTAACATTTTTTTATGTTAGAAAGTATAACAGAAAGTGGTTATTGCTTACTTTGACTAACAAAATGCTCCTTATGTATAATAAAAAATATTAGTGGCACTGATAAAAACATCTTACAAAACAAGTGTAGAACATCGACGATGCAATATTTATTCATAAATTGTGCAGTGTATAAGGCACAAAAGTAGGAATACCTAATATAAATTAAATAGATCGTGATTTTTTTAAATAAATATGGCCTAAAAGTTGTATAATTTCATCTAATATATTTTTATCGACTTCATTGATTGCTTTTAACGTAGCAGGTAAAATGAAGTATAACAATTTAATATCGACACAATTGCGTTTCGATGTGAATTAATTAATGTAAGAAAGTAACTTTATCGTTGAAAAGTGTTTTTACACTGATAGCAGCACTTAGTTTTTTACTGTTTTAATCGATTTACATTTAAATTGTTAAGACTCCACCCATCGCATCACGTATCGTAATTTAACAAAGTTAGGTGTCACATTTTAAATAAATCTTGGGTACAAATACTGATGATTAATACATAAAGAGTAAATAATACAAGCAACCGTTTCGCTACAAAAGTGGCTAAAGAAGCATTAAAATATCACTTAATTTTAATACATCTATACCTACTAATGATAGTTAACACAAAAATAAACTATTCGAATGAATTCAACATGCTTAAAAATATTTTCGATTAGCTATTAAAATTGTAAGCCGGCTGAACATCGAATTTTCTTTTGATAGAAACAACCTTATATGTTTAGTGTCACTTAATTACTTAATAAAACACCTTGTATAACTACTAAGTTTTAGTGATATTAAACAATAAACCTCTCTAAATTTCGTGTTACAGAGTTACTACTAAATACGTATAAAAAGTCTCTACTGATTCACAATTTTCAATAAAGGCATACGTCGGATATGACATGAAGGCACAAATTATCGTGTTGTTAAAAAAGTAAGACAACGCCACAGTCCTCTCGATTCGATTGCAGATTAATCTTATCTACAATCTCTTGGGACTGCAGCAATCGTCTACATAACACTACGTAACACAAGTGACAATAATTGAAATAAGTTCTCCAAGCACCACATCAACTATAAAATCTCTTTCAATAACATCTAACCCTAAACCATTTTTTAATATTTTTTTAAACGTGATTAAAATACTAAATCTAAACGTTTTCTGATAAATATATTACAATAAAAAACTTTTTATTGTATACACCTATTATTGCCATTTTCGATATACATCCAACAGTGTTATAACTGTCGAATAAAAGTGTAGAATAAATAAGTAGGTATATACATTTAACTCGCCAACATTATCAGAAACACTCGAACACTATCGTGATTTGAAGATGTAAAGATTATGCATGCTAAGTAATCAAAGTTTATCTTATTTACAATTCTAAATAGATCGAGAAAAAAGAGGCCTTGAATTCTATCACATATAGTTTGGGATGATTAACGGGCAATAGCCAACGTAAAAAATAAATAATTAAAAAAAATTAACAGCATTACAGCAAATACTGTCATTTCCAGATAAAGGAATTAAGTAGCTGTTATTATGCGAAATTACTGTTGCATTTATACGAGTGTACACGCTAGTCTCCGCTCAAATGAACATATAGGTAGGCGTAGGCGTTTATACACTTGGCAATGCACGACCTCACAACACACTTAAATTATTCTATCTCGCACAATCGCACCGCATCGTACCCCCTCTTAACTAGTACAAAGTAATAATTGGTTTAATAGTCGGGGGCGAAAACGGTCTTCAAACTTAAACTAGAACAATAATGAATTGATCACATTGAGAATGAGTTCCGAAATAAAACTGTGGCACTCAGTAAATTGGAAGTAGCGTATTGACAGCCTGAGTGTCATCAAGACATATTATTTATCCCCACCCGTTTGCTCAAAGGGGATGCGTCGAGAACCCGCTCATTGGCCTTGTCCTCTTCTCTGAAATGGATACGGGTGATCACGATATCTCCCGTGCTGAGGGTTTGCGAGCCAACCTCCGAAATCTTGGTTTCATTGAGATCATTGCACTTCACATCATTGAAAGAAGAATTATGGCATTTGCAGCAACAATTGTTCCTGTCTGCATCACCTATGTTCAAAATTTGACTTAAATTGGACCAATCTTTGTTTTTGAGTAATGGCAGTGTCTGTTCCATTGTCTGTGAGAATTTATCTTCCAATTCCCCACTGAGTGGCGCCACTGCAGACAGTATCGCTTCAAGGCGATTTATCTTTTCAACTTTATCCATGTTCACATCTGAAAGAATTTCATCCATCATTTGCATGGACTCAGTGAGACTTGGAGGCTGAGTTGAGTGTGGGGAATACATGGGATCAGAAGGATTAGATTCTAAGCTAGCCATCTCATTTTCTTTCTCATCATCATCAGAATCAGAATCTTTATCATGTCCAATGGCTTCCAGCTTTTCTAATTTTTTAGATATTTTGTGACATCCCTTCAGCTTTTCTTTTTCTTCTTCTGTGAGTTCCAGATATCTCAGCAATCTAATCTCTCTGTTGCTCAACACAATATTCTTGGTAGTTTCAGCCAATTTTTGTTTAAGTTCACCAACTTCTGTGTTGATTTTCCTTTGCCTCTTTCGCAGTTTGACTTCTGTAGGCTGTATGTGCATAAAAACTTGCTCATTACTCAATTCTTCAAAGAGTTGTTGATTCTCAGGCTTAGTGTTACTTGACATGTATGCATATATGGCTGGGTTAACCAAGGAGAGAACATCAGAGGCGGCATAAATTATCATATCTTTTGTCAGCGGTCTCCTGGCCCAGTAGCGCTGGTCTCTACGATAAACATTTTTCAATTGTTCCTTCATGGGGTTCATGGGAGCATTATAGAGTTCACATAAGGCATTAAGACTAAGATTTTTCACTTTATAAACAGGCACACCCTGTTGTTGCAACTGCAGTACAGCGTGGGCTGCCTGTGTGTCGAACACATTCTTCAAAATTATCTCAAATTGATTGTGCAAATTGACTGAATCATTTCTGCAGTCATGTATGATTTTAACAACATTTTCACTCTCCAATAGATCCTTTATTTTGCCCTCAATAACCATACCCGGGCAAGCCATTATATCTAATATGTACACTTCACCATTCATGGTTGCTATTTGACACAGAGTCAACACACCTTTTAATCCAAGGTTAATACCTTCACAGTCAAAGGAAACTATACTCTTTGCATTGCGTTTAGGTGCCATTATGCTATCAATCAGTGTGGCACATTCTCGAACACTAGCTATGACGGTTGTGCATTGTAGAACTTTCTGGCGCCATGCCTCACCCATCACATTATTTCTTAAGCTTGGAGTGCCATTTGTTTCTTCCGAACTCCTAGCATTTAAATGGTTATTGACCCTGTCCCTGACCATATTTTCTGCCAAATTCTTAATGACAATAGAGTTAATTCTCTGTTTTAGTGTTTGATTAGCGATGTTGGCTTGCTGGCCACGGGGAGATTCAGTAGGGCTGAGTATTCTGTTGGCTGGACTTTTAGTGCCATCCGAAGGAGTTGGGCTCACAACTAATGGTGGGGCGGGCGACACTGGCTTCTCTTCCACCACAAGCTTTGGTGCATCAGTCTTTACTTTTGATTTAGCATTTAAATACATAACGGGTATTTTTGGTTTGCTAATGAGTGTGACAAGGTTTGACTGTACATGAAAACTGTCAGAGAATATCTTCAAAAAGGCACTCAAATCAGCAGGAGACTTGAACATTTGATACCAGTACTCCTGGGGGAAGCGTGATATGATCAAATGGAATAGCTGATCAACCATCACGGGTCCCTTGGCCTCTATACATTGAGCGACATAGTCTAATAATTGTTGGGCAGTGTCTGTGTTAATATTAGCTACGGGTAAATTGTGGAATTGTTCAGAGTTTGTGTGTGCATTACCTCTCCTATGATTTTCACTGACTAGAACGACGTTGTCATCGATGATCTGGAAGGTGTCAGGGTGCTTCAGCAGGAAGTCTTTGAACTCCTTGATGCGCTGGCCGGAGATGTGACGCACCTGCGGGGAGGCCTGGCTGCGGTGCCCGAGGAGGCTCTTGATCGGCACTTCGGTGCCGTCTCCGTACTGGACCATCTTTCCCGCGAAGTATTCCTTCGCTTCCTCGATGTAGTCGTTGTTGGAGGAGGCGCCTGCCCCGCACGAATGCTTCTGGAACGTGTTGATATCGACATAGTCCCCGTCTATGTTGAACAACGCCGGGTACTGAGCCAGGAACTTTTTCAAGCCCGACTGTGACCCGCCAGCGATCTGTCGCATCTCCTTCGTGAATCCCTTGGCACCAAACTGGCAGGAAAGATCGTGCAACGTGCGCGGCTCGCCTTTGTCGAGTAGGCGTTCCACGAAGAACAACAGAGTGAGGTTCCTAGCGAGCTCATATTCCATTGATTCCATTTCCCTGCAGTTGGTGCCAATATAATTTATCTTACACTAAAATATTTTCTACGTATATGTGTCACCCACAACACCATGAAATTTTTCTTTTTCCGTACGTGAGCCAGAGACAAAAGAGAAGAATATTTTTTTTTTTTTTTTTGTTAATTTTTTTCTTGACCATGGAAACTAAGTCCTTCAGTCGCATACATTTTATTAATTATATCACTTTAAATATAGTCCGCACATTCACTTTCACATAGTCCGCATGATCAGTCACCGTCAAGTCATGTTTTAGTAAAATGGTAGTCATTGTACTAAAACTTGTCACGGACTTTTTGAGACAACTTGTAAAGTCACGATACACATATTCATTTCATTTCACTTCATTGGTGCACATAGATTGATCTTTATTGGATAAAATACCACCGATAATATGCAATAAAACTCAAAATACACGAATTAATGAAAATAAAAATGAAACTGCTACGTCACTCTGCAGTTCCCGCCAAAAAGTCCAAGAGAAGAATAAAGTGATGAGTGCTGCCAAAATATTTTTTCAAACTCCCTAACATGATACCATTTGATATGCATATAAAGATAAAGAGAGATACACGACTATTAAATACGATATTTTTCCAACTAAAATTAATGAAATAACGATATATGAATCTTTGTGTAGGTATCCATTGTAGTTGAAAGTTTCAATGTTTCAACATGAAACATTTACCTTATAAGTAAGTAATAAAATTGGTAACTTGTTTTAATCATAGCATATATTTATAATAAAAATATTAACAATATTGTTAAGAGCGAACGATTAATGACTATATATTTTAAGTTACAAAATAAAACTCGAAATAAGCTTTTAATTTCTAGTGAATCGTAATGAGGAGTTTTCTTATGATACCTCTATGCTTAAAATACCTGTCAAACTGTTGATAATTCAAACCAATTTGAACCAAGTGCACTATTTGACAGGTATTTTGAGCATTTGGATATCCTAAGAAAACTCCTCATTCTCCGACCAAGACTGCAATTTTAAAAAGATGGCAACATTTTTCAAAGACAAACCAATATTTTACATGGATTTAATATACAAACAGGATTGAGCTCTTGGGCCAAAAACGCGAGCAGAGAGAGATAACGCATACCGAGGCTGTTTATCCCATTCTAATAGGGTGACCAAACATTTTTATAACGAACAGGAAAGTTGGATTTGAGAGATAATTTGTGTCCGGTTGACACTTCTTCTTCCTAGTCGTGCACTCTTGGCAGAGTGGTCGTGGTCATTGTTAGTCCCTTTCGCGCACAATCGCTGCATTGCAAAGTTCCTCCAATTTTGTCTGTTTGTGGCGTTTTGACACTAGTTGATTTCAAATTATTGTTTGTATTACAAAAATATTAACATTATGTTACTTAAAATAGTGAAATAATAATTTATAGAAAAAAGAAGAGATAAAACCATAATGAAAAACTATAGATATCGAGATACTTTTTCGCGAAAACCCATTATTTGAAACTGAACATTGTTATGTTCTATGTGGGTGTTGAATCGTGTACGCACGATTAATCAAGATATTAATTTCCAATATTAGCTGATCTCTCATTGTACAGAAATCCTATACAATGCGAGATCAGTTTATACTGGAATGTATAGCTTGATGTGTAGCCGTGTATACCCATGTTTTTGAGAAAAGTTATGATTAATTTTTGAGTTACGTTTTGTGTCGAATCATCAAATATTGCGTATGAATAGGCAAGGGTGCATGCAGAATTTCGTTCCGGGACCACGGCTTTTCCCCTTGCTCTTTTTTCAGTTTGCTCTACAGAGCTGTTATTTGGGAATTAAAATAAAGCAAAGGGAAATAAAACTCAATGTGCTTGACAAAGTAGGTATTTATTAAAATTAAACACGGCTAAACAAAATCGTTTTATTTAGTTTCTGCCTTAGGCCAATCTCACTGCCTAAGTTTCTGAATGCATTACATTTCGCGTGGTGAATAGGTACGAATTATTAGCCAATGCTTTTACTAGTTGCAGTTCGTGCGGTTCTTCATCTGTTATGCATTGGAAAGGATGCGGTGGAATAATAAGATGTTTCAATCTTGTGGAAAACATTTGTTCTAATCGCATCAAAATTGCATTTTTGCTTCATTTCTTCTTTCGATGGAAAGCTGTAACAAACATGAAAAATAATGCTATTTCAATTATGCGATACATAGGTACAAATAATTTATACAATAGGTACACATTAAAACACACAATAAACATTATACTTAGTTTTAAAAAGAATTACACTAACTTTAGTGTCTTCCGTCTACAATTTTTTTTAATAAACCATGGTCAAACTACTTATGACTCACCATTGTTAGTAAATAAAATCATCGTTATTCCTTACTTGTGAAATAAAATCCCACAACCAGCACATGATTCACTTTTACATGTCTTGATACAAAACGTAGCTAAAACTTAAAATGCGTTTCCACAAAACAACAGAAAAAGTCGCCATGTCGCCATGACACCACTGATATCAGATTTCAGTGCTACCAGAATAATTTTATGATAGCTACCAAACAATCATATTATTTTGATTATTTTACTTAAATACAATTATTTATTATTACGTACAGATGTAAACCTACAAAATAAAATGATTTAAAACTAGTTTAATAGCAAAAAAATATTTATACGTAATATATTTTACTTGTTGTGGTAAAATATTTTCTACCATCTTTAACATTTTTATCTTTTGGCAATTGAGGAAAAAGGACAAACGGCCTCGGTTCGGGCTATCTCTCTCGGCTCGTTTTGCCTCGGCTAAGATAACTAACAAAAGTAAAGCCTAATGTGCATGACTTATGGTTTATTTTTGTATGATAAAATTTTTGGAGAGTTCAATCCTGTTTGTATATTAAATCCATGATATTTTATTAACTGTATATGGTGCGTTCCAAAGACGAAAATATTTTTTGAAGCACAAAAGGTTTATATTTCAAAAGATATGTTTGCTCAAATAAAAAACGAAGTGAAACTATACACAAAAACTAAGCGTATTAATTCACTGACCTCTAAGGATTAATTCACTGACCTCTAAGGAGCTGATAGAGTCAGCTCCTTAGAGGTCAGTGAATTAATACGAAAAAACTTTACTGTGATAAGAATATAAATGCTAAAAATAATACTTATTAGTTAGCCGTAACTCTCAAATACAAAAAACCAAAAAAAAAACATTAGACTTTTTGGCGGGAACTTGCAGAGTGACGTAGCATTTTCGTTTATATTTTCATAAATTCGTGTATTTTGAGTTTTATTATGTATTTTCGGTGGTATTTTACCTAATAAAGATCATCCATGTGCACCTGTGAAGTGAAATTAAATGAATTATGTGAATCGTGATTTTTCAAGTTGTCTCAAAAAGTCCGTGAAGAGTTTTAGTACAATGACCACCATTGTAGTAAAACATGACTTTTATGGACGGTGACTGACTGAGGACTTTATGTGAAAGGGATTTATTGTGACTGGAAACTATAATATAACTCGACACTGGCAGAAATGAGCCCTAATTTGGGCTTGGTTGCCAACATGGATTTAATATACAAACAGGATTGAACTCTCCAAAAATTTTATCATACAAAAATAAACCATAAGTCATGCACGTTAGGGTTTACTTTTGTTAGTTATCTTAGCCGAGGCAAAACGAGCCGAGAGAGATAGCCCGAACCGAGGCCGTTTGTCCCTTTTCCTCAATTGCCAAAAGATAAAAATGTTAAAGATGGTAGAAAATATTTCACCACAACAAGTAAAATATATTACGTATAAATATTTTTTTGCTATTAAACTAGTTTTAAATCATTTTATTTTGTAGGTTTACATCTGTACATAATAATAAATAATATGATTGTTTGGTAGCTATCATAAAATTATTCTGGTAGCACTGAAATCTGATATCAGTGGAAAAACCCGGGAATTTTCCCATTGGCTGGGAAAATACTCAAATGGTCACAGTTACTAGATTTTGCGTAGGTATAGCGAGAGACACCTTAACAAAATCGTTTGAATAACATTTAACAAGATTTCTATTAGGTTTATACCACGGTCATACACATATACATATATCATACAATAAAAAATATATTTTTTTTGTGATGAAGGAGTGCATTGTTTTTAAAAAAATAACAATCAAAAGCATCTAAAAATATTTTTTTAGGTACAACTAGCCACTTGAGTATTTTCCCGCCGTTCGGGAATTTACCCGTATTTTTCCATTCTTTCCCGTATTTTCCCGTATTTTTTTTTAGTTGTGTTGTTCATTTTCTCGTTCAAAAAGAAAGTCCGTAAGTAAATGATGCATCGTCAGTTAGAGGACTATGGAAAGTTGGTTCAAAATTTGATTTAGGCCCGGTTTCAATAAACAAAAACGAATCGTTTTGCTTACCAATGGTAGGTTTTTTTATTGCCAAACTGGGCATATAGATCATTTCATAAGCTAATTTTACCTGTGATAGCTACTTCCATATGGGAGGGTCTGATATGCAAAGCTTTGAGGTCTTTGCTTCATTTTTAGTAAAGATATAAGAGTCTTAATTTTAACAACTTAGGGTTGTCCTGAACCTACCCAGAACCTAACAACTAACAAATGAAAGTAAATAAAAGAAAAAAGAATCCCTTCAACTGTGATTTTAAAATTAATTAAATTGACTAACATTTTAATCAAAATTTATCCTTAAAATAATACCATTATAATCTAAAATAGTGTACCTACCCAACCTACTTATAGTAAGCTGTGCTAATGCGTTCTGTACCTACCTACTTATGTGGCGACAAGCACAGCTACAAGTCTCACTCGATCAAGTAAAATACAAATTGTGAGCGCGGTCATCCAATCTATACAATTCTACTTATATCTACACATATTCCGTATCTGTCGTCAACAAATCCATCTATCGTATTACTAAACAACGCCATCTATTTATAGTGTTATCATGTAATGCATGGATTTTACAGTAAGACGATATTAGCGCTCCCGTGTCTTTTTTTGGCGACTTATATCATACTCAAAATTAAGCGCCATCTAGGTTTAATACGAAATTTCGGCAAAGTTCCGAGACACGCTCAAATGTATGGAGCTTGTCACTCTAGACACTTTACTCTATGCTATAATTAACCAGAATATGAGCGTAATTCAGGATGTCACTTTTTTTCATATGTCCGTTTCACGTGAAATGCCCCTAAAGTTAGTGTAATTCTTTTTAAAACTAAGTATAATGTTTATTGTGTGTTGTAATGTGTACCTATTGTATAAATTATTTGTACCTATGTATCGCATAATTGAAATAGCATTATTTTTTATGTTTGTTACAGCTTTCCATCGAAAGAAGAAATGAAGCAAAAATGCAATTTTGATGCGATTAAAACAAATGTTTTCCACAAGATTGAAACATCTTATTATTCCACCGCATCCTTTCCAATGCATAACAGATGAAGAACCGCAAAAACTGTAACTAGTAAAAGCATTGGCTAATAATTCGTACCTATTCACCACGCGAAATGTAATGCATTCAGAAACTTAGGCAGTGAGATTGGCCTAAGGCAGAAACTAAATAAAACGATTTTGTTTAGCCGTGTTTAATTTTAATAAATACCTACTTTGTCAAGCACATTCGAGTTTTATTTCCCTTTGCTTTATTTTAATTCCCAAATAACAGCTCTGTAGAGCAAACTGAAAAAAGAGCAAGGGGAAAAGCCGTGGTCCCAGAACGAAATTCTGCATGCACCCTTGCCTATTCATACGTAATATTTGATGATTCGACACAAAACGTAACTCAAAAATTAATCATAACTTTTCTCAAAAACATGGGTATACACGGCTACACATCAAGCTATACATTTCCAGTATAAACTGATCTCGCATTGTATAGGATTTCTGTACAATGAGAGGTCAGCTAATATTGGAAATTTATATCTTGATTAATCGTGCGTACACGATTCAACACCCACATAGAACATAACAATGTTCAGTTTCAAATAATGGGTTTTCGCGAAAAAGTATCTCGATATCTATAGTTTTTCATTATGGTTTTATCTCTTATTTTTTCTATAAATTGTTATTTCACTATTTTAAGTAACATAATGTTAATATTTTTGTAATACAAACAATAATTTGAAATCAACTAGTGTCAAAACGCCACAAACAGACAAAATTGGAGGAACTTTGCAATGCAGCGATTGTGCGCGAAAGGGACTAACAATGACCACGACCACTCTGCCAAGAGTGCACGACTAGGCAGAAGAAGTGTCAACCGGACACAAATTATCTCTCAAATCCAACTTTCCTGTTCGTTATAAAAATGTTTGGTCACCCTATTAGAATGGGATAAACAGCCTCGGTATGCGTTATCTCTCTCTGCTCGCGTTTTTGGCCCAAGAGCTCAATCCTGTTTGTATATTAAATCCATGGTTGCCAAACTTAAAAAGAAGAAGAAGAAGAAAAAAAACATTATGTCACTGTCGTCTGTCACTGTCAGTCAGTAAGTAATGTATCAGGCAGGTTATCAGCATCGTTTGCCAGGCCGTACTATTTGATGTTAAGGCGCGGACTGACTACGATTTTGACAGGACTCGTTCTTCACTGGAATAGGGTTGAAAATGGTAAATCATAAATGTGTCGACTCTATGAAATGGACTGTTATTTACGGGTTTTCTTTAGATTATACAGAATATACGCATTAAATTGAATAAGTGTCCGGTTAACATTCTAATATAATTCTGTATCTTATATATTCTTAAAAATAAAATTGTTGTCATCGCTGAAAATACGGAGAATTTCGACGCGAAAGATTTTTTTAGACGTAACTTTGGATTTTTTTATTGGGAATATCAAAGCACTTTTTAATATTCTATTCGGTTAACATTTTTCTCAAAACCCTCTTCTATCCACAGTATTTTTTTGTGTTAGGTATTTCATTGCGTTACGTCATACTCGACTCTCAAAGAAACCCATTTTTGAGATTTGAGCTTAGACCCGGCCTTAAACCGTTCTTTCACGTACCGTATCTTCATTGTAACCACAAACGACTAAATGGGATACTACGTATATTGTAACCTTTTTAGTACCACGCCACTGTAACTATAAATAAATGTATGTGATGCAAAGTAATATAATTAATTTAATGTTACAGAAAGTATATCAGTGATATACTTTCGTCCGAAATAGTTTGTTCGAGCTGGCAAGTCTGGCAACACTAGTTATCAGTTCATTTCATTTTTACGATTTTTTGATAAAAAAATATTCACCGATCACCAACTAACTAATTAATAGTTTGTAGTTTCACAAGAATTTTGCCAAAACGTTCATAATTATCAAGTGTCTTGCGACTTTGTGGAACTATTTGAATATTTAAACCACAATGGTAAGTAAATTGAATATGAACATTTACCCAGGATCTACGGATACTCCCCCTTTGATAGTCAGATAGATTGTCTCTCCTGACCACATCCCGATGATTTATCTAATATAATAAATTCACGTACATTATGATACCACCCAGTGACTAATAGTACAAATGAAATAACATTGATTAAAACTACCATGGTGAGGTTTATTATATTTAATTGCATTACCAACATCTTGTAAAGGAACCACACTCAAACAAAATGCCATATATTCAAATAGGCCATAATGCACATTTGAATATATGGCCTTAAATTAAGCAAAAATTGCTTGACTCTTAAACTACGTCGCGATAAGACCTATACTCAATACTCAATCATTTATTGCAAAATGTACATTTGATATTTACAATGTTATAGGTACATATTTACCCTATAATAGGGTGTTGCAATGTATATAATTATAATTATTATCCTAGAAAATAAGGAAGGAGGACGGACCGATATTTTGTAAATAAATTGTTTTAAAATTAAGTACTAAACTAATTGGGCGATAGATTTATTAATATATTACTTATTTAAATTCTGTAAATGGGTCATTTATGAAGTCATTCAGACAATAATAACATTTTTTTAATAATACATTTTTTATACGGCTTATAAATACTTTATCATTTTGCTCCTCTTTAAGTTTTTCCGGTATTTTATTAAAGATTTTTACGGTCATAACATTTGGACTGGCACTGTGCATTTTTATTTTAGATGACGGGAGTATTAATTTATTTTTAAATCTCAATGCGTGCCGTCGCTTTTGATCAGCTTGTTTTATATAAAAATGTGGGTATTTTCTAACGAAACTACACACTTCCAATATATAAATTGATGTCAAGGTGAGGATTTCATGTTTTATGAAGTGTGGTTTGCAAGTTTCGGGCTCTTTTATGTTTGCAAGAATGCGAATGCATTTTTTTTGAGAAATAAAGATATCATGTACATTGACACTATTTCCCCATAGAAGGATACCGTATCGGAGCCATGCATATGCATACGCGTAATACGCTGTTTTGAGATCTGTAGCCTTCCGTAGTTCCCGAAGTGCATATGTAAAGCTTGAGAGTTTGGTTTTTATTTTGTGGATATGATCTTTCCAGTTTATATTGGTATCTATGTCTAAGCCTAATAAAGTGAACGTATCAACACATTCTATTTTATTGTTATTATAAATGAAATTTATGTCAAGGGGGGTTTTTTGGTAAGGTCTAAATTGCATAATTTTTGTTTTTGAAAAGTTTATGTTTAGATTATGATCATTCATCCAATTTACTATATTATTAAAAATGTCAGAGAGGTTTTGATTTAAATTAATATTATCATTGCAATATGTCAAAAGAGAAATGTTATCAGCGAATAGTACACAAAATTCATTTATTACTTTTGGAAGATCATTTATATAAATTAAAAATAGGATACAGCCGAGGACACTTCCTTGGGGAATCGAATTGTGGGTTTGCGAAGTTTTTGATCTAATCGTATCTATTTTACCGGTTTTGAAATTAAACGTTTCGATTTCAACAAACTGCTCACGATTTTCCAAGTACGAGCTGAACCATCTATGAGTTATTCCACGAATTCCAATGTCATAAAGTTTAGCTAATAATATACTATATTGTACTTTATCATATGCTTTTGTCATGTCTAATAAAATTCCGACAGCGTATTTGTAATTACAGAATTACCTATTGTAATTACAGTAATTTTAACTTTTAACATTTCTTTTTATACAATAAAGAGTAAGTCCATCTATCTATCTACTCCAGATTTCTTTGGTTAAGCAGAGCCTCAAATAAACTCAAAAATTACTCTTCAAATCTAAAAAAATGGTAAAGCTTTACATTAGGTGACAACTCCAAAAAGTACGCCAATTTTTGTATTTTTGGAAAAGTATAGGAAAAATAAAACCTCATTTGAACTTCTGGTATAAAGTGTATGTTTCTGTTGAAATGTATTGGCATATTTTAGCGACTTTCGGATATCAACGGCTTCGGAGCTTCGGGAAAAGCAGTCTCTTCGCCATTGCGTAACAAACCACAGACCATACCGCTACCCAGTCCATGCATGCATGGTGTCTGCGGTTTGTTACAGCTGGCGGAGACTGCTTTCCCTCCACCCCTCTGACTTTATAAAAACACTCTAGGGGTGAGACAGACAAGTACTACACGGAGTTCTAACAGTATTTATCAAAAGAAAGCACAACAACAGTAGGTACACTACACTACACTCGCGCCGCGCCATTTTACCCGTATTTCATTCGATTCAGCATCAAAGAAGGAATGAGTAAGATATAGCATGGCTTGGACGAAAATCGAAAATTTCAAAATAAAAAAAAAACATTTCCTAACGAAATCGTTTGGTAAGTATGTTTATAATAGTAAGTTATTTCACCAGAAAAGAATTGCGCCTATACTCGTCGTCACTTAATGTAAAGCTTAGCCAAAAACTTCTTTTTCAATAATTTATAATAATTTTGGACTAGTGCTCAGCAACATATAGGGGTGGAAGCTTTAGTGGAAGTCTTATGTCTCACGAGATTCTGCACAATTAACTTAGTTATTACATATAACTTTGATTTCAGTTGGTGCTAGTGCTAGGTGATCTTCACATACCCCATCGCTGCAGCAGTCTGCCGCCCAAGTTCAAGAAGCTGCTCCTACCAGGTCGGATCCAGCACATACTGTGTACGGGAAACCTCTGCACCAAGGAGTCGTATGATTATCTAAAGACCCTGGCGAGTGATGTTCATGTTGTGAGAGGAGATTTTGATGAGGTATGTAAATGCCATATTTACGGTAGGCTTGTTTGATTTATTTATTAATTTTTACACAAATCACAACTGGAACTAGAGGAAATTCTATAATTCAGATATTGTAAGGGTCAGTTTACACCTAAATGCGACGCAGCGCAAACTTTTTAAGATAGGGATACAAATAGAACTATATTTACTAGACAAAAAGGTACACATTTCAATGAGAATTAGAGTACGCCCCACGGCGGCGGCGGCGTGGCGCTACGCCTCGAGTAGTCGCGATGCGTTTCGTGGCCCTGCACAGCGCATGAGAAAACATTTCCGAAAGGCGATGATAGCTCAGTGGTAGCGACGTCGGATACCGAGACGAAGGTCCCAGGTTTGAATCCTATAATGAGCTTGAGCTTTTGGTGAAGGAAAACATTGTGAAGAAACCATAGCACGGTGTTTAAGGTATGTTGTAATACCCATCTGGCTGGCTACCACCCTCAAGTTGAAAATCTGTCGCCAAGCACCTATTGGTGTGTTCCGACAGGTGCACTTGAGAGCCAGTTCCTTCTAGGCTTTGTGTGTGCACCAGCTTCGACCACATCATCACTTACCATGGTGAGATTATGATAAAACAGGCCTGTATACAAAAAAAAACTCAGCACCCAGATATATACCATACGTCCAAGTTCAAGCATGCTTGCAAAGTTTTACATTGGACTCTTACCATTGTTCTACGACTTGAATTTAGTGCCAGTGGCAAGTCCTGTCAACTTGGTCAACTTGTGATCAGTATATCATTATTTACTTACAGAATACAACATACCCAGAGCAGAAGGTTATCACAGTTGGACAGTTCCGCATTGGGCTTATCCACGGTCACCAGGTGGTCCCGTGGGGTGATGAGGAGTCCCTCGCTCTCGTCCAGAGACAATTAGATGTGGATATCTTGATATCAGGACATACACACCGTTTTGAAGCTTACGAGCATGAGAATAAGTTCTATATTAATCCTGGATCGGCAACGGGGGCTTACAGTCCATTATACAGGTGAGAATTTAATGTATTGGATTTCTGTCAAAAAATGTGGCTGTGGGATAATTTGTTAGGGCATTTTTCTGGAATTCAACTCAAAACTTACTATAACATTCAACCCCGAAATTTGCAGTTTTTAAAGCTGGAGAATACTCTCTTGACTTTATACTGTAGACTGTAAACTTATCTAAAGGCAAGCCAACAAGATGAGATAAAATACGTAAACAACCTCTACTGAGTTACATTACGATAGCAAGCGATCATTATCTCTCGCATGCAATAATGACGTCAGTTTGTCGACGACAGCTGTCGTTGTGTGATTCGTGGTACAGGAAAACGGTCGGTAAAGCAGCTGTCAACATAATTTCTTTAAATAAAAATTGAATGTGTGTTAACAATCTTTATCCCGTATCGTTGGCTTACCTTTAGCTGTTTTTTTTACAGAAATTGCTATATTAGAAATAAATTCTAATTCTTTTCAGAGATGCAACACCATCCTTCGTCTTGATGGATATTCAGAGCTCAACAGTGGTCACATACGTTTACAAACTACTCGGTGATGAAGTCAAAGTGGAGAGAATCGAATACAAGAAAGCATAATTGTATATAGTGAATAAATAATATGGATAAGAGATTAAAAAAACATTTTTGTATGCGTTGGAAATTTGAAAATGTACAAAGATTTAAATGTGCAGAGATGGAGTTATTTATGTAATGTTACTGTAAAAGCTCGAACGACGGTAAATCCTAAGATTTACCTGTAAAAACTTAAGATTTACCAAGTTTTAATGGTAAAAGTGCGAACTTTTCTGTGATAATTGATAATTTCTGGCATTTACCAGCACATATTCAGGTTTTACCTCAGAGAATCGATAATCGTTTTATAGTATTCACGGTCACCACTAGCCAATTCACCTGTCTCCGCTTGCCAAAGTACGATAAATTGTCTAACTTCATATGAAACTACATTTACCAGCTCATGTTGGTATATCCTAAGACGTACTGGTAAACCCTAGGATCAACCGGTATACGGGCTTTTACAGTAACATATATAGAAACAATAATTAATAATGAAATGATAATGGACGTCGCAGCGATGATCAATGTTCGAATACTTTGGATCTAAGCTTTCGGTGGAGGCGAACATCTCGAGGACACTATGGTGGAAAGTACATAATAACATCTGAAGTCCGGAGGAATCTTTATTAATCAGGCTTAATAGGGATGTTTCTTAGGTAAAAAAATAATAACTCTAATTATTCCGTCAGTTAGATTATCAAAAAATATTGGACACGTATTTTTTGCTTTACCAAATCATTAAAAATTTATAAAGATAAAGCTTGTCAAAATTCGGGAGTGGGGGCTCGTGACGTCACTTGAGAATAAAAAGTGTACTCTTACTCGTACGTCACGCGGAACTTCAACACACGATATCTTCGTATTTTTTAGTTTAATTGACAAAAGAAAAAATACGTGTCTAATATTTTTTGATAATGTAAAAGACGGACTAAATAGTTTTTTTTGTCATCTAGCATATTACCAGTTGGAATTAAGTGATTTAAATATATTTAATTTTCATTTTATCCGCCACATTATTGGTATATCTGGGCGGAGTTGCCAGTTTAATACGTTCCAATGTTTATTTTATCTATAAGTATATGTATCATGTTGAATGTCCCAAAATTTATTTATTTATGTAATTAAATAGGGATTATTGTAAATACATTTGATAAATATGTTTACATACAGTTATTGAAATTCAACAATGATTTTTTCTCCTTGATTTTGCTATTAAGGATTGATAATTTGAGATTATTTATATGAAATGTAATGTCAAATATCAATCAACAATCTCAAATACATAGGATATAAATTATGACCGATTCTCTTAGTTAATTTTTCCGAAGAAACGAACATACGCCAGTCTCTCATTACAGTTGTAAATATGTCATACGAACTTAGATCAAAGGCAAAAGGAGAAGATATGGTATCTATCCCACAGCGCATGGAATATCAAAATTAAATCTAGTTGACGCCCAAATCCTCAGTTTACGTCTTGTGAAGTGCGATCTTGCTTTTTAATTGTAACTTTAATTATAGTCGTCAAAATACCTTCTTTTAAATCAACAAAAAGTATAAGTGAGGAAACTGTGTCAGCTAGACGTAGTTTTGTTGCCCCAAACACTGTGATGTGATTAATTATCGTATCTTCCCATTATGATTTATCTAAGCATATGAAACAATTATTTGGATAGAACAAATGTGGATACCCAATGAATCTATTATGTTATCACTAAATTGTTTACAAATAAAAACTATTTAATATTTATTTCGTTTTATTTTCTAAACAATAATTATACTGCACAGCGCCTCTGGCGGTATACCTACTCGAACTATAATAATAATAGTACATTATGATACATGTGTGTAATAATCAATGCACACGCGTGTCATACGAAGTCAACACACTTGCGATGATAAAAACAGACCTTTATTTTTTTATGTAGATTTTTTATTAGTAATCAACCACACAATGAAAACGCTCAAAAAATATGGCGCGCAAGTTTTTATTTGACAATTCAATTCAATTCTTATTTATCATGGTATAAGTATATTTATGGCTTTTGCGGAAACAACTAAACTAAACAAATACATTCTAAAACCTAAATAATAAATAAACATAAAACTACTAATTTCTATTTAAAAATACAATACAAAAAAAGAAAATGATATTTATAACTTTATTTTATTTGACAGCAGTGAGTTGTCAAACTGTTTTACCCGTATAAATTAAGAATGCTTGGTCTAAACACATCACTTGCAGTGAGGTACAAAATTACCATAATCGGGATTATACCTTTCATAAAACTGTGGTAATGTAAAGTAAAAAGCACTAGTGCGTAATAAGCTGCATTAAGATACTAGAAACGGTGCAATAAATGTCACTATACGAGCGAGTGTGTTGAAAAATAATATTTTCACCCGTCCATGACCCGTCCGTCCATCTAGCTAGGTAAGGCAAGCTACGCCACTGCTCTAGACCCTTCCTATAGCTATTCCTATAAATTTATGTCTATTCCTATAAATTTTGTCCACTAGAGAACTAAGTATAGAAAAGTATTTCAAATTAATGTTGAGAGTAGGACTAAAAACCATTTTTAGCGTAGTTTTTTTTTTTTCATTTTGTAAACGAGTACCGCCTCTAGTGGGCAATTTTCGTAGTCTAACAAAAATGTTCCCGTAGGAAACTCAAGATAGTGTTACAGATGCAACAAAATAATGCTTTACGCGGCTAAAGTACAGCCTAAAATCATAATCACTTTAAATAATGATTTTAGATGTGATAATTGTACCTACACAGATTACCTAGTGTTATTTTGAATAACTACAGAAAAAAACTGGGTTGGCAAGAGCGTCCCGGTTGCGGCAATTTTAGGGGTTTTTATATAAAAAAAATCATCTTTATTCAAAAATGTGTATCGTGTTCATTAGTTATATTAATAAAGCAGTTTATTTATTTATCTTTTCGGTTTTGTAGGCGTGTGTATCGAGAGACAAATATTTTATTTATTATTATTTTTTAAAGATTAAAGGTGTAAAATCACTACTGATCCAGTTGAGGCCACCCATTTCCAACTAAGTTTCCAGGTAGAGGAATTCATTGACTGTCAAAATAACATCAAAATCAAGTTCCTAGACATTCATAACAACCGGGGTACTGGCCAAAACCGGGGCTCCTACATTTATTTGAAATACATTAATATCGCATAAGTCATGTTATAGTTGTAAAATAGGAGAAATGTGTATATAAATAGAAGCAAAACAATAACTTATTGACAACATACTACCTACCTGTCAAAATATCGCATACTATTATAAACCCTAAACAGGACTTGACAAGGTTTAACATAGCTGTTAGTTGCAATAAGACGCTAAAGCTAAAGCAAGGTTATACAGTTCATTGACACAGCAACAGCAACGTACCTATTACGTAAACGTAACGTACGTAAACAACATTCTAACTCTACACTAACACAATAGTCGTAGATTTAGAGTGTGCGAAACTGAGGGCGCTGCACAAACTACCAAGAGAACTAAAGTTGGGCGCTGCTTGAAAAAAAGTTCTAAATACATAAGTAGAGACCGGATTATATGCACTTGCATATTTGCATATCATCATCATCATCATCATCAGCCTATAATGTCTTTCACAAATGAGGGTGAAAGGGAATGGGCAATACTACACCACGCGTGCCCACTGCGGATCGGTGGAAGTAGGCTGGTGGTCAACCTACTGTTGGAATTTTTCAAGCCGCCTAGGGGGCATCCAACTAGCTTAACGACTATTACAATTAAGTGATACTTAATCAGGACCAACGGCTTTACGTGCCTTCCGAAGCACGGAAACGCTCGATTTGAAATACCACTAGGCAGTCACCCATCCGGATACCGTCCACACTGGTGATTGCTTAACTCTGCCAATCGATTAAGAACGATTAACTTCGTATTGTTTCTCATGAACTTCCCATAAATGTTTGTTTACTAACAATCTATCGTGTAAGCCTACCCAAGTAATTAATACGTCTATGGTCACATACAGATTAGAACATGTAAACAACCTCTCAAGGCAATACATATTTTATAATAACAACCGTAGTTCCAAATGTAAACAATAAAAAAAAGGCCTTGTCAAATCACCAAAACATTACGTTTGTCTACGTGAGAATACACACGTTAGAAACTAATTATAAACAAATTACAATTAAGGAATAACTTAATCTTTATCGTTAATACAATAGTACCAACAATTTGACAAATCAACATAACCTAAATGATAATTTAATATTAATTAGAGAGCTTGTGCGTACGTGTGTCACTATGCGTAGCTACGTCCAACAAATAGTACTACCAAAATTGTCCCAAATAGAAATCATCCTATTTGACAAAATCACGATTACATCACAACAATGTAGGCGTTATTATCATGGATATAGAGTCGAGATTGTCGATTGTGGTCATATGCGGGCCAATACGTGCGTATCGGTAGTTAGCGTTTTAAGCATTAAAGCGGCTGGAAAAACTTATTATTGTGAAAATACTTCAAATTATTAAAATATTTTTAATGTAAGATGAATTAATAAGGTATACATTAATCCATCTTAAAAAATCATCCTACCCATCCATTCCTAGGCGCCCGAGCTGAAGACTTTCGATTTTACAGCAGCTCTACCATGCTAAGGAGTCACAAATGCCATTTCTGGATTACTGATGCGTGTATTCTTTGACTTTTCCGATGCCGCGCATAGGTCTTTCTAGCTAGAAAATGGCGCCGAAATCCAATGAAGCAGTTCATAAAGGCGTCAGCTGAAAATCAGCGCTGCTGACAGTACTCAGTAGCACTATGCTGAGCTGTCCTTTTTGACGGCACAGACTTACTAGTTTATTTTTTTAAAAATTTAATATTGTTATGTTAATGTATTCGTCAAATAAATGTGTTTCCTTTCTTCTATAGAAATTTCAATAGGTGGCTACTTCTTTACGCGGCAGCTCGTGGACTGCTGGATCGGATTGCTGGGGTAGGTAGGCCTTAGTTTAGCAATAGCGAAGAAGAAAAGTCGTCTAGGTGGCTACCACAAGTTGAAAATCTCTCGCCAAGCACGTACTGGTGTGATCCGGCAGTTGCACTTAAGAGACATGTTGCCTGAATGCAGCACAGCATTCAGCGCTTTATGACCAAAGTGCAGCAGAGCTAAATAGAAGCACATGTTACCGATAATACCGGTTGAAAACAAGCCCCCCACACCCCTTCCTCCCACGAAGTGCAACGAATAAAACCGAATGGACGCTCGAATTTCGAACCAGTCCTTAGTTGCCCTATCGAATCATTCGCGCCCTTCCATTTTCAAATGAGACGCGTTCGGAAATGTCGATGTGATTAAAGTTTTGTTTTATTTATTTTAAATAAATAGTTTTTATACGGGACTTTTCAAAATGGCGATTTCTTTAGTGAGATTTGGTTTGAGATCGGCTGTTGTTAACATGGAGAGGAATGTGGCTGCTCTATCAATTACCAGTGTCCAAAATCAAATAAAGGTTGGTGTAATACTTTTAAAGTTTATTTGTCTTGTTTATATGTTTGGGTCATTGAACCCTAAGCGTTGCAAAGGCAGTCACTTAGCTGCATTCTTTGTGGCGTCGAGCGTGAAATCATGTTAGCTACTGCAGTTGTTAAATAGGTCTAGGTTTAGTCCCATAAGATTCTATTTGGAAAATAATATTTATGTCGCTTAGCGAAATTTATAATCATATTGGGCTGTACTTAGCATTGTTTTAAAATTGAAATTACTTAGGTAGTAGGTAGGTAGGTACCTACGTAGTGTACATGAAAAAAAAATACGCACCAAACTATTGGTAAAATTATTTAAATTATATAGGTAATTGAGCTAACGACTCTAGTTCCAGATTGCCAGTAAGAAAAAAAAATACTTAAAAAGTGACAGAAATGTGGAATAAATTCGAAAATTCAATTATAAAAAAGAACAATGGGCTGTCAACTTATTTAAAATTTAATAACGTACCTACCAAAGATTTTCATAGGGCATCGTGGACGTTTTAAATTCTTCGTAACGTACATATTTGTCGTAGGCTTAAGACATTGCTCCCGGCAGGTCAACAAGCTTTCATTCAATTTATTTACCATACATGAAAATAAACTGCAAGCAAGTTAAACGATAACCTTATCAATCACCGGGTCTCCGGTCTAAAATTGTCTTTACACGGTAATTTGATCCTTGTCAAAAGTGATATAAGGGTGGAAATGCTGTATGATTGTTGTACGATGATAAGGGGTCATTTCTTTTGTGATAATGCGATCATAATTTGCCGGTTAGTAAGTACTTTTTGTTTAAATTTGGCCCATGACACATTGAAATAAAGCTTTCTGTAAATAAATTAACGCAATTTATTTATTTGCCTAGTTTATTTTAAAAATGGCGCGTGCAATGAGTTTGTCGGTCGCGCTTAACGTTCAAGTCGTAGTAGTAGGTAGCACAGAATATTTAAAAACAGTAGCTCAAATACACAGATATTAAAAAAAGTCGGATATATTCTCGCTAACAAAAAACTGTGTCACTCAATTCGGCCACCACGCTGTAGGAGCCGGCACGCACACATTCACACATTAGTTGAGCGCGAGTAATCGACTCTGTGTAAACGGCGACAGAGTTTAATTTCCCGCGGAATAACCAACTAAGGTGTGCGTGAGAGGTGGCCGACTCCATAGACACAGTTTTTTGTTAGCGAGAATATGTCCTCCGTAGTCTGCGCTCAAATTGTAGTTTGTACAAGTGACGAACATAAGAGAATCTATAGTTCAAATACTTATATTCCGTAAATTGCGTCAGTAACATGTAATAAATTAAGTACTCAGAGCGTACTAACAACAAAAACAACATGTACCTAGGTAAATAAGAAAAGTAGACTTTTTTTGGAGTCTCTATGTGCTCTTAAAGTAGGTACTAGGTTATCTCACAAAATCCAATGCTTTCTATGTTGCGTCGCAAATTAGGTCAAAGTTTGTCATGAAATGGACGAACCGTAATGCGGGCTGATTCAATCATTGAAAGCGCCTTTGTTATCATGAAACAGACATTTTACAAACCAACAAATCAAAGTAACATTTAGACAAATACACACGAAGTGACCTTGTTAAGGGCTATTGAATTAATATCTAAGACCGCACAAACAAAAGTTTGATCACGTACATAAATATAACCTTGGATAAGCGGGCAGTCAACAACCAGCATACACAATGTTATATATAATAGGTTCTTATTGTAGCTCATAATTAACATAATAATAATATGGCTCTCCCCACGGTTTTACTCGCTTTCCCGGAATAAAAATTTGCCTATGTCCTTCTCCACGTTATAAATCTGCATGCCTTTCATCAAAATCTATTATGCGGTTAAAACGGGAAACGATTCACGATTTTACACATTCACATTAATGGATCCAATTATCCTTTTTTTTATTTTAACGCCTTTCTCTCCAAAGATTGACTGTAGAGATCTTTTTCATTGGTGCTGATTCTATTGGTCACAACTAAACTAATTTAGTATCACTATAGGTATTTTTTTCTAATGAAGAATATAAGCACATAATATAAGTAACACTTTCACTGTTATTCTTGTAGTACTACTCCAATCATGTGTGGACTGTGGTCAGTGGTGCAACAATAAACGTGCATTATTTAAAAAAATTAAATCATTGCACACATGATATTTATATTTGTTAGTCTGTGGCTTTTCTCTACTACCTGTATGGCTTACCTATTAGGTACGACCAAGAATCTTATATTATAAGGTCCTAATAAATTAGTGAACTTCCTCTTGAGGGATGAATGTATAGGTCATTAGTAATCAAAAAATAATATTAGAAAAATAAATCGGAGATTTTTTTTTTCTGTGATATGTTTGGAGCTTGAACGATTTAACCTCAATCGTTCAAGGTATGGAGTCTCTATGCAATTCAATGAAAAAAAATATATTTTTTTCCCTCTGTTTTTTTTTCTAATATTATTTTTTGATAACTAATGGCCTATACATTTACCCCTCAAGAGGAAGTTCACTAATTTATTAGGATCTTATATAATATACAGGTCATTGTTTTGGTCAGCGACTAGCGACTCAGGGTCGATAATACAAATGATACTGGTGCTAAAAAAAAAAATCTTATAAAAATACTTTATTTTTTTATAATAATAAAAAAAAAATTTGGGAAAACATGTAATAAGCTAAAGTATAGACGTAATACTCAACGGGAATGCGAGGGAGTAAAGGGGTGTGGCGACGGCGGCTTGAGCCTAGCTCTAGTCAGTGCACGTGCCTAGTGACCATACTTTGCGGTAATTTTATTTCAAATTGAATAATGTATTTCGCAACGCATTTACAGTAATTAATGGAATTAAGTCAATTTTTGGGAAATGTATTTTTTGTACTACCGCTCCTGGGTCGCTTGTCGCCGACCGAAACAACACCCTGTATAAGATTCTTGGGTACGACCGTAGGGTACGACTAATTTTTTTATGACCAACCCTGTCACCTTTTTACTGAAGGTCCAAAGGGTTATTCGGTGTTCGTTAATTGAACACCTGCACGAAAGAATTCGTCGATTCCATAATAGGATTAAATCAAATGATAAAACCTTTTTTGGTTTCATTACTGAGCTCTTATTTTTTTTGATGGAAAGTAGTTTACAAACAAAACTACAATAAGTAAAAGGTCGTATTTTGCATACAAATTAATCATTACTTACTACCTTTACCTTCTGTTACACAGAGTGTAATAAATCTTGTCGCTCATATCATATCACCGAAAGGGTAGATAGGTCGTGACTAAAATGTTTTTTTTTTAAATAGTAAATGTAAAATATGTAAATGGTGTTTACCTTTATTAGTTGTGCATTTAATCTTGTTATTTTTATTTATAAGGTTGGACTAGGTATAATGTATTAGTGTACCAACTGCTAAAGAACCTTAAATAAAAAAAACTATTTATTCATCATATTTATTTCGATTCAATACACAAAAAAAAGTGGTTCCATTTGCAAAGAAGAACTGTTCACAGATTACAGAATTCTAAAAAAGTTATCCGTTATTTAGAACCGGTTTACTGAATCGAAAGTTCGAAACTGATTGCAACAAAGTAATGTAACACAGTAAAATTCAAAGCCCTAGGCCCTAGTAGGGCACTTCTGAAGGTCAAAGCTACTGAAGTTACCATCAGTTCGTAAGTCGGCCTTCAACTGAGAAGAATAGGCAAGAAACTCAGCTAGTAAATACGCCATCATCACGGCTGCCAAGGACAATAATTGCATGATATAAAGATGATTTGATACGATAGATTTCTTTTGTAAAGATCTCCACCAAATGTCTACTACCTCTACCAGACTCTACCACCAAAATTGGTCTACCGTTAGACCAATCATACATCAACAACATCTTCAAGGATTAAAGGTCACCGGTGGCTATTCTCTCCTATAATTGAACTATCATCGCGAATGTGGTCTAGCGTCAATTTACGACCGTCATTGACCGACCTCGAGCACACAGTTTAGCTGATTTGTAAATTGGTTCACGGCTGTCCATCAAGTGCACAATGTTTTATTATTATAGAGGCAGGTTGTTAAAGATATTGTATTACCCAGGGCCGTCTTAGGCCATGCCGGGGCCCTTTAGCATACTAGAATTTAGGGCCCCGGTGGTAAATAAAAACAGTTAATTACAAAAATAATTTTTCTGTTGTAATTTTATATTTATCATCGTAAATTGAATTTAAGCTTATTTTAATTGAAAGCTAGTTTAAACAGACAACATTTCTTGGCTATATTAATTGATGAAAATGATGTTTAACTGTTCAAAAGTTATAAATCTTTTCTGTATTGGTGAGATAATCTGTTGTCTGATTAAAATCTTGATTTGGAAATACTTACGGTTATTCTTACTATCTATCTGAAATAGAAAAAAAAAACATTGTATAGTGTAAGCGAGTATGTCGGCCTTTTGGGGCTCCGTGAGTGGGGGCCCTGGTCACGAGTCCCGTGTGCCCTTATGGTAAAAACCTGATATTACCTTTGTGCCCATGTAATGATGCTGTGAGCTTAATTATCTAATAGCTTCGCTAGAAAAATGTTTTGTAGAAAGTAGCAAATAAGCATACGATGCGCTTTTACCGAACCTATAACAATCTCTTACCACTTTTTGAAGATCTCGTGTATTTTTTATATAGTTTAAATAAAATAATTAATCTTCACACGCGGCTTAGCTTATTGCTGTGCTGTATTCTTATTATATAATATGTCGCTAAAATTACGTTTTGAGAAAAGTTTTTATGAAACATATAGAATTATAGCCATTCATTGATAAATTAAACGAATTTTAATAAGTTAATTTAAAATCCGCGTGAACAAAATAATTTGTACTCCTATTAAAATACAATTAATAATAGGTAAGAATAGCTATATAAAATTAATTAATATGAAATAAGTTATTATGTTATCGCTAATACAAATTATTATCAGACATTTAACAAATAAAAATATGTAGTTAACAGGAAAATCGTTTTTGCCCCACATTCACAACTTAGATTGGTAAATATTTATTGACCTGAATTCTAAAATAGTTCTAATTGCAGTTTTATTTGAATACGACATGTTATTATTAATACCTACTAGATATTATGTATATCTATATCCTACATATAAAATAACAAATTGACTAACTGACCAATGCACCAAACGCAGGGTCTAGCTAGAAACTTGAAATGCACACAGAATTCCTTATATAACGTTCGTACGTATCCCTCTAAGGGGGTAAAAGAGGGGATCGCACGAGAAATCACGGGGCGCTAGTAGGTAAGTATATACTTCACTAAGTATATACTTTAGTATGACGTTCCGAATCTATCAGTCAGAATTCGCAACTTTAGAACGAAAACGACGCATCTTAACATCGGTTTCGTTCTAAAAAGGTGCAATTTGGTACTTATACTAGATATTTTTGTTGATAGAAGATGGTCTTAGGAAATAAGGTATCTATTTTACCTACATCTATCTGATCTGATCATATAAGGCAAATCCTTACCTAATTGAAGAGTAGGAGAGTATCAGACACGCAATGTTGCCATATGTCTCATCATAACATAAATAAGGTAAAGTTACTTATTTAAGTTAAACAATACATTATTATAAGTCAATGACTTAAATGAAACTAGATCGCACGCAATACAACTTGAAGTACGAAGTAGGCGGCACGTCCTTGAGACGATCTATTTATAGTCTCAAACTACATAGCTATACATCTATCCATCACCACATTTCCATTGTATGGGGTCTGTATAATATTTTCCCCTCCATTGATTCATTCGGATAAAGCTACCCCTGCCAATCGTGTGGCGGTAGACATCTTCATTTTTACTTGAATCATCATCATCAGCCTATAATGCACAGGCCTCCTTTCACAAATGAGGATGAAAAGGAATTTACTAGCATAAACCTTTAGAAATGTCCAAAAAAGTAAACAATTTTGGTACCTATATAATGTAACTTTGGACTCAATCTCACCACAATAATTGTGTGGTAAATAAGTATGTGGCCGGAGATGGTAAACTTTGTGTGCTTATTATCTTCAGCCTAGAACTGGCTCTCAAGAGCAGATACCTCGGCCTGTGCTCGTATGAAGTACCTACTTATCACAAAAGTGCTGCAATTATTAAACAATGTAAAAAAATGATTTTAGTGTTAATGTAGTGTCCTGGAATACCGCAGCCAAATAATGTTGTGTTTCTGCGCGTGAGTAAGGTCGCCAGAGCTTATTGGAGAGTCGAGCTCGTCTGTTGCAAGCGCCCATATGGCTAGTAACCGCTTACCATCAGGCGGGCCGTTGCGCTTTGATTACCGACTTCTTCGCATAACAATAAAATGCATAAAACCGTTTTATGTTTACAGAAGAAAAGCTACCATACTATATAACTATAAAAAAGACAATAAATAGCATAAGTACAAAGTTGCACATATGCATGCAAAACCATGCACACACTTGCATATGCATTATACGGTCATCGCTCCCGAATATCGCGAGGCCAAACACACATACATGTTATGACTATGTTTGTAGATATAATTAATCTTTGTTTGTAAATATGTTGAGGTATTACTTCATAATGCGATAAGAATCGCGGTCGTTTGTTTATAGGGTTCAGGGTTCGATTCCCGGTCACGATATGTTTTGATTTGGTGGAACAATCAGTCTGAATGTAGACATATTAGGGCGCTACCATTTCTGTAGACTACCTTCAAAGGTCCTTGAAAAATGCTACGTAAGTACCTCGTTGACAGAAGAGAAGAGAGTAGATCGTTTCAGTGTCTTGGAGGGCAGTGTGACTGCAGCGACTCTTGCGGCCAAATTTGGTACTACCGTACATCTCCGTCAGTTCGGAACAGTCTTCAGCAATGCTTTTATGGCTCAAATAAATAATAGGTTCATGTACCGAACAATTCTTATTTATTTAAGATTAACTAAATACAAACACTTCGAGATATTCAATGGAGTCTTGAAAGAATAATAGAAAACCACATAGTACGGTGATAGGGTACTTTGTTGTACCCATCCTGCCTGCCTGGAACATCTATAGTTGAAAATCTGTCTTACAGGTTTTACAAAGGTTTATCATCATCATCAGCCTATAATGTCCCACTGCTGAGCACAGGCTCCTTTCACAAATGAGGGTGAAACAGAATGGGAAATACTCCACCACGCGTGCCCACTGCGGATCGGTGCTTTACGTGCCTTCCGAAGCACGGAAACGCTCGATTTAAATACTACTAGGCGGTCACCCATCCATGTACCGACCACGACGGTGGTAGCTTAACTTTGCCGATCGATTAAGACGGGAGTTGGGCTGCGATTATTCCATACAAATGTATTACCCTGTTTTCTTCCTGAATAATGCACCTAGAGCCATCGTTTTTTCATATAATCAAGTTCTGCTTTGGACACGTCCCTGTTACTTACTTATTTAGCAACTAATTATTAAAGAAATTATGGCCCTCCAAAAATTACAATAAATGCCCTATTTTTCCGCCGTGATTAAAAGGACTACCAGACAAATTCAAAAAGATTTTAACATAAAAGTAAGTAATAGGGACCTAGATAACCCCTTACTTAAAAATATAATGTAAAAAATAATTGAATCGGCTCAGTTTTCGAGGAGGAAAATGGGGCAAACGAAACGTCGATTTCGTAATTTTTTTTGTGAATAAATCGGTCTGAGCTGCAGATGTCCCTATCGCACATAGCATAGCGGCATAGCGCGACGGTAATAGTTTCTTCAAATACCTACCTATTTTTCAAATTCCTCTCAGCTAGGAACCCCTCTTAAGAACGGCTAATCATGCTACACCACGAGCGCTTCAAACGCGAACAAAGGTTGCACATTGTCAATTCCTCGCTTGCTTACGTAAGGAAATGGCGGCCTACCATAGGTTGTCCGCCTTCTGACGTAATTTATTTATGTAGCTGTTTTATTTCGAAACTTTTACGTGTTATTTAATAATTTTGATTATTCAAAACAAGTTTCTTAAATTGCAATAAATAAGTAAGGCTATAAAAATAAAAATCCGTTATCTTAACACCAAATACGTAACTACTTACCTTTACTAAGGAGCAGTTGACCTTAAAATGACCTTATATAATTTCTTCCGTATAGCTCGCTGACTTGAAATATTGTATGCTTTGTTTTACTTCAAACAGGAGTCCTTTTCTGGGGCTTGAACTCCTTAGCCCCCCCCCCCCCCCCCGATACCGCTAGTGGCGGGTTCCACCTACATCTTGGTGTAAAAATAGCTGCATATTGTGAGCTGGTTATAATTTTGCTGGTTAATGCTGGTTAATTATTCTATCTATCTATATTATTTATGATTTACATAAAAAATAATAGTAGATATCAGTTATCTGGTTTCCAAAGTAAGAGTTCTGCTAGTTTGGGATCAGATAACCGTGTGTGAAGAATATCCCAGGTTATTACGAATTACGAACCCCATTACTCAAAGAAACCAGCAAATTTCTAATAAGATCCATTCATTCCAGTTAATCCACACACAGCCGACATGCAATGGCAGCGTGTGCTACTTAGACTTGCCCCGGGAGTACGAGCTGGCAGACTCGCTCAGGAGGAGTTATAGCAAGCACCACGGCAGGCCGGAGGAGGTCAGGAGGAAACACCAGTCGGATAGCGACAGTGACTCCTGTGCCGACACCGCGTGCAAGGGTTACGATCGGGTGAGTCTTACAACATTATTCCTTCTAACTTTTGATGAAGAGTTGATGTTGCGGCTGAGTTAAAAGCTAAAAATCGTCGTTTATATTCAATTAGTGGTTAAGACATCTAACAATTTAACATAAAGAAGCTCAATAACGTTCATTTTGTCCACCACCGACAATGCTCTCTGATTGGCCAAGTCAAGAATATACTATTTATTTAGATGCAGTGATTGGTCGGTATTGTTATTATTCAGTGCCAAAGCACTTACTAGTTGCGGAATTGGATAGCTTGGTATTACGAAATGGATTTTTCCTTGATGATATAAGCTGACTGCTTGTGTGGGTATTATATTATGTTGTTTTATATGCAACAAGCATACGCCCCACCTGATGGTAAGCGGTTACCGTAGCATAGACGCTTCCAACATCAGGGGAATCACTAACGCTTTGCCTTGTTTGCTACTTTTTTAAATATATTTTGTATCGTGTACAGGCCAGTGTTTGGACCACAATCTCACCATGGTTAGTGATGATGTGGCCAAAGGTGGTAAGTACACAAAGCCTAGAAGGAACTGGCTCTCAAGTGCAGCTGTCGGAACACACCGATAGGTGCTGGTGAGTACTACAAAGTACCCTACCACCGTTCTATGGTTGCCTCAAGATGTTATCCTTCACCAAAAGCTCAGGCTTACTGTAGGATTCGAACCCAGGACCTTCGTCTCGGCCTCCGACGTCACTACCACTGAGCCATCGCCATATGAAAAGCTTCAGTTACAAACTGACTTGTTGATGTTTCTAGTCGGACTTCTGGCGTCGCAAGATGCGCACGGTCCACAATATCCTGGACGTGGACAAGGACGGTCTGATCTCATTCAACGACTTTATCCTGTTCGCCGAGAGGTTCAAGTCTCTGGGGCACCTCGATGATCACCAGGCTGAGGAGTTCACTAGTATTATCAAGGTATTAGAAGCGTATTTTATTTGAATAATATGTGACTAATACACAGTTCCGTCCCCAAACTCATGGGGGCCCAGAAAGTGAGATACATTTTCTTACACTTTTTTATTTTATTTTAGGTAGATAGTAAGAATTACCTACAACGGTCTTTATTACCATGTTAATTGGATACCTATCAGTGTTTAATTTTAACCATAATAAAAATATAAAATCATAGCAGAAAAAGATTTATGTTATTCACTTTTTCACTTTCCAACGGGGCCCCATATTGTGTACCCAAGGGCCCCGGCATGGCTTAAGACGGCCCTGCTAATACATTCAGGGCTTATTCATTTAAGCATACCTCTGGGCTATTTTTGTTTTAGATTCCAATACAAAACTATTGGACGATTTTCCTCAGACAGTTAATTTTAAAAGATCTTTCAAACCCACAACTTTTTGAGTAGATTTTGGACAGCATTTTTATTTTCAAGTCTTTAAAAATATTATACTGGCGTATTTTTAACTGAATTCAAAAAAGGAGGAGGTTATCAATTCGGCTGTAAATCCGTCATTTATGAACCGATTTGGAAATAATGTTTTTGTTTGGAAGGGTACACTTCCCGTTTGGTCCCATTGTCATCAGGATTTGATTACTTCTTAGTGTACTTTGAAGTTGGTTTAAGTTTTTTTGTAAAACAGTTCAATAATGCATTCAATTCATTTTCACACACATGGTGTAAAGAGCCCCCTTTTTTATTACAGCTTACATGGGAGGAGCAATGGGGTGTGATCGACCCATACAACTATGTAACCGTGGAGCAGTACCTTGAGGACATGCATCACGTTCTGAACGATAAGACACTCAAGAAGAAAGCGCACCGCTGGCTGCCTTATTTGTTCAAGGTATCATTTTGACTATCTTTTATTTATACTTTAGCATATTAGTAATTTTGCGTTGACTTCTCAGGTTCTTCTGGCAGAAAAAACGTTCAACTGTACTGAAAAAAAAAAATATATACGATTTTTTTCTTTTGTAAATCAAACAAAAAATGACGAAGAAAATAGTGTGTTGATGCTCCGCGTGACGTCACGCGATGGTACATATTTCGCAAACAAGTGACGTCACGAGCCACTCCTGAACTTTGACGCTCTTTATCTTTGTAAATTTTCATTAATTTGATAAATAAACAAATACGGGTCCAATATTTTTTGATAATCTAACTGACGGACTAATTAGTTTTTTTTTCCCAGGCTTTTATTGACTGTATCGATTTCGATTAAAATCTTGTATGCATGCAGGCGGTCGACAAGGACAAGTCGGGGTTCATATCGGTGAAGGAATTCAAGTTATTCTTCAACTGCCTGGGGCTCGACAACGAGCACGCCGCCGTCGCCTTTGCCGTTATTGACACCAATGGGGTATGTACCCACACAGTTTTTAACTTTACGAGTACCTAAACTGAATTTAAATTACTTTGACCGTATAAAAGTAAGTTTATCATAACTCTTTTGTTCGAATTTAAGTACTATTTTAGGCAAAAGATATGAAAATATCAAATTAAAAATTACTGCTCAAGTAGGTATTGTAAACACATTTGTATGGAGCAGCTGATATTTTTTCACATGTTCAAAATATTGTCCTATAGTTAACCATGTAAGCAGTTAAGAGTTAAGAAAGTAGATAAAGTGGAACATAATATTTTAATTTAAAAAATTTTTTGTTCATAATCATAAAAATACTTTCAAATGTTGATTTGATCAATGATATTATAAGTAAAGACGTAGATAGGTTACCTACACAAGATTTGAACTTCATAAATGACACACTGTCATACATGTCAAGCAGTTACTAATTAGCACAGTTTTAACGTGCCCCTCTCCGAGCGCTTATAACCTATCTACCTCTTTTACTTATAAAATCATTGGATTTGATACATATTAAACCAGATACTGTTCCATTACCAACCAAAATAGTAACAACAATACCATTTTATTCCTTGTTTCAGGACGGTAAAGTATCTCTCAAAGAGTTCGTAAAACTGGGCAAAGATTTCTTCTTCACCGAGGACGAGTCGAAGGTCTCCAAGATGTTCTGGGGTCCGCTCATCGAGATCTAAGTCATTGTAACATAAGCTTTAATTATTAGGAGTTAAGAAACGTTTTTGACTGGCGACTATAGTTGTAAGATTATATAGTATACGATTTTGAGATATATAGGATGATCTACATAAGATTTTGACAGCTGTTTCAAAATAGGAGAATAAATTGATTTATTCTTCGATTTAATGGAAATACTATAATTTTTATATTAGTTATTAAATTAGGCAAGGGAAAGTACCTTCCCTATGCGTGGCATAGCCGTGTCAAGCCCTATAAACAAAATGGAATATGTTTATAATATTGCCTGCGACATCGTAATAATAATAAATAGTTATTTTTATTATAATTGTATTCAATATTTGAATGTGTAAATGAGTGACGGTATCCTTAGAATCTCAATAAAAACATCAAAATCAACTTGTTTTTATTTTATCACTTTTTCCATTCCTATATCATTGCTTCGTACAGAAAATAAAAATAATTGTATTGGTGCCAATTCTGTTGTAAATCTGGTGTAAAAATGCTTGTTTTCAATATAAATTTAGCCGCCATCTATCGCGGTGACGCCTAAATACACGCAAAATAAGACGGCAAAGATTAATTTGACAGCTTTAAATATATTCTATCCTTTTTCAATAATGTTCGTTAGAAAGAGATGCAATGTGACTTAAATTTGTTTAGTGCGATTTACAACAGAATCGGCACCATTGTCATCCAAAATAAACGTATATGAAGAATTTCAACTCAATCAGTTATAAAAAATACAGGTTATGTATTAATTATTATTTATTTCAAAATGTTCACAGCTATGAAATGAAATGATACAAAATTTAACAATACTTAAGTGGTTTAACTAACAATAACTATACAATGCTGAGTTGATCTTTGAGTAGCTTCGTTTCCTCGATCAGAGTTGATATTTGTCCAGTCCTGAAAGTATTACACGGTTTATGTAACTTGAACAAAAAGTTTCTATAAAGCCAAATATGTGTGAAACAATGGTGCTGATTCTGTTGTTTACAATTAAACTAATTTAGTCTCACTATATGTCATTCTAACAAAGAACATAAGAAAAGGATATAATATATTTTGTCCTGTCAAATTAGTCTAATGCTTGTTTTCAATATTTAGTCGCCATCTATCGCGGTTACGTCTAAATACCCGCAAATGATAGCAATGACAAATTTGACAGCTTTAAATATGTTCTATCCTTTTTAATATTGTTTGTAAGAAAGAGATGTGATGTGACTAAAATTAGTTTAGTGCGATTTACAACAGAATCGGCACCAATACTTTGTCCCGGAACCGGTGGAAATCTCAGTAGGTTTGACCTATATAGGGTGACTGGTAATTAGTAAACGTTACTTGGACACATGATTGTACTCATGATAACAAACAACTTTACCAAAGATTTTTTTTTTAAATTTACTTTGCCCATGAGCCCATAATATTTAGTACCTAACAAGAATAAGGATACACCATCAGCTTTTATTTAATTTAGTTGTTTATCCCTATTTTGATTCTTTGTGAAAGTTGTTTGTTATCATGAGTACAATCATGTGTCTAAGTCTCGTTTACTAATTACCAGTCACCCTATATAATATAAGTGCCCTTTTAGGGCCAAAACTGAATAAATGTTGAAGTTAAGTCGAAAGTCAATAATGACAATCGCCTTCAATACTTGTGAGTACCACTTTCGGCCACGTTATCATCTACAGGTTAATTAAAGGCACGGTATTCAAACTTATGCAATTTTACGATACAGTATGTTTTATTACATTTTTTCTTCTAATCAGTCAGTCAATTCTGTTGGACGAATCCAATAAAGACCACTATATTTATGAGCCGTAGCAAAAGCAAAACTATAACTGTCTCCTTCATACTCATAAGCTTGACCGCGCGCGAGAGAGACGGACAGAGTGTTAATGATGCGCATGCAGTGCGACGTCACGACGCGCGCTTATTCACAGACACTACACAAGCGGAACGTGTACATGTGTTGCACGTGCCAGATTTAGTTAACCGAACTTATACTATGGTAGTTTAGACAACACATTTAGACACATATTTGACTATTATCCACCAATACGCAACATGCCACTGACGTCTAGCTTCCGCGTCAAATGCTACAACTGGCTTATCTCAAAGCAATCTATGGCCCAGTTTAGGACTTCATTACTTGTGGTTTATTACTTTTATTTTATTTTAAATGTATTCCAATCATATAATATATTAATGCAGATTCATCATTTAATGTAAGGCGAGTGCAGAATATCAGCGGTTGTGCGATATGCCTATCCACAGCCATGGCTGAGCACTACACCTTTTTGTCTCTGCTTTTATTTATTACTTTTTACTTTTGTTTTATGTTATTTTTTTTAAGTTGGAGACAAATAAACGTTCATTTATTTATTTATTGTAAATAAAATAAACTTTATTAACCATCCTAATACCAATACTATAAATACGAAAGTGAGTTTGTTTGTTTGTTACGCCTCAACTACTCAACGGATCATCATGAAATTTGGCATGCAGATAGCCTATGGTACATACCCCCCTTGATAACTACTGAGATTTTCTATAGTCGCCACTTCTACCAACCCCCCGGTCATAATAGACGATAACTTATGGTACAGTAGTACCCAACTGATATGGCTTACCGTTGTACCTGCGCAGAAGATACTTTTTGTACATTCATGAAACCACCATTGGTCGGCAGCTGCCGCCATGTTAGCGCGCGCCGTGCGGAGGGGCGTGACTTGCGAGTGAGACGGAACTAACAGCTGCAGTGTATTATGGACCTTATAGTAGTGATCTAAGGTTGATTGTAAGTTTTAAGCATTCTTTCGTTAATCTCCGGGGCCATACTTGCTTTTCTGTGCGAACGAAGATTCACAACGCGCCATATCAGTTGGGTACTACTGTATGGAGAAGGATATAGGCTACTTTTTATACTGGGAACGCGGGTGAAACCGCGGGGGATAGCTAGTTTATGACATTCCAGCAATGTTACTGATAAATAAAAAATGACAACTTACTGTTGCTGCAGAATCGACGATATGGTGTCGCTGTGAGATTTTCCAAGGGCTATGTCTTTCTTCTTGTACTCTTCACGCCATTTCTTGATCTGTTCATAAAATATTAATACATTAGTTTATATGGATTAGTGACGATATGTTTAGTGTGGTGGTGTAGCGACATCTATCAGTTACACTAAGCTAATTAAGACACATAAAAATAGATGGCGCCACGATAAAAATGCATCGCCAAATGTGACGTTCCCCGGTTGAGAGCTTGCTCCTTGGTTGAGAGCTTGCTCCCCGGTTGAGAGCTTGATCCCGGTTGAGAGCTTGCTCCTTGGTTGAGAGCTTGCTCCCCGGTTGAGAGCTTGCTCCCCGGTTGAGAGCTTGATCCCGGTTGAGAGCTTGCTCCTTGGTTGAGAGCTTGCTCCCCGGTTGAGAGCTTGCTCCCCGGTTGAGAGCTTGCTCCCCGGTTGAGAGCTTGATCCCGGTTGAGAGCTTGCTCCTTGGTTGAGAGCTTGCTCCCCGGTTGAGAGCTTGCTCCCCGGTTGAGAGCTTGCTCCTTGGTTGAGAGCTTGCTCCCCGGTTGAGAGCTTGCTCCCCGGTTGAGAGCTTGCTCCCCGGTTGAGAGCTTGCTCCCCGGTTGAGAGCTTGCTCCCTAGTTGCGAGTTTGCTCCCCGGTTGAGAGTTTGCTCCCCGGTTGAGAGCTTGCTCCCCAGTTGAGAGCTTGCTCCCCGGTTGAGAGCTTGCTCGTCGTTTTGTCCGCGTAAGGGTAAATTTTGGGCCGTCATTTTTTGTCAATTCAATTTAAAAAAAAAATTGACCTTCATAAGTGACTTTCTAATGTAGGCCACATTGAATAAATGGTTTTGACTTTGAACTGTCCAACATACAGTCGGCACGATGACCCAGGCTAGCGGCAGATCTTCCCTTTAAATTGGAGTTGTCATCCACCTTGCACCTCCATGGTGGTGAGACACCCTGCTTTTTTTTTGATACCACTAAGCTGAAAACAAGCATACGGCCCGCCTGATGGTAAGCAGTTACCGTAGCCTATGGACGCTTGCAACACCAGGGGTATCACTCGCGCGTAGCCGACCCTAAAACTGACTGCTTGCAAGATTATTACACGAACCCAATAAGTTTGATGTAGTTACCTCGTCCGTGTTGTGTTGCTTGTGTTCCTTGAGCAGTTGTATTTGTTCCGCGAGCCGTTCAGCGGATCGCTTGTGTTTCTCCAGCTCTGCGAGGAGCTCCCTCTCGGCGGGAGTGGCGCCGGAGCACGCGCGGAGACCGCGGATCACTGACGAACATCTGTAATAACAATAAAAATAACAACACACTAGTGAATAAAGGACGGATTTAAAGCGAGGGCCATAGATGAATCACGAACAAGTGAAGGATTCAACCGAAGGGAGTGATTCATGTGTTACAATCCTGAGCGACGGGAGTGATTCATGGCCCTCGATATAAATCCGTTTTATTCAAGAGTTGCATACTATACTTTATACAATGACTACGAGAAAAAGAAAGATTTAAGCGAAAACAGACTGAAAATGTGCCAGAAGCTCGATTTTCATTTTTCCATTTCTTAAGCTTTGATGTACACCAGCCATGATTTGTTGGGTAGCAAGGTTTCTACTATATCGGCCGCCCTCTCTTTCATAAACTCAGGAGTTATGTAACACATTTTCATCACTTGAATGCATTTTCAATCGATTTGTTAAGTAACACTAAACTTTTTGTTCGTACACTTAAGTATTTAAAATAGCGCCAATTTACAAATGACAGCAAAGAACACAAAACAGTTTCTATTCTAATGCTAAACTCCTTGTCGAAAATGTCGACCAATCAAATCTCGACGAGTTATTTACACAAGGATTTTGTATCGAGTATTTTTTCGCAAGGAGATTGCATAGCATTAAGTTGGAGGTCGAATATATATTGGTGTGTTCTAAATTCAAACACCAAAACAGTGATTAAAAGGGCTTTTTATTCACTGTTTTCAGTGAATAGTGTCTAGCCTGCTAGCAATCATGCTCAGGATGCTGTTGGCGCTGGCCCGCACCATGCGCACTAGGGATGCGCATTTCTTACGCATTACAGCATAAAAGCAATCAACGCGGGCTTCAGCAAACATCCCTGACGCGCTACAGAAACAAGGCAGCCCCATCAGCACCCTGCAAGCATTATTATTTTGCACGCGAAGAGCACTGTAAGATTTTTGCGTAAAAGGAGCCCACAAGCTGCTTGTATAAAAAGAAGTGCAGTATGCTCTAAATAATGTATTTCTAACATCCATCGAGGCACGTGCAAACCTGCGGGCCATCATATTGTAGCGAACCACTACATAACGAAGTTCACACGCCGATAGATAGATGGCGTGCCGCCACATTATCCTGCATCGTGCATACATCGCGCATACAAGCCCACTACATCCTGCATCGCGCTTGCGAAGATTTCTCGGCGATCTGCATATATACAACTGTCCGACATGTACAGTCGGAGCGCGGTCCCTGGGCAGGATGGCCCAGCCTGGCGGAAGATCTTCCCTTTTCAATGGAGGTATCATCCACCTTGCACCACCATAATATTATGTATAGGATAGAAAAAAAAAATCAAATGGCACGTTCAACAACTAATACCTAATCTAAGATAAATAAAAGCCAGGTTTAAGTAAAATGCGTTTTACTAAAACCTGACAAAGAAAGGCCCTCTAAAGCTTAAAAAGAGGGCCTTTCTATATCCTAAAAAAGAAACAATTAATGTAACAAATATGTACCTGTATTTCATATCATCCTGATGTTTTTCAGCCAACAGACATTTCTCTTTGATGACCGTTGACTGTAGCTGTATATCATCTACGTCACTCTAAAACATGAAATATATAAATACAAGTGAAAGTCAGGAGGTGAAACATGTTTAGAGGTAGTTTTATTATCGGACATAGCGAAAAATTTCGCAAAAAAAAAATTTTTTTTTGGTTGTTTGTTCCTGCTAATCTCCGGAACGTCTGGACCAATTTAAACGGGACTTTCACTGGCAGACAGCTGTTGTTATAAGTAGTAATTTAGGCTACAGAACAATAATTAAGTTTCCGCACATAAAAATTTAAATTGTACACGGGTGAAACCGCAGGGTGCAGCTAGTTATATTATAAATAGCAAAGTTACTTGCCTTTTCACGAGTAAACCTCATGAATCATGGCGAGGTCCATACATTGATTTGTACAAAAAATAAAACATTTTAGAGAGTTTTGAATCACTTCCAATGTTGAGATTACATTACCAGCAACATATTACAGTAGTACCCAACTGATATGGCGCGTCGTGAATCTTCGTTCGCACAGAAAAGAAAGTATGGCCCCGAAGATTTACGAAAGAATGCTTAAAACTTACAATCAACCTTAAAACACGTCTATAAGGTTCATAATACAGTGCAGCTGTTAGTTCCGTCTCACTCGCGCGTGAGGCCCCTCCGCACGGCGCGCGCTAACATGGCGGCAGCTGCTGACCAATAGCGTTTCCCGCGCTTTGAAAATGTATCTTCTGCGCAGGTACATCGGTAAGCCATATTAGTTGGGTTCTACTGTAATATACTTGAAATATTTTATAAACCACGCAAAACAACAGTTATGGTCGCAATTCGCCGGCATGGCATAGAATGTCGCATTTTTATCCCGGCGATCTAAAAATATTTAAAATGCCTCAAGTTATTCCTTAGGCACCAAGGATCAATAATAACGTTATTTCAACGTCTATAAAAATCTTTGTACAAATCTCGCCATGATTCTTTGGCACATAGATAGCCTATGTTATATAGGCTACATTTTATCTCAATAACGCGGGTGAAACCGCGTGGGACAGCTAGTATATACGTGATATTGTACCTGTAATTCTTTGAGCCAGTCGTGATGTTGTGCGGCTAAGTTCTTAAGGGCGTTAAGTTTCCTCGCGATGGCGTCGCAAGCGATCTGCTGTCGGGACATGTATTCACCGCGCAGTTTTAACGTAGCTTGTGTTACGAACTGAAAGTACACCGATTTTATTATTAGTTTAAATAAACTGTATTACAATAAATAAATATCCCGGGACATTCCTCACACGGTCATCTGATCCCAAACTAAGCAGACCTTGTACTATGGAAACCAGATAGATTAAGTAAGTCATGCTCATTTTAAGGCCTTTGCTTGCGGCGGCGTCGTGTGACGGGTCGCTCACTTCCCTCCAATATGTGTGCTTGTACTTGTGGCTGCCACACGCGTCATATGCCTGAACAGGTGCTGCTTGTGGGGGCTGGTCCGCTTAAGTTTGCCATTTATTTATTTATTTACTTATTAAATATAGATTCGGTTAAGCTTGTTTTGAAAAGAGTAATTGCTGAGTTTATTGCCGGCTTTTCTCAGCAAATGCAACCTTCCGAACCGGTATTAAAAAAAAAACAGAATTAAAATCATTTATTCAAATAGACTTTCGCAGGCACTATTAGAAGAAGAAGGCAATAAACTCAGCAATCAATTTAGAATTTTAGATATCTAATATACTACATATACGACTTTTTTGTTTGTAAATACATAATATATTATTGATATTGTTTGAAATTTTTTTTTGTTATCTAACTGTAATATGGGTCGAATAATGCCTGAAATAAACAGATTTTATTTATTTATTTTATTTATTTATAATATACATAATTACACCCAGACTCAGGAGATACATGTTCATGCACACAAATGCATGTCCTGTGTGGGAATCGAACCCACGACCTGCGGCGGGATAGGTGGAATCTTAACCACAGAGTCTTAACCTGGGGAATTTTGCTGCGTGTCTCGATTAACTCAAAAGGAAATGGAATTTTTGGAAATTCCATTACCAAAGGGTAAAGTAGTGGGCGCGGGTGAAACCGCGAGGCGGAATGCTAGTTCACAATATAAATGCTTACCTCCAAACACTCCTTAGGGCTCGGTTCATCCTTCTTGTTAATATTGAGTATCGGTTGTGATACATCGCGCGTCAACACCTCTTGTATTATCGACGAGAATGATAGCTTCTGTCTCTGAAATATATTTACGACACTGGATTGGTTAATGTAAACTTGCCAGAGCTTTCTTGTCGACTTTTATAAAGACAAAATGAACTTTTTGGCGGGAAATTGCAGAGTAACGTCGCGTTTTCATTTTAATTTTCATTAATTCGTGTATTTTAAGTTTTATTTCATATTATCGGAGGTATTTTATCCACTAAAGATGAATCCATGTGCACCAGTGAAGTGAAATGAAATGAATTATGTGCCTTTTCAAGTTGTCGAAGTATTGAATTGGTGTTGAAGTATTGGTCATATAATAAAACTACTTTACATTGTAGTAAAACTTGACTTTTATGGACGTTGACTGACTGAGGAATATGTGACAGTGATTTATTGTGACTGGAAATTATAAAATAACTCGACAATGGCAGAAATAAGTCCTAATTTGGATTTGGTTGACAAACACAGAACTAAGAAGATGTCTAAAGTTAGTTTACCTCTTTTAGTATATTTGTAATGTCGTCTTGTTCCAGCGCTGGATTCTTGAGTTGTAGTTCTTTGTAAAGCTGCTCCTCTAAATCGTACGGTTCGAGTGTTCTGAAATTTTATAAGGCCATTTTAATATTTATTAGTTTGAATAAATATCTGTATATATAATAATAAATGCCTATTTTCTTGGTCACGCCATAATGTTTAACGACTTTACAGATTTCATCCATCTTTTTTTAAATACTTTGTAGAAGGTACGTACGGAAACAAAAATTAAGAAACACCACGCAAACGAAGTCGCGCCGGGCAGCTAGTTGAATTATAATAATAGGCCCGTTTTACAAAAAACTTAAACCGACTTCAAACTACCGATCTAATGACTATGGGATCAAACGGGAAGTGTAAACTTACAAATAAAAAAAGAATTTTCCAAATCGGTTAATAAATGACGGAGTTATGAAACATAAAAAAACTACAACCGAATTGAGAACCTCTTCCTTTTTTTTGAAGTCAGTTTGGACAATGTTGTCTTGTTTTTTAATTATTACATTAAATTTAGTAAAAAAGAGTAGGTAGTGCATGCGTTATTTCGCTCAAGATCAGCTTGATATACAGGTCGCTTAACTAAATCTGGCACGTTCAGCACATTTACACGTTCCGCTTGTGTATTGTCTGTGAATAAGCGCGCGGCGTCACGTCGCACTGTATGCGAATCATGAATACTCTGTCCGTCTTCGTTTCGCTACTACAAGAACTATTGTACTACAGAAAAGTAATGAACAGTGAAAACATTTTTCACCTTACGCCCATGTGACGGTAGCGAAATGCCAAGCCACATATTTTGACTACGGTGGGTATAGTTTGTGAAGTTAGGGCTTGTAGAGTTAGGGCGTGTAGAGTTATAAAGTTTGGCTCTACATGAGATCTGATAACTTTGTGACAGTGCGAGCCATATGGTCTCGTCTTGGCAACATTTTACATGTAAAAGTTTTTGGTGGGAAAATTGACTGACTAATGAGAAGCAATAATGTAATAAAACCAATTATATTATAATAGAGATATGCTACCCTCATACTAAGGCGTTAAGTTATTGTTGAATTAGGTGAATGCGATAGATAATACGGAACGTATGGTAAAGAAAAAGATAGCTATATGTAGCCGCTAAGCTAAGTACAATTGTCTAATGTGTCTGCAACAATTAGCGTGCGTTAATGCGATATCTTCTTTTTATTATAATATCATTTAATAAAACATACTGTATCATGAAATTGCGTATGTGTGAGTACTGTGAACGTGCCAGATTTAGTTAACCGACCTTTATATCCTAATTTTTCTAAAAAAGTATAGATTAATATGCTAACCTGGTAAGTACAGTGCAGTCAGTACACAGCACCAATAGTTTCGGTAGTGGAGGTGAAGTGAGGGCCAGTCCACACGGTGGGCATGGAGTTCGCCCACTGGTGCACACTAGATGTCGAGCGATACTCGCCTTTGAACACATTGCTGATAGAGCTGACTCTGTGTCCGCTGACAAAAAAAAACAAGCTTATAAGAGGTGGAGATTTCGAGATGGCATATTTTTGAAACCTATGTTGGGTTAGTCATGCTGAACAACTTTACTATGGAACCAATAATGAATTCTCAAAAAAAAAAAAAAAAACTTTCCACAGTAAATGTCAACCTTGCTCGATCATAATGTATGAGAAGTCAAAAAAAAATTTTGAGTATTCAGTGTTAGTCCCATAGTAAAAATTGTTCAGCATGACTAACCCAACATAGGTTTTGAAAATATGCCAACTTGAAATCTCCACCCAGTATCGGGTGACTGTTAACACTACTCAACACTAAAAAAATATCTGATTTGGTTCATATTGTTTCATATCGAGGTTGACTAATAATAAATATATGTAGGCATTTTATTTGGATATCACGTCTAGAAACTGAGAAATATGAATTTAAAGTTTTGACGTAAGTTTGATTTTTATATTGCGGGTATTTTGAAAATAAGATTATTTTACTAACAAAACTTACTTTATACGTTAGTTTGATTGGTAATCTTGAAAATGTCACGCGTGTGTGTTAACAATCCTAATTTATTTTGTTACATTTGTGGCAAATTTACGCCAAAATCGGAAAAAAAAAAAACACTTTCTGACCTAATTAAAAAGTGTTACTTAGCCTATTTTGACCGTGATGTGAAAAACCAAGATAAGACGTGGGTTCCTAAAGTGTGCTGTCTAAGGTGCTATACGAATTTGAACGGTTGGTACAATGGAAAAGTAAAAAAAATGCCATTTGCTACGCCGATGGTATGGACTGAACCAACAAATCATGCAAAAGTTTCCAAAGCTTAGTGAGGCAAAAATCAAAGATTCGTAGGTCCGGAAATAAAAAAGCTGTTTGAAGTTTCGTCTGTATGTCAGACTACTCTTAACCATACTGAAAAACAAGCATGGGATGCTTTTATTGACGTGACAAAGATTTTTCTTGGTAACAACAAATCCGCTGACTTTCGCTAAAAAATTAAACTGATGCTGGACTGTTTTCATAGAATGGGATGTAATATGTCATTAAAACTGCATTTCCATCATTCGCACTTGGACTTTTTCCCCGAAAATATGGGATCAGTTAGCGATGAACATGGGGAACGCTTTCATCAAGATGTGGCTGCAATTGAAAAACGTTTCCAAAGAAGATGGGAGCCTGCTATGCTCGCAGATTACTGTTGGAGCCTTGTTAGAGAAACTACAGGATCTCACTACAAGAGGAAAGTCAGCTACACTAAAAAAACTTCGCCTTTTCAATCAAAGCATCAATGAAACCTAACGGGTGAACTTGATTCTGCAAGAAAATCATATTTTTGACTAATTTCATTTATCTTAAAAATGAGATGTTATGTAAAAATCATATTAAACACTTGACCGTTATTTGAAACTTTACATTTGAGATAGGCCCCTCCTTGTTTTCTGCTTTATTGTACCTTCTTTGTCTACCTTATATCGCCATCTCACTCGCACATCCCCCTACCATCCACGCCAGGCAGAGCGGCGGGCATGAGCCGCGCGATCTCGTCATTGGCGTCTTGTTTTCTGCAGCGCACGGTTGTGCCTAGCGCTAGCGTAGCCTAGGCACACATGTAGGTTATTTGTATTTATATACCTTCTTATTTTAATAATATGAAATAATTCATAATTTTAACGGTTTTACCGTTCGATAATTCAAATTATTGTTGAAATTTTATGTTCAAAGCTTTGAACAAACTAATTCTTAAAAACTTTAGTCTACCCACTTTTTAAAGATATTTTTGTGTGTACTATAACATTTTTATTCTAGGTTTTTCCTAGGTTGGTTCCAGTTTAGTTCAGATACAGTTGAACAATAATTTAATACATCATGTGCTGACCGTAATAAATCACAACGTTGGAAAAGTGATAACTGGTATCGCTCTGATGTCCAAATTCTCTGAACTAAAATAAATCATGACCACAAGGGAGTGTTAAGGTATCAACTGCCATCTAAATAATTTGTGTAGCAAAATTCAATCCGGCTTTTTAGATTTGAGAAACGGTCTTGTGTGCTAAAATTACTCGAAGTAATAAAGACAGTGATTTAACCTACATGAAGTTTACGAAACATTACGAGTTATATTTGAAGGTAGATTTTTTGTTATTGAGTTAACGTAATTACAACTTATTTGTGGTCTGAAATTATTGAAGTGAGGAATGAGGGTTCGTAATCCACTAACCAAAAGATTCCGTTTGCTATTAATGCCAGACGAGTTAACTACAGTGCTTAAAACAGTAAAACATTTTTGCCTTTATAGTAAAATGATCAAATGCTCCCGCTTTGCAAGCTAGTCTGAGCTGACATACACCAACCCACGCAGGTGCCGTAACTTGAAATGTACCCTCGCAGGGGCAGTGACTTGAAATTTACCCTCGCAGGGTATTCTTATGGATGTTGTGCCCGTACTCCGTACGCACATTCCCCATAATAATCAACCCCTCGCAGGGGCTGGTGAGTTTTATAATACCCTCGCGGGGTATTCTTTTGGATGTTGTGCCCGTCCACCGTACGCACATTTCCCATAATAATCAACCCCTAGTAGGGACAGGTGAGTTGAAATATACCCTCGCGGGGTATTCTTTTGGATGTTGTGCCCGTACTCCGTACGCACATTCCCCATAATAATCAACCCCTCGCAGGGGCTGGTGAGTTTTATAATACCCTCGCGGGGTATTCTTTTGGATGTTGTGCCCGTACTCCGTACGCACATTCCCCATAATAATCAACCCCTCGCAGGGGTAGGTGAGTTTTAATATACCCTCGCGGGGTATTCTCTTGGATGTTGTGCCCGTACACACATTCCCCATAATAACCAACCCCAGGCAGGCAGGTGAGTTGAAATCGCGGGGTATTATTTTGGATGTTGTGCCTCAACGCCCATTAAAAAGGCAGGTGGTGTTCGAAAAACTTTTTGCCTTTCAATAGACTAGAATCAAATGCTTTAGAAGCAGATTTTTAGTAGGTAAAGAAAAAACCCAAATATCTATCCTCTTTGCAGGGTACTTCACTTAGATAAATGTTCTTCGCACATTCACCATCATAATCAACCATTGCAACGGCAGATAATTTAAAATGCTCCCTCGTAGGGTTTTTTACTTGAATATTGCACTTTCGCGCACATGCTTTAACATAACCTACCCTCATGGGGACAGATGGTTTTAAATGTAATGTATATTCGCATAGTCCTACACTGGGATACCTTTACACATATTTCCCACCATTATCAACTCTCACAGAGGCTGGTAACAAAATGTACCCTTACAGTGTATTTATTTTTGAGTACCTCACTAGGATATTGGTGCTTCTACGCACTTTCCTTAACATATTCAATCCTCGCGGGGTTCTTAGTATTCTAGTCCTTGTGAGGTACTCTGAAGACTTGATACTGACATTTTCAAAGCGGGGCAATAATTTAAAATCCACCAATAGTGGTAACATCTACGAATCTCCGATTTACATACTGAAAATAATACACGGTTGTTGCATATAGTTTTACCAAAAGCTGCCGTTGGTAAAGTCAAGTCAATCGGTTTAGTACCAAGAGTATATTATTAGATACCGAGTCGGGCACACCATTAAAAAAGGTTTGCTGATCCAAAAAAGTGGCGGGTCTCACTGACCTATTATAACTTGTGATAACGGACAAATATTTTTTACCGTGTCTCCGATTTATTTCAACCCTGGTTGTGTAAGGTAGAAACGGGCATATTTTCACTAGCGAATGTGTGCGACGCACCGCACATAGATGTCTATCGACCAGTAACGGCTACATATTATACATATACTTGCCTACCTTACCTTACTTTCGGTCTCAGCCGAAACTTTGCTTAATTAGACAATTGGGTAACAAACATATAGGGGATTAATAAATATGTATTATCGGTTATTTGAACGACTATCTCCTGTCTAAAATGTTGTCATGTTTCATTCTAAAACAAGAATGAATAAAATTATACAGAGGCTACTTATCTCTGTTAGCAAATAACCTTGACAAGCTAATACCAATGCCCCAAGTAACGTGTGTTTTATTATACGGAAATAATAATTATTTTCCTTAACAATCATCTTGGAGCCTAATCGGTTTAAACTTACCAAGCTATGTCATACATAACCCAAACGAGTCTGCACTATCGTGATTCAGCATACTGGTCGTTGTTTGACCTGCAAATGCGTTCTTATTTTCTAGTGAAATATGTAATCAAATCATGCCAATTAAACGGACGAGTTTTTAAAAGTGGTATATCCTGGAACAAGAGTTGCATTGCAATCACAAAGAAATTGAAAGCACTACAGGACCCAAATGAGATGTCGATTCGGAACGAGGGTGACCAAATCATCTAATGAATTTATCGTTATCATATGAATGTATCGTTTGTTTCATTTATTAGTTCATCATCTATCGTTACTAATTATCGACTACCGCCAGAGTAGCACTTACGTAGCGGATACGCCTACACAGATTAATATTTATAATTAATACTTGTAGTAGATTTATTTGCTTATGGGATTCCCATATACGTAGTTGCAAATTTTGAGTGTTTAGACCAAACCGACCATCAATACATAATTTACGAAGGCCCAAGCACCTAGCATAACCATTTTTACCTTCTCCAAACTGCTACCTCAGCAAGATCGGCTTGAGGCATAAACTTGCTAGTAATTCCTCGATGGAAAAAGAGTGGATTTTGGAGGGCAGACCTCAAGTCAATCTTTGGCAGCTTTATACTTCCAAAGATTGGTCCACATACTCTTTTGTTGTAACCATGTCGTCTTTGTAGCAAAACCCGCTTTCTAACCATAGCTTGCTTGAAATAAAATGCTCAAACTTAATCCATATATGGGATATATGCTCGTTGGACATATTTTGAGATATATCCATCGTAAGCTATAAAAGCTTACGATGGATTCGTGTAAATTTTTCGAAACAAAATTATAGTCTACGAATTGTGCATAACTATACAGATCAAATACACTGTTGTCTTACTTTTGTAATTGGATTCAGGTTGAAGAGTACATGACCTCACTTTTCCAAATTTAAATTGCAACATGTAAAAGTAATAATTATGTTTTCCCTTGACTGAACGCTAGGACTTATAATTCGGGTAAATATTTGAGTGATAACGTCGCTGGTTATTATAATAAAATACAACTTGAGTAAAATAAAATGGACTAAGTACCTATACACAAGAATTAACGTTTTGATATAATATATTAGGTCCCTATGATTTACTTTGTGGAGGTAGGGTGGTGAATAACAATGTCGGCACACAAACTATAGTAACGTAATACATATAGCCATCTATTACATTGTGTGTAATGTCTCGTACTTTACACAACAGACGTAAAACACCGAAATGTCTTACCGAAATGAAAATCAACTTATTATTCGATTGAGATGACAAGTCAAATCTGCATCTGGAACAGTAGGTACTGCAAGATGAAATAAATCATCGCTGGAGCGGGCATAATGCATTCCCGGGCAACATACGCTCAGCTAAAAAGCCAGCCCAGCAGCTCAAAATTGGTCTTATCCGATCTGATTCGAAATCTGGTCACGTGCCTATTGGAGATAGGTATGCAATTATGTAATACTTTCAGATAGTTCTATAGCTGATAAAAAGCCACTAATAGCGGGATAACAATATCCTCGCATGATTCATTCAAGACTTGAATGTTACTTTTTGTTTTTTATTTATCATTGACATGTTTATGAAACTTATTAATAAAAATGTATTTCTATGTTAATCAATGATTTGATAAGAACTTCAGAAATTGCTTCTAGTCAATTATATATTTTGGTTTGTACTTTATAAATCAAATTACGGTAATAGGTACCTCGCACATCTTTATATTTGTTGATATATTCTGTCTCGCGATATGGTCAAACAGACTCATTCAGAAGTATACTTGAATACAGTACTCGTATATCCCAAACTGGGAAAATACTTAGGTCACAGGTATATCACAAATCAGTTTATGCTTTTACCACTATTACTGAACTAAGCATAAAGTCACATTGGCATCCACTTCTACCAGGCGATAACAAACACGTCTCAAATGTAAAGTTTCAAATAACGGTCAAGTGTTTAATAGAAGCGTTTTACCTGAAAATAAAACGCATATTAAATACTTACCTTATTTGAAACTTTAGTTTTTAACACTGCCTGGTATTTTCGACACAATGACGAGATCGCGCGGCTCATGCCCGCCGCTCTGCCTGGCGTGGATGGTAGGGGGATGTGCGAGTGAGATGGCGATATAAGGTAGACAAAGAAGGTACAATAAAGCAGAAAACAAGGAGGGGCCTATCTCAAATGTAAAGTTTCAAATAAGGTAAGTATTTAATATGCGTTTTATTTTCAGGTAAAACGCTTCTATTTACATATTTATATTAGGTCAATAACAAGGAATTATAATCACATAGTTGGAACTCAGATAAAATAGAAAGTTTGTTATTTGTTGAGTAGTGATAATTAGTGACCAATTCTTAAACACATGATTGTACTCATGATAACAAACAACTTTCCCAAAAAAACGATTTTTTTCGACCACCGCGCTCTTTACTAAATGGGGTCTTATGGTCGGACTGATTTGATATTTGATATACATTAGTATATTGGATGACAATGCAATACAATTAATAAAAATTAAATATTTAACAAAAACTATTTTTTTTTCGATGCGCTCGTGGTGTATCATGATTAGCCGTTATTAATCGATCGGCAAAGTTAAGCTACGCCTGTCGTGGTCGGTACCTGGATGGGTGACCGCCTAGTGGTATTTCAAATAGAACGTTACGTAAAGCCGTTGGTCCCGTTTATCACTTAATTGTGATAGTCGTTAAGCTAGTTGGATGCCTCCTAGGCGGCTTGAAAAATTCCAACAGTAGGTTGACCACTAGCCTACCTCCACCGATCCGCAGCGGGCATGCGTGGTGGAGTATTGCCCATTCCCTTTCACTTTCATTTGTGAAAGGAGGCCTGTGCTCAGCAGTGGGACATTATAGACTGAAGATGATGATATTTTTTTTTAATTTAAAGATTTATAAATGTTGCCAGTTAATTACGAGACATAGTATATACCTTGTTCAGCGAGCGCGTAGTCCATAAGATGCCCCAGTATGGGCAGCGAGACCGCGTGAACCCCTCCCGCATGAACGCATGCGTATGTGTTCGCACTGCACTACAAACATACAAACACAACAATATATATCCTGGGACATTCCTCACACACGGTCATCTGATCCCAAACTAAGCAGAGCTTGTACTATGAAAACCAGACAACTGATACAGGTGCCGATTCTGTTGTAAATCGCACTAAACTAATTTTAGTCACATCTCATCTCTTTCTTACGAACATTATTGAAAAAGGATAGAACATATTTAAAGTTGTCAAATTAATCTTTGCAGTCTTATTTTGCGTGTATTTAGGCGTAACCGCGATAGATGGTGAATAAAATTATATAGAAAACAAGCATTGGACTAATTTGATAGGTTTAAATTTCTTACATCCTTATCTTATGTTCTTTGTTAGAAAGAGACATAGTGACAAAATTAGTTTAGTTGTGAACAACAGAATCAGGGCCATTCTGACCTTTTGGCATTCTTAAACATCAAACAGAAATTTTAAAAATGTATAATAATATAAATTTATTACAAAAAAGGATTAGGATAAGGATAAGTATGAGATATTACCGGATATAGATGAACAGGGTAGGAGTACTGAAGGTCGTCATCTTCAGGGTTCAGCACCATGTTCAGTTCCACGGCTTCCACCACGTATAGGGCGTGACTGTCGCTGTCTTCTTTTTCTGACGGCTGGAAGATGTAAAGTTTTATTAGGTCTTGTGACAAATTATAGGGTCGGCAACGCGCGAGTGATACCTCTGGTGTTGCAAGCGTCCATAGGCTACGGTAACTGCTTACCATCAGGCGGGCCGTATGCTTGTTTGCCACCTTAGTGGTATAAAAAAAAGTTAATCAGCTACTTTCATTCAGAAGCGCTCGGCTCGTAGTGTAGCTTGATAGCCATTCTTAGTCGATCGGAAAAGATATTCAATCATCGTTGTTGCTGGAATCCGGATGGGTGACCGCCTAGTGTTTTTTTTTTACTGTTGTGTTTGACCTCAATCTCACCATGGTAAGTGATGATGGGGCCGAAGGTGGTAAGCACACAAAGCCTAGAAGGAACTGGCTCTCAAGTGCAGCTATCGGAACACACCGAAAGGCGCTTGGCGACAGATTTTCAACTTGAGGGTGGTAGCCAGCCAGGCGGGTACTACAAAGTACCCTACCACCGTGCTATGGTTTCCTCACGATGTTTTCCTTCACTGAAAGCTCAAGCTCATTGTAGGATTCGAACCCGGGACCTTCGTCTCGGTATCCGACGTCACTACCACTGAACTGTCATCGCCTTAATCCGTCTGCCGTATTTCTGGCTTCGGAAGGGACGTAAAGCCGTCGGTCCCGGTTGCCACTTAATTGTGATAATAAGCTAGTTGAAGGCCTCCTAGGTGGGTTGACAACTCCAACAGTAGGTTGACCACTAGCCTACCTCCACCGATCCGCAGTGGGCACGCGTGGTGGAGGGTCTACCCGTTCCACGCTCATTTGTGAAAGGAGGTCTGTGCTCACTATGAGCTGATGATGATGATTCAAAAAAATCATTTATTCAAATAGACCTTCGCAGGCACTTATGAAAAGTCTGACTCTAATACTCTAATACCGGTTCGGAAGGTTGCATTTGCTAAGAACCGTCAATAAACTCAGCACTTACTCTTTTCAAAACAATCTTAGATTCATTACATAATATTTACATTCTAATCGCACTGACAACAATTGTTGCTCCGGCGCGGCGGCAACACTACAAAGTAGACTGAATCTATATTTAATAAGTAAATAAATAAATGGCAAACTTAAGCAGACCGGCCCCCACATGTAGATGACCCGTGATCCCCTATATGCCCCTTCAGGGGGTGCCCTTTCCTCAGTTGTCGTCCTCTGGAGGGTACATCACGTCATGGACCTGGATTTTTCACGTTTACTTACATTAGGCAGTAGGAGACAGTGGTACAAGGTGGCGGAACAAGTAGCGACGACGACAAGCGGCGGAGTGTCGCCGCCGCCCACACAAGCGATGCAGCACGACTCTGTGCCATAGTTATCGTCCGCTGGAGGGTACATCGCCAATGGACCTAACACCCTCGGCTGTATACCACTAGAAATTAGGGATAATGATGGATTACTTTAATGTGGTGAACACAGAAATCTAAATAGATAACGCAAGTCCCGCCATCCGTATGAAAACCAAGCGTGTCACTTTTTTTGTACCTACCATAATGTTACAAGATTGACGTTAGGCTGGCATTCGATTTTTAACGTGAAAATGAAGCTATCCTATTCACTACACATCTCTGGTGGATATGAAGCCTTATGCGAGTTCCCTGTCCGCGCGAAACAGTTTTAAAAGAAGAACATTGTGGCCCATTTTTGCACAGATTTTGACGCGCAAGTACATACACTCGCATCATCTATTTAGATGTATATCTGTGGTGGGGATAGATGAGGTCACCAGAGCTCCCATGAGACGCTCTGCTGGCAGTGTCACTTCCAGCGCTGGCATACCAAATCTTCTCAACCCCTTCTAGGTGTGAAGACTTTTGTGAACACCACTGGTGTTGCAGCCGTCTGTGAGCTAAGAAATCCGCTTGCCATCAGGCGGGCAATTGCCACCATAGGAGTATAGAAAAACCTTATTTCACCATTCCCGCCCTTAGACCAAATCACGAGTTGCTGAGATCCACCCGAACGTTCTACACATACCGGCACTAGTGCACCAATTTCTACTTCGTTATCGTCATTTATGCGAGGCAAGTCTAGACCAAATACAAGTCAAATAAAAAAACTACCACATCGCTTAAAGTGTCTGTCGATGCGAGAAATAAAGATTAAGTGACGACTATTTTAATGTACTAAATCGTGTTAGTCTCACGTGAACGAAATTGTTAAGCGCTGAGAGTTCTCATCCAGAAAAATCTCTAAGAGCTACAGCAAGCATTTTAAGACTCACCTCTTATTATCCAAATCGCAGGGCATCATATAAACATCACCGTTTCCCCTCAAGATCAACAGCGATTCTGAGTCGGGTGTGGACGTGAAGTCCACGGCGGTATCGCCCAGGCTGTCTAGTAACATTTTACCGTTGAGGCCGTGGCTTGACGGCTTGGGGCCGATCGTGAAGATTTTAGCCAATTTGGGGCCGTTTTTCAGTGCTATGTTGTAGAGCCTGTAATTGTTTTAAATTATCTTATTAGTGACTGATGTTCACGGCTACCTTCTACCACCGGAGCTCTCGCCATCAACGGGGAGTCCATCCATACACATTGGAACCAAAATGATCTCGTACTGTGTGGTTTCGCGGACGCTCAGACTGTGGAATGAGCCCTCCGCCGTGGTTTTCCCAAGTGAGTACAGCATGGGGTTCTTCATAAGGGTGTGAAGGGCATGAATATCGGAATCTCGGAATCTCGTAATATCGGAATCTCGGACCTTTTTTTCCGATATTACAATATCGGAATTGAGTGATCCAATATCGTAATATCGGAATCAGATATTTTTATCTATGCTATACGCTTGCAATACCAGGCGTATCATTCGCACGTTGCCGACCCTAAAGAAATCTCTTCACACCCTTTTTGAAGTACTCCATGCTGTAGTCCATTGAGAAAACCACGGCGGGGAGCTCATTCCACAATCTGAGCATCCGCGGAAGGAAACTCCTTTGAGCCCGCACAGTTCGAAACAATTCTGGTTTCAATGTATGAGGATGGACTCCCCGTCGATGGCGAGAGTTGCGATGGTGGAAGGTGGCCGTGGGCATCAAGTCGAACAATTCTTTAGAACACTCTCCGTTGTACAAGCGGTAGAACACACATAAGGAGGCAAAGTCTCTCCTCAGACTGAGGGGTTCTAAGCCGCTTGTGAGCTCGGGATCGTGAACAATTTTGATGGCATGTCGCTGAACCGAGTCTAAAGGCCCAAGCTGGTATCCAGGTGCTCCTGCCCATAGATGACAGCAGTACTCCATATGAGGCCGGACTTTTGATAGACATAGATGACAGCAGTACTCCATATGAGCCTTTTCCCGATGTGAAGTACTGCCTCGCTCTGTTGAGCACTCCGAGCTTTTTGGATGCCAGCTTAACCTTGTCTTCCAAGTGACTTTATTTTTTATTTTTATTTATTTATTTAGGTCTGCCAACAGTTGTTACACTAATACATTACATTTAAAAAATACACATAATAACTTAAACTAAGAGCACAACCAATTATAGGCAAACACCACATGACATATTACAACTACAGTTCAAAACAAACAAAAAAGACAACAAATGAAATTAAATACAGCATAATAATAATAAACTACTTACATAAATAGTACAACATAAAAAAAAACATATCGGTACAATAAAATTATATAAGATTAATATGAGAATATTTAATTACACATATAAATTATAAAGCAGTAATGAAATTAATTAAGTTTTTATAGAAGCTTGTTAATGTGTCGAAATTAATGTCAACTACCCCACTACAATGGTTGTATAGTTTGCATATTTGAACCACAGGCGAGTTTGCACCCAAGGTTGTTCTACGCAAAGGCGGAGATAAAGGTGTTATAGGCTTACGAGGACATCTGGATGGAACGCGGAATCTAAACCTATACAACAGTTGAGGACAGTCTAATTTATTGCGAAATAACTTATAAAGAAAAATTAAACTGTGTATATACCTTCGGGCTGATAGTTTGTTCATGCGAAAGTGAAGGAGACGGTCATTGTAGGATGGACACTTTTTTGCAATACCGATCGAGTAAGCTAAATGCCACATAAATCTTTTTTGAATTCGCTCCAACCTTAGGGCATGCGTTGCGTAATGTGGTCTCCAGACAACGCTACAGTATTCGAGGACACTCCGCACCAAAGAACTATAAAGCAGAATTTTAGTAGAAGGTTCCCGGAATACTTTGCCATTTCTTACTACGAAGCCCAACATTTTCGATGCTTTTTCAGTAATGGCCTCAATATGTGGGACAAAAGTTAATTTACTATCTATTATGACTCCCAAATCTCTAATATTATCCACTTTGTTAATAACATGGCCGTTAATGTACAAAACAAAACGTGTCTAGAAATGTCATCGCCAAGGATCCCGATGCTTTTACTGATGTTCAAGAAAGTGTTCTGGAATTGTGGAGCCACAGAACTTTCTTAGCGGTGAACGCGCAGGCTTGAGTCTCGGTGGGGTTGAAATGGACTAGGTTTAGTCGAGCCCAATCGGAGACTCAAGTTAGTGTACTCCCGATTTCAGACACCAGCCGTTCGCGGCTTTCCTCCACCTCGGAACGAGGGATATTTGCACGGCCCGTGTAATGAGCTTCCCCTGTACTATCGTCCGCATAGCAATGAATGCCGTTAATAGACAGCATATCATTGATATGCAAAAGGAACAGTGTTGGGAACAGCACAGAGCCTTGCGGGACGCCGGCATTAACGCCCATGCTATCGGAGCAGCTACCGTCGACGACGGCTTTTATGCATCTGCTGAACAGAAGCTAGCGACCCATTTGCATAATCCCTCAGGAAGCCCGTATGCTGGCAACTTCGTGAGAAGACCCCCTGTGCCAGACCCGATCGAATGCCTTCACCACATCTAGGCACACTGCCAATGCCTCACCTTGACTCTCGATGATGACACTTCTCTTCTTAACTAAACTAAAGAAGATATGGAGGACCTCTCGGCTCATTAAAAAACCACTAGTCTCCAATTGGGACTTGCAATCAACAGAGATAATATGAAAATTTTAATAATAGACCGGGCGTAACTTAATAGATTGGACGTACTGAGAAAAATCTACATCTACCTCGGCTCTAGCAATTCCAACACAGCATACTGTGAAGATGAGATCAGACAGATTTGGAAAGACAGAAGTATAACTAGGAAAACAAAGATTCGACTTATGAGATGCCTGGTCTTTCCGATCTTTCCTTAAAGAGCTGAAACTTGGTCCTTAAGCCTACAAGATAGCCGGAAAATTGACGCACTGGAGATGTGTTGCAGAGACGCTTCCCGAAAATGCCGTTGACAGCCTTTCGCACCAATAACGCGATCCTGAAGGAGATTTGAAAACAGATAGGGTTTCGTCGACTGTGCAGCTTCAAATTCTCAAGTTCTTTGGTTACATATGCAGAAACGAACACTCGATAAAGAGACTTGTTGTCCAGAGTGGGAGGGTGTACTCGCAACACTACGATCCGCAAAAAATGGAAAAGCATTGCGAAAGCTGTAACCCTAGTCAAGGAGAACATTGGCGTTGAAGACCCACCATATACACTATCTATTGACAAGAGTACTTGACTGAACAGAAGATGTTTTCAATCCAAATTTAAAACGAACTAGTTGACCCCCGAGGTTTCACCCGCGTTCCCGGGATATAAAGTAGCCTATAATACTCGGGGATAACGTAGCTTCCTATAAGTGAAAAAAAAAAACTTATCAGACCGGTTGTTCCAAAGATTAGCCAGTTTAACCAAACAAAAAAACTCTTCCACTTTATAATATTAGTAAAGATAGATAATTAGTGCAGTTTATAAGGAATATGTGCAATTTATAAGGAATATGTGCAATTTATAATAAAAATGTCTAATTCCGATATTAATATCGGAATTCCGATATTGAGATCCAATATCGGAAATCAATATCGGAATTGAAAATCTTCCGATATTACATGCCCTAGTGTGAAGAGATTTTTGCAGGGTCGACAACCGCTGGTGTTGCAAGCGTTTACAGGCTACGGTAACCGCTTACCATCCGGGGGGCCTTGTGCTTGTTTGCTGCCGTAATAGTATATGGGAGATATATCAGGATATATGGTATAATAAGAGTTTCTCACGAATTCGAAGAGAGCTTTGGTTTTTAAAATAATAGTGTACAAAAGGGTTAGGTCACTATGGGGATTAATTTGTGTTTGACAATACTGGTTTAAGGTTTTGGAACACTACTTTTTACTTCTTACGAAAAAAAAAGAAAGATGAGCAGAAAATTAGATAAGAAAACTTAACGATTATATAAACTTTAATGTGACCTTAGCGCGGTAGGATATAGGGTAGGACACCACGAAAGAAGTTACGCCAGGCAGCTAGTTTGTATATAAATACCTAATAGTGTTGTCGGAGACCAGCACGAGGACGTGTGACAGCGAGCTGGGATGCCACGTGACGCGACGGACTTCACCTTGCGAATACAGGAACCTCTCGTCTAGGGAGTAACTCCTGAAAAAACAAGAATTATGAGTTTGAGCATATGATAGGATGGGGACAATCTTGGTATCACGAAAGTTATCATTAAGAGTTATCATTAATGGGAATTTCACTCATAAACCATACAGATTTAAGGTCGATTTAAGCGGAAAATATAGATTCTTTTTCAATTCTATCAGCTCAATCTATCATGGTCCATCTTTAGTATAATGGTTTTAATAGTCGAAATCCTCAGGCTTTTCCTGCCTATGGATAAGAACCGAAAGTAATTTGACCCTTACACTATTCTGTATTAGTTTTAGTTCTTACATTTACTACGACGTCATAACTTCAAAAGCACATTGTATGTACCTGCAAATAACTATATTTTTTCAGTGAAAAAACTCATATCGACACCGAGTCGCTAACCAATTCTGATCAAAACAAATCTTTTTTCGTTTTTGCTATAATATTTGTAGTGTTGTGTGTATTTTTCAAAATATATAATAATTTCTTTATTTATACACTACCAATGATATTTTTATTATAATATCATTGTACACTACCCATAAAATCAAATGCAAATGTAAAGGTATGAGGTCAAACTGGAAGCGCTGGCGGTCGATGCAGCCCACGTCCGCTAAGTAATTTGAAGCCTGAAATCTCACGAGCCACCTGCATTTGACGCGGGGCTACGTATTGCGGTATATAAATGATTCTAACTATTACGTTCTATACGAAATTGTATTTAGATGTAAAGAATATTTATATATTACAAGATTGTTTTTTGCTGATGAGCCGATTTGACCAGAATTGACACATATTTATCAAACAATTTTAGCTGGCAATAAATATGACGATATTAATTTGAACAACATTTTAATTTCATATCCGTTATAAGTAAAAGTAAGTTAAACAACAGTAAAGAAAGCTTAAAAATGTATAAGAACACCCATAAAAAAAGAAAACTTATAATTTTTTCGCCATCACACACAGGTCCTTCGAGCCGGAGTCCCGGACAAATCGCTGCCTACACTAGGTACAGGTGCGTTTTTTAAACACACTCCCCATTATCGAGCCCAAAAAAAGCTTCATTCATTATTCCCTATGATAAATATCCAAGGATACCGCGGTTTGGCCCTTAGGTGGCCGTTGCTTCACTTCGGTTATAATTTGATTACGGCAGCCATGTTTGTTTTTTTCCCGCTCATTTTCCACAACGTGCGGTCTGGATTAATCGTGCGTTTAGAAGTTGCTTTGTTATTTATATTAATTATTTAAACGGGTCGCTGTGATTTATATCGATTTTTATACTTTTACAGGGAAGTCAAAATGTTGGCTTCAAATATTGTGTTGGGAACATTTATTGATCACTTATTTAGCTAGCTTTAATTGGAAGTTGGTATAGTAGACCTGATTTAAAAGATCTTCGACTGTATGAGTCGATGTCTTATTATGGCCAAATGACCAATTAACAAACATAAAGAACAGTTATTTTTAAGCAGCACCAATCAAACCAAGCATAGTCCTGTTGGTAACAAAGCTGGATGCTATGAAGGAGGTATTTCGAATCCAATTTTAAGAATGACCTTCTGAAAAGGGAAATATCTCAGAAAAAGTAATACCTATTTACGTATATTTGATTCCATAGCTCTGCTTAGTTTAAGATCAGATAGCAGTATTTGAAGAATACCCCATATATCACAAAAAAGCCGTAACTCCCCATCAATAGTTCCGCATACAATACTCGCGGGCATGCATGCTACACGTCCAATTGCAGTGGGTTAATCGCATAGTCAGATACATGGGGGATCGAGTTTACATCTCGTATGGCCGGTTAATTGATACTAACTTCGGCTCATTGTTTTGTGAGCGTCGGAATTTTAGCTTACAGCGGGGCGTCGGTACGCGATTTCGGTATTTTGTGATTGGAATACAAATTCGATGGGAATTGGGATTGTCGGTATTACATTGATTGTATTGATTTAAATAACGTTTTGATTAGAATTAGCATGGGGTGTATCAAGAGGTGTGAACAGAATTTTGTAGGACTCTTTTTGTAGGTCTGCTTTTACATCAGGAGAGTCGTATTCTACTTTGTTACCTTATTAGTATATTAACGATCTTCGTCTTTTTCATATCCTGACTCTTTCAGCATAGAAAATCAATCAAGTTATCACCCAACAAATGTATTTCTTGTATCTTATAATAACTGATACAGATGATGAACGTCTTTTATATACACACCGGCACAATTAGCGGAACAGAAAAAAAAGTGAGACTATGCGATAATAACGCATATATTTGACGAAAATGTAATTAGACACAAAATAACAAATTGATTAACATCTTTTAACAACGACTTTGAAAAGTCTTCGTTATTTTTTATTGAAAAATAAAGAAATTTGAAATAAGTGAAATTTTTAGATGATTACGAACCAAAACAAAAAATAAAAAAAAGTTAGCATTAAATGATTTAACAATAAAATTAAAGCAAAATTAATAACGAGTGTTTCCCCCTCTTGCTCTGATTACGGTTTCCATTCATCTGGGCATGCTACAGATTATGTTATCGATGATTTCTTGAGGCAACCGGTCCCACTCCTCAAGTAATGCGTTTCCAAGTTCATTCAGATTGTTGGGGGGTGGCATTCTGGATTTAACCCTTCTTTTTAGCAAGTCCCAGACATGCTCTATCGGATTCATATCGGGGGAATTTGCTGGCCATTGCATCACCGGTATACCTACGTGGCTCAGATATGCCTGTACCGATTGTGCACTATGAGCACGAGCATTATCTTGCATTAGAATAAAGTCGTCACCAATAAATGGGGCAAATGGTACAACATGTTCTTCTAAAATGTCTCTGATGTATCGATCTGCTGTCATGGTCCCTCCTGTGACTATCACTAACTCCGTGCGAGCTCCCAAACATATCCCTCCCCAAACCATAATCGAGCCGCCACCATAAGCCACTGTGTGTTCAAAATTAGACTGTATGTGGCGTTCTCCTTTGCGTCTCCATATTCGCTGTCTCCCATCGATCTGTTTTAAAAGAACTCTGCACTCATCAGTAAAGAGAACCTGCTGCCATTCGTTCAAATCCCAATGACGATGTTCTCGCACATAGCTTAATCGGTTTACGCGGTGACGTCTCTCAAGTTTTGGGCCTTTGGCAGGTATATACGACCCTAAACCAACTTCTTCAAATCTCCTGCGAACTGTACGCTCACTTACTCGTACTCCTCGAACGTCTTCCAGTTCATTTCGAGCTTGTACAGCCGTTAATCGCGTATTCCTACGAACTCCAAGTTGTAAAAAACTGTCATCTCGCCTCGATGTACATCTTTTTCTACCTTGACCCCTCCTCCTCACAAGAGAATTAGACGATCTGTACCGCTGGATGCTGCGATGAATCGTTGATACTGGTCGACGAAGCCTTGAGGCAATCGATCTGTAGGTATGGCCATTTCTTCTCATTTCATCAGCCCTAATGATTTCCAGTGATGTTAAGTCAGGCATAATAAAGAGCTTTTAATAAACAAAATTGCCTATAGAATAACAAATTTATAAAAAACAATTAAGTGCAATTTTTCAAAAAAATTACAATTACGTAGTTATTACTCGAACAAGTTGACAAAACGTATTGTTCGGAAAAATAAAACAAATGAATGAAAAAAGTGTATGTCATCTAATTTTCTATTTTCAAATTTGACAATAAATTAAAAAAATATCATAACTGGCCAGTTCCTCAAGTAAAAGATTTTAAAATCCTGCTTTTTTTGTGTTCCGCTAATTGTGCCGGTGTGTATAGTATATTGATTCCTCTCCATCCTAAGGTTGTCTGGAAGAGATCGCTTCTTAGCGATAAGACCGCCCATTGTACAGTAATTAATTTTAAGTACTTTTTACCCGACTGACCCGGAAGGAGGGTTATGTTTTTCGAGTGTATGTATGTATGTATGTATGTCTATTTCTTTGTGCCGCTCTGCAGCCTAAACGGCTTGATGGATTTAAGCATATGAGGTGTCGTTAGATTCGTCTTTACTGGGGGAGTGTCATAGGGTATATTATTTTTATATGGCGCCTAAGAATAAAAAAATAGGGGGGGTATTAAAAATAAAAGTTTCGTTATTATAACAATATGGGTATCAAATTAAAGCTTGTAAATAGACCATTCCATATATGTATATATTGTAATACTTTATGCTACCATTTTGACGTAAACTGCAAAAAACCACGTTTAATACAAGGACAGTAGGTACTGAGCCGTTACCATACGTAAATCACAGAGTTGCGATGGTTGTTAGCGTTCCTTTACCGTACCTGTTTAGGCCAAAATACCTATAATAATATCTATAGTAAAACCTACTCATATTGAGTATCAATGACGAGCCTCTACTTCCCGATTCCTCTCCTTTTCCCACCTCATATGTGTAAGCGAGACAAGAGCTTCGGGAATATTCTACATACTTCGGCGACGCATCACAAAACGTAAGGCGCGCGCCCCGCAACGCCGCAAAAAGGCAGTACGAGATCCGCTACCGAACGGGAAACATCAAACTTTGTGATTTATAAATAAACAGTACGAAAACCGCTGCCGACCGGGAGGCGTTGATTTGTAAATTGAACTCAGTGAAACTCATTGACTTGTGATTTGATGTGAGATAGTGGTGATAGTTGCTGTGTGCAGTGGATTGCCATAGGAGTTCCTGGTAAGTCCTTACCTTTATCCTAGGAGGCTCCTCGTTTTCCATATTGATATTTGTACGCAAAAACCCACCAGTACCGCTCATTTACTTACTAATATATAGGTACAACTCTTTCTGTATAAAACTAAAAAGTGTGAAATAAATTAAATTATTAAAATAAACAAAAAACCAGACTGCGTAAAACATAAATTAACTGAAAAGAGAAAAACAAGCTCTTAAATCTATAGAATTTTGAATATAACTTGAATTTTATAAGGTATTGCAGTCGGGGATAAACAAAAATTACAAAAAAATACATACTTAGGTTATTGGTTGTCCCCGGATGCAATACCTTATAAATTTCAAGTTATATTCAAAATTCTATAGATTTAAGAGCTTGTTTTTCTCTTTTCAGTTAATTTATGTTTTACGCAGTCGGGTTTTTTGTTTATTTTAATAATTTAATTTATATTCTCTTTTTATTGTTTTTGTTTTTTGGTGTACAATAAAGAGTTATCTACCTATCTATCTATCTATGAACATAAGTCACATGTTGACCTTAGTCAGTCAGTTACACATACATTCATCTACGTGGGAGCTGAACAATTTATGAATGTACATTTTGAAGAAGTTTAGTGTTGTAAGGAAATGTAGCGTTTCAGAGATATAAGAACAGTTTTTATTCAAGTGCCAGGTAACTCATATATAAATATACTTTTGCAACGTAAATCAGCCAGTAAGTGCGTTTACACATTTTAACGTTACCTGTAAGGCAAAAAATATCAACGGAAGACAATTCAAGCGCACCTCCGTAAATCATAAAATTTTTACATCGCAAAGGCAAGGGGTCACCATTTACCATCGCAACTAAAAAAAGTGGGTTGCCACACTGAAATATAAAAATTACAAATGGGTGGGCGCATTAGAACGACCGCCACAAACAGGGGTGGGGTGATATGTCTCCGGAACAAAAACCGATAAAAAACGGCGCAAAAGGATCCGATCCGGTAAAAAATAAGAATCAGACAAAGCCACCGGACGGCCGGTAACCTCTATACGTGTCCAGTTTTTTTTTACGAGCCGCAGCCCTTTTGTCCTTCCGGACCTCTGTTTTAAATAGATCAGGGCGGGCAAGTGAAGACCGCCGAGTCGGACGTCCACCCTGAAATATTATTGTGGATTTTTCTGCTTGGCATTCATAAATATTTTCCAGGGGAGGTGCGCCCCGCCGCCCCTTCCGCCCCTCGCCGGGGATTTAGTCGAATCGGCGCAGAATTATAAATTCGGTTAATAAAATATGATACGATAAAAGCCGCTTTCTTTTTTGAACGTCGGCCGGACCTCTATTATATTTTGTTTAATTTAAATATGAATAATTAAATTTAAAAAGGAAATCTCGGGGCTAATGAAATTTTTGTTTTCGAGATAATGAATTGAAAACACGGCGTGTCGCCGGCCGGTGTTATTCTTTTCTCGCTCATTCGGATTCATCCTTCGTTGTGCTTTAAAAAGTGCTCACGCTGCGGTACGTGGAAAAAAGGAGATTTTAATAATATATTTTTAAATGTATTAATTATGAAGATGAATTATATTTTTTCGCGTTATCTGACCCCTTTTTTGTACTATCGCTCGGAGGGTGCCGCGCCGGCGCTACACACACACGTGTTCTATGTATTATTTTAAACGCGTACCACTAATTAATTATATTATTGTATTTTTTAAAGAGAAAATAGTATTTAAACGACGTATGCACATATGACCTGTGAAACCTAGCAGGCAGTGGGTAGAGGATCGAAAAATGTAGCAACTATTGTATTCCAAAGTACTAACTGGAAACGATTATGAACATGACAGTAGGTAAACTCCGTTCAAATTCTCTAACCTCCAATGTTGTTAAATAAAAACATAGATAGCCCACGTTCACCACGTGTTTTAAAATAGATAAAAACTGATACATATACAACAAACAATAAATTAAATTAATAAAGTAGTGCAAAAGTAAACAACCCAAGCAGTAATTACGGTAAGAAACAACTCCAGAGAAAAAAACACCCGACGCCTTTAATCAACGCACAAACGCTACCGACGATCAAACAAACCCCGAATTAAAAATAACAAAAATAAAAAAGGCACCCAAACGGAAAATATTACACAAAAAACATCGATCCAGACTGCCACGACCACAAGGGATTAAAATCGTAACGAACGTACGAAAATATTCAAATACAATACTAACAAATTGATACAAACACTCATTAGGTGCGGATCGCGGAAGAGCCCCCCACCCCGCTTGTGGGGTCCCGCCCGCCCGCGCCGATCTCTGCCAACATTACAATCCACATCCAACGTACAAATATTATCTAAAATTCCTTCTCATTTATAATCCTTTTGTGTCCTCAGAGCGGTGTCCTCCGTCAAATCCTCCCCGGTCCCCCTTATGGGGGCTGTGGGGGTATTTTTATATTTTTAATCGCGTTGGGCATTATCCAAATGGACATTGGCGGTTGTGCCGACTGTCTCTACCGTCTAGATGATAAATTCTCCTTTCGTTCGACACCGGGGCGATGTTTTGTTTTGTCCCTTCTGTAATGTGGCCTCCTTTATTGGTATCGGAGTGAAAAAATATATATTCCCGGTCGGTCATTAATTACCGTCGATTTGTCTGCGAGTGACTGGCGAGCATTCTTCTTTCCGTTCTTCGACTATTAAAAATGGCACGCCATCTGTGCCCTTTTACTTGGCCGCGTTTTTTTCCTTTTGCTACGTTTTGTGGCAAATGAAAATTGATTGTGGCAATCCGGGATCGTTTGATGCAGATTCGAAGACGGCTTATTGAATATAGTGACGCTTTTCTTTTCGGCGGTGATCGATGGTCGACATTGTTTGGATATAATTAAGTTTCATTTTTTGTTGACGCCTCGCCGCCGAAATTGAAATGAAGAAAAATTTGTTTTCAGACAATGACAAAGTTTCAGACACGTTATTTTTATTGGGATAGCAGTAGAAATATAATTAAAAACAAGTTATTTAGTTAGAAAAAATTATCAACTTCAAAATACACTAAAATGCATGAAATAACTAATCTGACACTGATTTGAAGTCAGCGAAAGAGCACGATGTTACTTTTTTAGTACGTAATTTTTCTTACATGCACTAGAATTTGAGATGTTTCCTTTTAACACCACACCCGTAGCTCGTATCAATAAGCCAGGCCGTCACACATATTAGTCCATATCTTGAAACGACTGAACCGATTTCAATGAAACTTGCACTGTTCCTTAAGTTGCAGTAAATGTAAGCCAATAAAAAGAGACTGGTCACAATCGGATTAACAGCTTTGGAGATATGCTAGGACAAATATACATATACCTATGAAAATTTGTATAAATGTTTGGAAGCCCTAATAGATTATCATATGTGAATATTTGCAGTTCCAATAATATTACATACATACGTGTCGAATGGATAATCTCCTTTTTTGAAGTCGATTAAAAATATTGATGATGCAAAGTAATACAAGAGTAAAAACAATTTTCAAACTAGAAGACATATCAGAACAATAATACCAATTCATTATTTAAACAATGTAAGTCACCGCAAAAAAAGGACAATATCTTCCGTAACATAAAATTGGAAAATTTAATGGCACCAAGATCTGACCGAACAATAAAACATAAAAATACCCTAATATATTAGATGAATTGAAACCGTATAGATGATCCTATTACTTTCGGCGGAATGGAAATGACTGTTTTGCATATAGGAAAGTTATATTTTTTTCTTATTTTCGGTAAAATGAAAAACGATGGAAAAAGTGCAGTAGACTGCCGGCAAGAATTAATGGTGTGAAACTTTCGTCCCGGGGCATCCTGGTGCGGGCGCAATTTATGTACGTTCACGTTTTCGGACCCGGGCGGTTTTTGCTCGCTTGTCGCTGTGAACCGGTTAAGTTTGAGATAAAGTTGCAACTTTTTTTCTTTGATTTTTGTGACTTTTTTACAGTTTTTATTGTAATATTTTTTGTAGGTTCAGTTACGTTGCAACAGTTAATTATTTATTCTCTTCTTGACTAATAATTTCGACGGCTAAATAAAAGCTGTCTTGTTTTTATCATAGTGTTAATAAAAACTGACTGACTGACTAAATATCTCGTACCAAGAAAGGAGTGAAGCTTCTCCTTCCTTATTTGGTCGTAATTCTGGAAAACCTATTCCAAAATCCAACCCCACGGGGTTAAAATAGTTATAGGTAATTATATCGTTCTGGGTGGGGATTAAACCCAAAACCTCTGATATTAGATACACAAGAAACTCACATAATTTTCACATGTTTTTATGCCCAGTACTAATATTCATATCACGTAAATATATTCAGTACCAAACATTGAACGCCGAATGCGCTTACAGGCACATTTCCGCATTTGCGTATTTTCCAAATGCTCACAAATAGCCGGGCGGCGAGTGCGAAAATGCGAAAAGTACGAAAAGTGCTAAAACTGCGAAGTGTCGACCGAGCCGCGAGTGTCGATGGTGAACGAGCGCCACGTGAGGAATTGACTGCCTACTCTCCGGTTTGAGTGTACGGGGAATAGTAGCTCTTGATACTTGTAATAATCCGTATTTGTTTTTTAAATTGATCAGGATGTTGTAGGATTGAGACGGCAAGACTTGTATGGAGTATGTAATTAAGTATAACCCAAAATATAATGAAATTACGTGTTCTTTTTTAATTTTCTAATCTACCGTCTGAAATTCTGCTACGTGTCTCGAATCTTTATCTCGAATTTGAATTAACTTCCTACTTTTAAACATGGTTTATTTAAAACATCTTGGTTTTAATAACCCTGAATCAAATACAAATTAAAAGGAACAAAAAACCCCGATTTCGTAAAACCAATATTAACTGAAGAAAGAGAAAAACCAGCTCTGTAATCTATAGAATATTACTTGAATTTTATAAGGTATTGCAGGCGGGGATAAACCATTAACCTAAGTATCTATTTTTTCGTCATATTTGTTAGTCCCCGACATAACCCTCCATCCGGGTCAGTCAGTTAAAAATATGCATTTTCAAAACGATCAACTCGCATAAATCCAGCTACATTATTATCGTGGCGAAACAACGATCACTTCGGCCCGTTCGCAGGCCAACGCGCCGCAATGTTTTTACCACCCACCTTTCTTTTTTTTTAAACTCAACCTCTCCTTTTTCCCGACAAACCGCGACCGCGGTCGAAACAGTTTAATGATTTGAAAAACGTGTTCTATCAGCCTTTACTCTGTAACAACCGAAAAAAGCCGACGACAAAAGGGTACGCCGAACAAATATAAGCTCATCGAGTGACGGTGTTTCCACGAAAACGATTTTGACCCCTAATCTTTTGGACATAGAGGCGAGTGTGTGGTTTCCGAACGTGTATTTTTTTCCATACGTAGAGATCTCATCGGCAATTTATTATATTTTGTCCGTTCGGTAATTTACGATTATTTGAACGGGGTACAATGGACGATCGGTGCCATTTTTCTAACGCCAATAATGAATGTGTTGATTGTGGACCATGGCCACGAATAAATGAACGCTGTGTGGACAGTGATTTAAATGTTGGGTTACGCTGAAACAATGAAATATCACATCGATTTATTTTGTTGAAAACCTTTGTCGAAAAACGTACGAGCTATCAATGTTTCTTGAATTATATTGATAGTACCGCTGACGCAAATTTGGTCCTTCGAGAGTCGATTAATCATGTGATTCCAAAGTAGAGCGCAGCGTTTAAGAGCAGCTCGACTGGGAAAGTACCTCCATCTTACAGAATACCGCAGCCAAAATAACTTCATGTTGTTACTGCGGGTTAGTAAGATCGCCAGAGCTCATTGGGAAGGAACGGTCGGTAACGCGTGAGTTGCAAGCGTCCATATGGCTACGGTAACCACTTCACTTATCTCTCGCTCTTCTTCCAATTCCTATAACTGATTCCCCATATTAGTCAGTTCTCCTGACCTAGGCATTTTCTTATCAAGATGTTGTATTTTCCAATTTAATCAAAGCCCAGTCAGGTTTCAAGCTATTATGTAATGTTTTGAGAAGATTTGAAATAAGTTTCATAAAGTCGACTGAAGCAGTCGTCGAACAGACATGTTCGCGTGCTCTGCTACATGCTGCAACCATTTCTTGAATGATTTTCCTTCCTAGATACAACTTTAAGGTTCTTATAGTAGTCGTCGAGGTTCGTCGAGACATAGGAAACCATGGCAAGGTGGTCCCTTTCTTAAGATAGTTGCCAGTTGTACGATAGGTGCATTTTTGAGCCCGCCCTTCAAACTTATCCACGTAAAAACAATAGGTTTTCCTTCCAGTCATTTCATAGTCTGATCTCCTCCGACAAACCCAAATATACAGGCAACATCCCAAATAAATATATTCATCACAACACAAGTAAATAAAGAGTAAAAAATGTTATATTTACACGTACGATGAAGAATCGTGTTGAACAAGGCGCGGGGCCATCGGGTCGCGTCGGCTTCCGTCGTTTTAATTAAACAAACCCGATATTATATTCGCCGGCAATTTTATACTCGGCCAAACGACATGTTATAGATGAGTGGTCGCACCTACCATTTGTTTTTGCTGAGAAACTCTCTGCTATTGAGATTTACTATATGTATTAGTCTCATCATCAACCTATAATGTCCTACTGCTGAGCACAGGCCTTCTTTCACAAATGAGGGTGGGCGGAAATGGGCAGATAGTTCAGCACGCATGCCCACTGCGGATCGGTGGAGGTAGGCTAGTGGTCCTACTATTGGAGTTTTCAAGCCGCCTTGTGGCTTCCAATTAACGACTATCACAATTAAGTGATAACCGGGACCAAGGGCTTGACGTGCCTTCCGAAGCACGGAAACGCTCGATTTGAAATACCACTCGGCGGTCATCCATACAGGTACCGACACACCGACATACACGACGGTGGTAGCTTAACTTTGCCGATTGATTGCTACACCACGAGCGCTTCACTATATATTATTTTAGGAGAGGTAGAGCATAGCGTTTATTCACTCAAAGAGCAGCTCTACTGGGGTACTACTTCCACCTTACAGAATACCGCAGACAAATAACTTTATGTTGTATTCCTGCGCGTGAGTAAAGTCGCCAGCTCATTGGGGAGGGGGAAAGGTCGTTAACGCGTGAGTGATGCCTCGTGTGTTGCAAGCGTCCATATGCTAGGCTACGGCAGCCGCTTACCATCAAGCGGGCCGTATGCTTGTTACCGACATAAAAAAAATGTTACATCCAATGTCACCTGATTACATGAAAATAATATTGCTATTTTGTAAGTGACAAAATAATGAAATACATTCGTGAATCATTCGACTAACCAATGGTAGTTAACAAAATATTATAAATGGGGGATGTTTGAATAGAAAAATAGGATTATTAATTTATTCTATTTTTGTGCGTGCCATTTAATATGCATGCGTGTTGCACTCCCTAGAGGGGCACATTTAGATGAAAAGCTTTTGGTACAGCACTGTGTCTATTTGATACTATAGATACTAGCTTATGCCAGTGGCTCCATCTGCTATTTATGACTCAGAATGTAATCCTGAAAGTATTGAGTCACGGTATCAAAGTCAAAGGCAAAGCCATTTATTCAATTTAGGCCCCAGAAGGGCACTTATGAAGTCACATTTACTGAAGTTACCACCGGTTCGGAACTCGGCTTTCAACTGAGAAGAATCCGGCAAGAAGCTCAGGAAGGTTAAATTTTTGAAATATTTTTTGGTATTATGATACACATGTAACGACCACCTACATAATGAAGTTCACACGCCGATACATAGATGGCGCCACAACATCCTGCATCGCGCTTACGACGTTTTCTCGGCGATCTGCATATATACAACTGTCCGACAAGTACAGTTGGACCGCGGTCCCTGCGGCACGATGACCCAGCCTGCCGGAAGATCTTCCCTTTTCAATGAAGGTGTCATCTACCTTGCACCTCTATCAAGATGACTCTCTGACACTCTACCAAGGGGTAGCTGTGAAAGCACACTATCAGATAGACAGAGAGACTACGTTTTAAAATATGCCCGAATAAGGATGTTTGGTTGAAGCGATAGTCGCGGTATTTACAGGAAAAAAAACAGCATGGTCAGCATTTTGACACTTTGAATCCTGGAAATTAGAATATTATTCAGGCTGAATACTTATTTAAATTGGTTAAATTATATAAAATGAGCGAATAGTAGACTGAAAACATTGTCTGTATCCCCGAGAGTTTCAAATCAATCAAGCCAAACTGTGTTGTTACAATTGTTACATCAACCAAACCAAATCACCTAACAACGTCACCAAAACCGATAACCCATTGCAATCAGCTCTGGGACAATCAAACAAAAGCCAATCACGAGGACATAAGTAATTCAATTTGCCAACTGAACCACGAGGTGTTCCCTTCAACATATAGCCACCATGGTTAATATTGATCACCGGTATCCCGGATCGACGATTTACTGGGTAGAATGGAGTACCACATCGGTGTACGTTTAATTATTTAAAAGTTTACAGTGGTTCAGTGATACTGGAAGGGTCGACTATGAATCTCTCCCATATAAAAAAAAAGTGTCTCTATTATCTTAAGAGTCGTATTTCTAAACTGCATATTAATGTTGCTTAAACACAATAATTTATCGAGACTGCTGAATCATTACAAATACAATTTATTGGCATAAACCATTACAGTTCAGTTTTGAATCCATAGACTCAATAGGTGACATTTACAAACATAATGCCATCAACTCCTTTTACTAATCTATATACTCGTACTTCCATTTACTGATTTATTGACGAAATCTCCGACACTAACGCCTAGACACTTGAAATTCTGAAAGACTGTCTTTCACGCGCAGGAAGACACATAAAGTTATTTGGCAGCGGTATTTTCCAAGGTATAAGGAAGCGCTCGTGGTGTAGCATGATTAGCCGTTCTTAATCGATCGGCAAAGTTAAGCTACCAACGCCGTGGTCGGTACCTGGATAGGTGACTGCCTAGTGGTATTTCAAATCGAGCGTTTCCGTGCTTCGGAAGGCACGTAATTCTGTTGGTCCCGGTTACCACTTAATTGTGATAGTTGTTAAGCTAGTTGGATGCCTCATAGGCGGGTTGAAAAATTACAACAGTAGGTTGACCACTAGCCTACCTCCACCGATCCGCAGTGGGCACGCGTGGTGGAGTATTATTGCCCATTCCCTTTCACGCTCATTTGTGAAAGGAGGCCTGTGCTCAGTAGTGGTAAGCTGATGATGATGATGATTCCCTAAGGTGGAGGTACTTCCCCAGTCGAAATAACGCTATCCTCTACCTCTCTAGATACTCTTTATCTAGGTCTTCCCAGCATTCATTGCATCAACAAAACAAAATTATCTTGCTTTTCTAGTATGTACTTCTTTGCCTCTTCCATAAAATCTATGTCGATGTATCTCGGTTTACCTGAAAAATTTTGTTGTTTCCGGCAGAAGGTGAAAAGTCGGGCCACCGTGAATGTTAAAGGTTGGCACACAACATGGGTAGGTATATGTATACCAATCATCGGTGCGCTTATGTGAGGTGTGTCGGTCATATTTCACTTTGGAAACGACAGCCGTGGTTGTAAAATGTATAGAATTTTTGAGTTCCTTGTTTGATGTTTAATGTTTTTGATCTGTATCCGCAGGGATGTATTGGATCAGATATAGTAGTTTACTACGAACAGAAGCTTTCGTGATGTAGCATGTTTAGCCGTTCTTAATCGATCGGCAAAGTTGAATTATCATCGGTGTGGTCGGTACTTGAATGGATGCCCGCCTAGTGGTATTTCAAATCGAGTGTTACCGTGCTTCTGAAGGCACGTAAAGCCGGTGGTCTCGGTCATCACTTAATTGTGAGTCGTTAAGCTAGTTGGAGGCCTACAAGGCGGCTTGGAAACTCCAACAGTAGGTTGACCACTAGCCTACCTCCACCGATCCGCTGTGGGCACACGTGGTGGAGTATCTGCACAGCAGTGGGACATTAAAGGCTCATGATGATGACTATAACAAAAAAAATAGTATGGTTCATTATAAAAACAGTGGGAATGATATAGCATTTCGTACAATGGTACATTTTTATAAAATTGTGGTAGCTGTAAATATTTTTGTGAGCACAGCTGATTGGATAATGATTGACAAAATTTAGTTAACGAATCATAAATAGTAAGATTTTTTTGAGAGTACATGTCTTTCAATGTTGAGACTACATGACCATATACATGAAATATTTTATAAAGCTCGCATAATTAAAATATTCCACATTAAAATTTGCTGGTAACATTTTTGTTTTCTTATAACATTCACACAGAAATTCACAGAATTACATATTTTTATTCTAAAATATTTCCTAAGGAACCAAGGATCTTTCTAATACCACTAAAATTAAATATTCTGTTGTAAACATCCTCACATGATTCTTTAAGCCTAATAAGGCGATGATAGCTAGTGTTAGTGACGTCGGATACCGAGACCAAGGTTCCGGGTTCGAATCCTGCAATGAGCTTGAGATTTCGGTGAAGGAAAACATCGTGACGAAACCATAGCACGGTGTTCGGATACTTTGTAGTACCCATCTGGCTGGCTACCACCCTCAAGTTGAAAATCTGTCTGTAGCAACTATCAGTGTGTTCAGACAGCTGCACTTGAGAGCCAGTTCCTTCTAGGCTTTGTGTGCTTACCATCTTCGGCCGCATCATCACTTATCTCTCTCTCGATAGGTTTCTAATACTGAATATTGAGAACAGCTTTTTGGGTAATAATTACGCTGATCGTTTTAAAGAATTGACTTCCATAAGAGACTAATGCCATATTTTGAATTGCTGATCCAAAGAATAATTGGTGACAACATAATCCCATAATGTACCAAGATACACAAGCACTTCACAAATTATATACAATGAACAAAAACTGCTAACTCAGAGGGCACTTCTTTAAAATCACTAGATCAAATAGTAAAAGAAACAATACTTTATGCCGCGCTATTTGCGAGTGGGATCAATTACCAGAGTTGTAATCAGTGCAAAAACAGAGATCCCCTTTAAAAAAAGATTTAAAGGCGATATAAACTTAAACAGCTTTTAGCTGCTTGTTAGTAAATAAACATAAAAAGAAAAATCTATTAAGTAACAATATAGGCTTAAAACAAGATTTATTAACACAAAATGACGAAATATACGTACCTATCTTAAAATGACCGTTCAGTAATAGGCTACTTTCCTGAAAAAAACTAATTAGTCCGTCATTTACATTATCAAAAAATATTAGACACGTATTTTTTCTTTTTTCAATTAAACAAAAAAATACGAAGATATCGTGTGTTGAAGTTCCGCGTGACGTCACGGTGTGGTACACTTTTTAGGAACAAGTGACGTCACGAGCCCCCACTCCCAAACTTAGTCGCGCTTTATCTTCGTCAATTGTTAATGACTTGGTAAAGCAAAAAATACGTGTCCAATATTTTTTGATAATCTAACTGACGGACTAATTAGAATTATTATATTTTTACCCAGGCAACATCCCTATTGTATATTATAATTTTCACTTACAAATTAAAGCAGCAAACTCAAACTTGCACGCCATTAAAAAGACCATAAACAAAGGCAGCGATTTTTTACCGCCCAAGCGTCAACTACTTGCCTTTCTGAATTCACCCTAAATCGCGTTCATACGGAGCGAGAGCTTAAAACTAATACATCTGGGTGGCGTATGGGGGGTAAATGTGGGGGGTAGGGTGGCAAAATGGGGGGGTCAGGTCGGCGTTAATTATTCACATTTTAATTTACGGAGCCCGGCGTTGGCCGGACGGTACGGGGAAAAATGTCTTACAATCGTTCGACAGTAGTATGTGAATGTATGGAATTGGTTACGTTTTGCGGCTGTGTTCTGTTAATTAGTATTATTTTGCGTTCCTTTTTTGAATTGTGATTATTTAAAGATGGCGGTGCTGTTGCTGAAGTAGTATGGATCGAATTTGTGGAGAATATAGTGTCGTGGGTCCTTATTGGGTGTGGATGATAATGAAGGATCACGATAATTATATGACATATTTACGTCGATTCAGATTTTGGCTGCAGATTTGACAAAAATATCCAAACAATCACTGAACGTGCTAACTAAATTTCGAGGGAATCGGTTGAGAAATGCGACCTGCAAAGGAGAACAGCCGGACATCTGGACAGGCATTACGAAAGCATTTTTGCCCAAGCTGAAACGGAGACGCTTCGCTCGGTCAATGAAAACTAGTACAAATATGGACGGGCCGGTTGGCGCGTCTGATAGTTGTATAAAAAAAAAAAAAAAAAAAAACTAATTCGGTAAACAAGCATACGGCCCGCCTGATGGTAAGCAGTTACCGTAGCCATATGGACGCTTGCAACACATGAAGCATCGCTCACGCGTTACCGACCTGTCCCCCCTCTCCTATGAGCCCTGGCGACCTTACTCACGCGCAGGAACACAACATAAAGTTATTTGGCTGCGGTATTCTGTAAGGTGGAGGTACTTCCCCAGTCAAGCTGCTCTTTGAGCGAATAAACGCTATGCTCTACCTCTCTCAAAGATACCTCTCTCTAGATGATCCAGAACAGACATTGATGTGCATAAAAATTACTGTTTGTTCTGAATCAGGGTGTAATTGCCTGGTGTTCATAGTAGTTTTAGTAGATCTCAAATTAAGCTGGCTTGTTATATGGCCGTGTATAAAGAATATTCCAAGTTGTTATTAAAATATGCTCAATTGAAGTATGTTATAAAGAAGGCAAGAGGTCTCTTTAGGCTAAAGAATGTTAATAATGTATGATCTTTTCATATATACAGACAAATTATTCTTCCATCGCGCAGCGTACGCAAATATCATATTTCAAACAATGACTGAACATTAAAAAGCACCTTTTCTAAATGGTTTCGCAACCCCAAGCATATTAGACCATCACTGTAGACACAAAAACAACCCTTAAAACACCACCCGTCTCTTTCAAACATAACAAATGCGAGAAGGACGAACGTCCCATTCGATTCGAAATGATCAGAATACGGATCCACGATTGCTATCTAAATAATTCAAGCATGTATCCCGTTTGTTTAACCACGACACATCTGCTGTTGTTACAAACGACGGCGATCTTATTTCAAGAGCAGTAGAGTCAGTTATCGAACCGCTAGGAATTATTCAGCGGTTAGGTATGTTTGTATAGTTTTTACAGGCTCTTATACGAAACGTCGATTCGAATCGAGGGTTGCTCTCAGTGCGATGAGGTCGCAAAAACAATGAATGTTTGTCGTAAAACGTATATGACAAGATGCGGTGTGATAAGCTCGGCTAATAACCCGTCTATGCCGATCATTGTTACAGTAGCTTTGAGGATTTGTAATGCAGATGAGTTGTGCACGAGGGGGTTGTAATGAACTCGACATTTCTTTGCGGACATTAGCATTTTGTGTTATTAAATTGAAGTACGTGGTGACCGAGCTCGCAAAAAAAAAACGAATGATTCGAACGGATCGGGGATCGATCGAACCCACGACTTACGAGACAGAATTCTAACGCTTTGACCACTCGGCTTTCACTCATGTACTACATGCTGCAGTGATATTACCGATCTTAGCATCTGCGTGAAAACTCGAAAAACCGCGATTTCTCAGAAATGAGACCTAGCTAGATCGAAAAAACCCCATATAGCAAATCTCATCGAAATCGCCAGAGCCGTTACCGAGATCACAAAACATACAAATATTGCTCGTTTAATAGTATAGGATTTGGCCTAAAATACTGGAAATGTGGTGACGAGGTCAAGGCGAAGATGCACGCTGAATATAGCTTTTAGTACTCGCCTAGGTCGTAGTTGCAGAGGGAATATAGAGGACAGGACAAAGACTGGAGACTCCCCTGTAGTAATAGTGTATTATTTCATTTTGTCTTATCGCTTCTTTATCATTCATCTCGACCTCTGTACTGGCACGTCAATGTTCTGTGATTTTAGCATAGTCTCACTTGCGGACAATTTCTTTTTCAATACAGCTAAAGCTGCAACTACCCGCCTGTTTGTAAGCGGTTACCGTAGCCTAAAGACGCTAGCTACAACTGGGATTCACTCGCGTGATACAGCACCTCTCTTCACATCCTTCTTGGGGTTTGAAGAGTTTAGAGGAATTCACCACTGCCAGCGCCTCATCGAGTTCTGAGGGTCTACTAATTAGCCAATAGAATTGCATAAAATTTACATCTCGACAGTTTTGCTGCAATTCTATTGGTTAATATTTGACAACGTTGGTCGGACTATCGTGTATCGTTTTTCGTAGTAGGGCCTCTGGCGACCTTACTCACCTCAGGAACACCACATTAAAGTAAACCTTACCTTTTAAAACATTCAGATTCATTACATAAACATAGATTATAACATAGTGTTTCAGTATAATTCTTGCCAGCGACTTAATCAATTTCCCTCGCATAGCCTCACAGATGGCATTAACATATTTTTGCGATGCCCCGTATATCAAAGGGTGTTCAAAAATACGACGTTGGCGCTCTCTCATTAACTTTGGAACGCGTAAGGTGGAGATGGAATACTAATTGAGGAGGTGGAGTGTGCATATCTCACATATGGATATGGTCTGATAATTAACAAATTTACACAAACAGGTGTATACAGTACTGAGATGCTGTCAAAAGAAGAGCCTCATTGCACTTATGGGGTCTTGGTACAATAGCTTCAATAGTCTTAAAGTATTCCAATAAGAAGTTTCTTTTCGTCTGAAAACCCGAGGAGCCAAGGCTTTGGGGATAAAATGGGGATTCACAATAGATCAACTACTAATTTCTGCCCAGCAGTTTTCAAGGAATCTTTGTATCTTTTATAATTTCCTCGGGGTTTTTTCTAAGGTATGATGTGCGTCAATCCATACAAATTCTGTCAACCATAAAATTATAATCAGTATATTGAAAATTGGTCATACAATAAGCTGCTCTATTAGTAAAAAAAAAACATCCAACTCGTCGAGATTCCATAATCTCAGTACGTCGTATCTACGTCATATTACATTAGTATTTAGCAGAGATCCGAAGGCTCGCCAGGGGTGGCAGCGAGGCAGTGTGTTGCGAGTTGCGACGGTGTTAATTATACGATTTTCTTTGAAATAAGTTAATAAATATTGGATAAGGCTCACCCCTGCGCTGCTGGCCCTTTAATGAACCCGCTCGCAAGGTATTCTTGTTGCTTTTTAGTGGCACGATGTTGAAATATTATATTTTAAAGATATTTGTAAATTCCAAAGTGCCGGCGTGTTTCGGTGTTTTTTTATCGGCAATACATTGCCAATAGCCTATAATATTGCAGATTTTCATAGGCAACTGTAACCATTTACGATGACCTGATGGTGGTATGAGTACTGCGATTGACGCAGGACCACAAGAAGTGACTTGATAAGGGGAATTCAATACCTAGTAGGCTCAATAAGTCTTAATTGATCACAATTATGTTGAATTTAAATCAATCTAAAAGAATCTATAAAAAGGACTTGCTGAGTTTCTTGCCCGAGTCTTCTCAGTTCAAGTTGTATTTGAAACCGGTGTAGAGTAATTTTGTTAACGTTCATAAGTACCTCATCAGGGCCTAAATTGAATACATACTTTTTGAATTTATAAATTAACGAGAACTACGCAAATCTCTCAAGAGAGGCGACGTTCACAATCCCGAAGCAGCCAACAAGCAGGTGATTAACTGACTGGTGTACCCCGGCGGGCGAGATCGAAGGTGCCCATTGATGCCCCCGTTTGATCTCGCCCCGCCCGCTTTGATCGCGCCGCCGCCGATCGGCTAACTCGATTAGTTTACGGGTTTTCACCTAATTTCGTTAATTGCCACGGCAGGTAATTCGCGGGTGAAGTGACGTGCTAATCTTTATTGCAGGAACTAGCGTCGAATGAGGTTTAGTGCCCTTTTGAATTGGAAGAGGGAAGCAATACCTACTAGTTGATGATTTCTAAGGTCATATTGAAACAATTAACTCATCGTCAACCTTTTTTAACCGACTTCAAAAAAGGAGGAGGTTCTCAAATCGGTTTTATTTTTTAAATATTTGTTACCTCATTACTCCGGTCGTTTATTAACCGATTTGGAAAATTATTTTTTTGTTTGAAATGGTACACTTCCCGTTTGGTCCCATTGTCATCAGATCAGGATTTGATTAATTCTTAGTGTACTTTGAAGTTGGTTTAAGTTTTTTGTAAAACAGTTTTTATTATAACTTGTTATAGGCCGCAATGTCACCATGGTCAGTGATGAGGTCGAAGGTGGTAAGCACACAAAGCCAAGAAGGAACTGGCTTTCAAGTGCAGCTGTCGGAACATACCGATAGGTGCTTGGCGACAGATTTTCAACGTGGGTAGCCAGCTACACTGAAAAAAATGGACTGCAAGTGACTACAAAATTTTATTTAACAGTAACACAAAATTTGACGACCAATCACGAGCGACTTACGAACTAAACTTACCAGTAACAAAACTAGTATTTGTTAGTTACTAATTTTTTTGATTAAATGTAACTAAAGTTAGTTTCCCGACAACTAAAGTTAGGTTCCCGACAACAAAACGTCAACTTACATAACTAGTTTTGTAGATATTTTTTTTCAGTGCAGGTAAACTACAAAGTACCCCACCACCGTGCTTTGGTTTCCTCACGATGTTTTCCTTCACTGATAGCTCATGGTAGGATTCGAACCCGGGACCTTCGTCTCGGCATCCGACACTACCACTGAGCTATCATCATCATAAAATACCTTCGATACTAACACATTTAAAAAATGTATCCTATTTATTTTGATTAACACAATATAGGCAGCACAAACGCAAAGTTCTTCAATAAAAAACAAAACATGTGCAATATTATTGTCTTCTGTAGTAGGACGATAATTACTTAGATAGATAGATATAGCAATATAATTCTAACGTTAAAGTTAAGATTCGTTTATTCGCTCTTTTCGATAATAATAGATTGAGCCCGAATCACCACTAACATATCGTCCATCCAAAATGTTCAAACCTTAACTCACTACGCTTCGCCCATGACTGCGCCTGCAATACATTTAAGAAACGGTGCTCTAAATACTGTTAGCAAGCCGCAACGTCAGTTTGTATGTCACAGCAGATGTAGCCGCAAACGCCGCAGCATCTTCCTAGAAATGCGCTTTTAACACAAACGAACATACAATTTCGAATGGTGCCTTCACGGTTGGGTAGCTTGATGTATGTACATACGTGAAGTTTAATACGATATTTACTTTCCTTTTAAATGTTTTAAGCGGTTTTATCATTATTTCGTGCGGAGTGAATACGTATTTGAAGACCCTCATTAAACATTTAATTAGGTACCAACAATAAATAAATAATAATAAATTACTAAAGTACCTACCTCATCGAAATAGTAATTATATCTTAGTTCAATAAAGGTTTATTGAGTTTCTTGCCGGATTCTTCTCAGTTGAAGGCCGAGTTCCGAACCGGTGGTAACTTCAGTAAATGTGACCTTCATAAGTGCCCTTCTGGGGCCTAAATTGAATAAATGGCTTTGACTTTGACTTTATTTAACGAAACCCATTGTTGCAATCAACCGTCTAATTCTAGTTAAACGTTGTCGAAAATAAAAGTTCCCTATACATTAACCACTAGCTGTTCCGCGTGGTTTCACTCGCGTTCCCGGGATATAAAGTAGCCTATAATACTCGGGGAGAATGTAGCTTCCTATTAGTGAAAGAATTTTTCGAATCCGACTGGTAGTTCTAGAGATTAGCCCGTTTAAACAAACAAACAAAAAAACTCTTCCGCTTTATTATAGTATAGTATATAGATTATGAATTTAATTCTCGCCAAGCCCTGGGACCCAATTCTCACTTCCCTCGAACTAGCCTTCGAATCGAACTTACGGTTCGAGTCCTATTCGACTGCAAAATTTCGAGGGGCGGAGTCAATTCGAACGATCCCGACCAATCAAAGGACTTGAATTGAGTGGTTTTCATTCTAAAAATGCCGGCCTCGAAATTGCCGGAATAACGTAACGTGATTAACACACGATAAAAGTTCGAATTCGTACTTTTTTCGATCGAGCGATCAATTTCGATTGGCTGAGAATTGGCTCCCAGGTCCAATTAAAGATCTATAACTAGCCAATAAACTTGTTTTACCACGTCTTGGTGCTTATTGCTAGAACTATCTTAGTGAGTCACTAAACAGCCCTGGGCCCTTAGACAAGTTGGTTGTTGACAATCGTCATCGTTAGTAAACGATCAACCTTTGTATGGGAGAGATTGTTAATAATCACGTGATATTTCGATTTGAAATGTCAATCCCATACAAAGGTTGATCGTTTACTAACGATGACGATTTTCGATAACCATCTTGTCTACAGGCCCAGCCCATATACTCCCATGTGCCAAAAAAGACAAACAAAGTGTGTCTAGGAAAGTCGAACTCTTGACACATATGGTTTCTTAGCTTGGACTTACTTTAACAACTAGTACAAACAAAAAATAGTATCATTATCATCATTATCAGCTTATAAATATCTCACTGCTGAGCACAGGCCTCCATTCACATGGGTGCAAGGGACTGGGCAATACTCCACAGCGTATGCCCACAGCGGATTGGTGGAGATAGGTTAGTGGTACCTACTATTGGAATTTTTCAGGGACTAGCTGAAAGACTTTCACAATTAAGTGATAACCGGGACCAACGGCTTTACGTGCCTTTGAAGCACGGAAATGCACGATTCGAAATACCACTAGGCGGTCAGCCGATCCAGGTACCGGCCACACCGGGTGGTAGCTTAACTTAGCCGATTGATTAAGAACGGCCAATCATGCTACACCAAGAGCGCTTCGAAAATACTACACATTCCCAAAGCATAAATAGTGCAGATGCTATCTCTGGCTTCCTACAATTGGTGATCTCCACATAGCTCGTGAGTGCAGGTACAAATAAAACCAACAAAACTGTGATACTTTCCAGCGTTCCACCTACACCATCCCTCAGACACCGATGCAAGCACAATGTAAGTTAGCAGTTAGTTCACAACGAATAACACTAAATCTAGACCAACTTGCCCGAGTGTCTGTTATTTATTTTAGAGCATCCGTAGTCTGGACTTGAAAGAGTGGAAATTATAGACTAGATATTTAGATACGAGATTCTTTCTACAAGCTTGGTTTTTAGGATATAGTGAAGTGAAAATCCTTAACGAAATTGGTGGTTTTTAATTCAACAGAATTATTTTAATTGTGTCCGTTTTATACAAGAGAACTACGCACGGAACGTAAATAAACTAAGGTAGAGAAAGAAACTCAAACCAATAAAACACCTGTGCACTTTTGTAGAGCAATTAACGAGCCCGCAATCCGGCAGTTTAATTCCGAACACCGGGCCGCAATAAACGAAACGCGACCGGACCGTGCCCGGAGCCATCCACCGAAAGGGAATGTGATGAAAAAGGCACTACTGTCCACACACACTTGAGGAGGAATGAAATTACAAACGGTGGTCGCGGCCGGCGCCCGTAATATCATTCCGTGCGAGTCTTGAAAACGAAATTAAATTTTGCATGAAAATGGTACAAAATACAAAGAAAGTGGGTGAACAAAGGCAGAGTGGCGCCCAACGTGGGGCGCCGGTTGGTTAGCCCCCGCTAGCCGGACTTATCGCGCGCGCGCCCCGCCCGTGTGTAATTTGTTTCTAATCATATTACATTTTTGTTCTGCGCGTGCTTCTTTGTGCGCGGGCGGCAAAATAAGTGCGGTTACAATTTAATTTTAATAAAGCATTGTACCTGTATCGCTTACAGATCTGCGGAGATGCGAACGTGACGGATTATGAATTACTGATTCTTTCGTAAATTTTTCACAGGAATCCGAATGGCTAATATTAAAACTACACGTTCGAGGGCTCACAGGTGACGTCCATTATTAATAACACTCCACGTCGGTCGGTTAATTAGCTCCCTTCATAATGTACAAACGGTTACGGAATCCCTCTCGAAAATTTACGCAGTCATAAATACGCGTTGCCTCCGCACGCAGTGATCTCAGCAATTTTCAGTTTTCGGCAAGAGACTTAATAATTCAGCATGTAGGCGCGGTCGTGAAGCAAAAATGAATACTCTAATGTGAATGGAACTTAGAGTGAGGGCCGAGCCGCCGACGGCAAAATAATTAAAGCATAGCATTAAAAATTCTTCCAGTGAGCTCTGGACGGACCGGATATGTGATAATATTAATACCGCCGGCACCGCTCCGTACTGGACGCGGCCGGTCTAAGGTTCGTGGTTCGTGCTTATTGCAATTATGATACTGAATAAATAACTGTATTTGTAACGACTTCATTTGACTAATAATTCAGGCGTATATTTTGACTTCGTTTACTTAATACGTTGAACAACTCATATTGTAAATCGACAATCACTCTGGCTGGATACACTCGACAATCCCAAAAGCACACACAAGGGTGAACCTCTCAAGAAAAAGTCAAGAATAACACCCTTACAAGTGGCAAATCTTTCTAACCCTTTACAAGTATCTTCCTCAATTTGTTATCGACTCCGGTAACACGGTCCAGTGGCTACAGAGACCCTTCCCAAGGCGAAGGGATAAAAAAGGGATTCTTTGTGTGATCTACCCGCAAATCGCTGCGGTGCACACCCAATGGGGGGCGATTAGGCTACTTAAATTTGAACGTGAGAATTTTGCAGGAGTTTCTTTTTGGGAGACATTTGGTTAACGCAAATGGAGCTGTGATATCGCAGTTTCGACGAGGGATACATTGTTCTGCTAATGTGATAAATTAGGAAGTCTGATTGGATTTTTGGGAAATTTATTTTATAGGTAGAATCATTAGGTTACTTGTATAAAGAAACTGCGTGAAATACATTATTACTTAGCAATAGCAATGTATCTATACTTAGGCGTGCTTACACTATGATGGGGCCGAATGTCGAAGATATCACTAGTACTAAGCTATCATCGGCTTATTCGCCCAAAACATACGTCATCATCTCATATATTAACGAAGATATACTTAGCAAACAAATAACTTAATCTCAAAGACGCCTCAATAAACACGCAAGGGCAAATTGCAAATATACCTAGTGGTTAAGTTTGTTCGGGCGATGTTTGACCACGGGCTGGACATTGGTCGACAAGCAAACAGGCCGAGTATTGACTATACCTGACAGTAGTAATTGAATCATTATACAGTAGTAAGTTAAAACCTTATCACACTAATATAAATGCACAAGTTTAGTGTTTGTTATTCAATCTGAGCGTGATGGCAGAACGGATTCGGATGAAATTTAGTCCTACTATAAGTTTCTACACTAAGGATTTTTCTAAATCACTCGACACGGTGGTCTCAGAACAATGATTAATGAGCTATTAAATCGGTTTTAATTATTCAACAGATTAGGATTCAAGTTTAAACTGCGCTACGTTTCATATTCACATATCGAAAGAGTTCTCTAGAACGAATGAAAACATAAAATAGTTGAGTATCGAATATATGCGATATCTGGAGTTTATTGTCTATTTAAGTAGTGGTAACTAAATTAAAGGTAAACCAGATAACAAATAAACAATCGTCCCAAATAAAGACGTGCCTGAAGTAACTTCCAAACCACATTCCACCGGCAACGATCGCACACAGGAATCCGCAAGTCAATCCATCCCCACATCGGTAGGGCACCGAAGGCGTAGCGTAGGTGGATTAGCCGGCAAATTGGTTCGAGGCAAAAGCCCGGATCACGGTCGGGATGTCGGGCCCACGAATCAATCCTTATCGTTTGAGATCTTGTTGGATGGAATGGGCTTTTTAGGTTTTAATATGTTTACTGTTGAGCTGAGTCCATAGATGACAACAGTATTAAGGGATATTCAAGTAATTGATAGAAAACCAATAACCAAGAACGTAAGTAACCAACATAGATTTGAGGATTAGCAAGCTCAAGTGTCAGTATGCAGACCATATCTAATCTCACTATCTCATTAATAATATAAATGCGAAAGTTTGTATGGATGCTTGTTACTCACGCTTCAACAACTGAATGGACTTGGATGAAAGGCACGCTGTTAGAATATGTTCTAGATTAACACATAGGGTACTTTTTATCCAGAGAGTGAAACCGCGGGGCGCAACTTGTATGTTATAAAACCGATTGAGGAGAGTGGATAACCGTAAAATGTGGCCACTATTGATGAAGGTCCATGTCTAGCTGTGGACGTCTAAAAGGTTGGTGTTAAAATAAAGCTGTTTTATAAACCAGGGCTATTTCTAAACGCCTATCTCGAAATTAATATTCCTTGTTCCGTAAAAAAAACTATAACTGAATTCCATTCCAGATTGAAGACCGTTGGCTTACCAATATGACTCTGAAGGAAAAAGTTATTATGTGTGAAATAATTACGCACCTGCTCCATACTTTCCGAACACACTTTCGATTCCAATAGATTCTAATAAGATTAGTGTTGTCACACGGGTGTTAGATAAAATAGTTTGTGGCCTATAATTGGGGTCGCAACGCACCAACCTGTGTCAATTCCCATCCAATCCAAAATAGGCTTTACCTCCTCTGAATCAACGTCCATTTTTCCACGACAACGAATTCCATGGTCATCATTCGCATGACCAGACAATATCGACTTGTAAGGTGAAGTTTCAGATTCTATGACACTAATTTGGACTTTAGTGCGATATATTAAGGCTGTTATTGGTTTGTTGTTTTCTGGGTAGTTGTCTCCGATCGGGCAGGGTTTACAAATTGGATCGGTCGTGGGTAAATCAGGGGTAGGCCAGTAATTGAGAGTTACAGGATCATTTGGTTCTGTGGCTGTGTTGGGATGGTCAAAGGATTATGTCGTGTATTGTTATCTATTGATCGTTAGATAGCGCTGTTTATTTGGGTTTACCAGTTTGTGATAAGACTCTTACAGATAATGGTCAAGGTTTTCTTTTTGATGGCTGAAATCAAGCAGACGGTCCACTTGACAGTAAGTGGTTACCGATACCTATGGATATAAGCAATTCTAGGTAAATTGCCTTAAAAAACCTAGAAGTTAACCGGCTCTCGAGTGAAAATGCCAGAACACACTGATAGGTACTCGGCGATAGATTTTGACTAACTTGAGGGTGTTAACCAAGTAAACGGGTGCTACAGAATGCTCCACCACCTTGTATAATTCAGACCGTGGTGCCAGTGTTATGATGAAGTACTTAGAATTCTAAGTTGTAAGATTATGAACAGTAAATACACTTATTGATTTCAGCAAGTTCAATTATTTAGTCCAAAAAGGCCGATTAATTTTCTTATTGTAATTATACTACCCATACTTAAAGCAAAAATTTTGAAGCCATGGAAAAGTGTCATCGCAAATAGATCTACTGTTCTTAACGTTGCACCGTGCCTATGGTTTCTATAGGAATAGTTAGTTTCGTTTGTGTTTTGTTTAAACAGGATCGGATACTGTTTGGTCTCTGTCTGGGACAATAACGCTAGTCTAATTACATGCTGTGATTTACTTTAGTTTTGGTCTAAAAGACATAATCGTAATAAGACGAGCTTAAAAAATACAATATAATGAGCAAATAAATGTAATAATTTAACCAAACAACACATACAATAAAAGTAATTGTAAGTATCGATGAACCAGTAATAATAAGACAAATGGTTGACCTTTTAATGAAAAGGCATGGAAATAATAGCGCCTTTTAAAAATCTAAACTTAATTCCAAAGTAATACTATAAGCATTAAACCTCATTAAAATAATCTACACAAATACAGTTACGGTACAAAATATAATACCATAATTTGCGACGCGAGAAGATTCGCTTCAGATTCACAAGGAAATGCACCGAACACCCGCGACGATAAGGGGTTATCAAAGAAAATACGACCGGCGACTTGGCACTGTGTACACTGTCGGCGACCTGGTGCGAGGTAACCGGCATAGATTAAAAACAAGTCTATTTTAATGTAGGAAATCGAAAAATTTTAGAATTTCTTTAAATACAATATATATTGCGGATATTATAAATAAATCTAGGTTAATTCTTACTTTCAATGCTATGTTAAGGGCCAGAATTGATAAAATATAAGAAATAACAGAGGCTTCTGACATTCATAACTGGTTCAAGTTACTTATATCCTATTAATATAATTGAGGCGAAAGATTGTATGTTTGTTACTTAATCATTCAACACATTTAGATAAAACTTGGCACCAAGACATACAAAGGTAACTTTTAATCCCTCTGGGACGCAGGTAAAACCACGGTACGGCACTAGTTGCAAAGTAATTCCAATCACTAACTGTGTTCTTGTAAGCTGTGTGAAACCATAGCACTATCATCCACGTACACTGCAGTATCAACAAACTGTAAAACTCAAATCCCCGTTGCAGACGACGGCAAGTTCGGCGAAACATCTTAGCATAATTAGCCGAAAGGGGTCGTTTATTGCTAATATTAGTTGTAAGGATTAATACTAACGGGCGAGCCGCCTTAATACGCCTTTTAACTGCTATTACCATAAGTCTCGGCATAAGTGTAAGAGCACATTACGTGTTAGTATGAAAACTTGAGGAAAATTTTATTGGGTTAATATTTATCTCCATTGTTGTCTACTTTATAGTTACCTAGGATCTGTTTTACCAAAATATCACCGAGGACATGACACATTGTGTTTCAAGTTGGTAAATACCTAATGTAACACCAGCATAGATGACTTAACTGGTGGGACGAGTGTGGTAGGTTTCAGTATTACTGTAGGACATGAAAAATTCAATTTGATAAGTTTAAGCAGTTCAGCTAATCATGATGTTGTTTACATTCGTTATGTATTTTTTTATTTTGATATTACGAATATTTTTGATGTGTCGTAATATTTAACTCATTAAGAGCGTGGCCCTGCGGGACAAAACATTTTAAAATGACAATAATTAGAACCCTTAAAGCTTGTAAGTCAGGTCAATGATTCAGCAACGAATAACACGATCAGCACGATGAACCCAGAGCAAGTTAATCAAAATACATAATTGAAAGTCACAAAGCGGGATTACGTTCATACCACAACGTTGTCTGTATCGGTACATTCAAATCCGAATGCACAAATCCAAAAACATTAGTCTCCCTCCAAGAAACCCCTCGTCTGGATTTGTGGATGCGGGCAAATCTTCGAATTAATTTTACTGCCGAAATATGCAAATGTGAAGGTATAGCAGCCTAATAACATGTACAAAAGAGTGGTGACTCGGGCTCGCGAAAGCATTATAATATCGTTGAGAGATCGGACGGTGGGTTTATGCCTATTAAGGTTTTGCATCGAAGAAGCTCGGAGAAAGTGTTTTTCTATTTTAATGTTTGGTGTTTCTTGTTTACACGGACAAGTTTATCCCATCGTATCATGATATTAATTTCTCAAACACTATAAAGATTTAGGAAAAAATATATGTCAAAGATTAAGGAAAGAATAATAGAAATATAAGGGAAATTTGATGCATAAAGTAAATTAAATTTATGTTATCATTTAGCTTTAAAACAATAAATTCAATAATAAGTCAGAAGACAGACAACATAATAAACATAGGATCCGCCACTATCCAATAAAAATGAAATAGATAAAAGATGAAAAAAAAAATAGTTACGAGTTTTTTGCCGGTTTTACTTAATTGAAGGCTGATTTCAATCTTTCCAGGGCCTAAATTAATAAATGACTTAGTCTCAACCCGTAATATTTTACCAATTATGAACAAAATTCAAATCAAATCAAAATCAAAAAGTCATTTATTCAGTTTAGGCCCCAGTAAGGCACTTATGAACGTTATGTACATACAGTTGAATTTACCACCGGTTCGGAATACACTTAAACTGAGAAGACTCCGGCAAGAAACTCGATCAAAGAACTGTCCCATCTCCAGAAACTGTCAACAAAATTCTTTGATTTAATCGTTACCTCAGGCTAACATTATAGCCGCTTCGAGGAGCTTAATAGGTTACAAAATTTACCGTGATAGTAGAAAATACACGATGCTTACGTGCCGGCTTTCTTGGAAACTTATCGGAGGTTATTAGATTTTAGATGTGTACATACTTTTAGTAAGAACATAGTCATTCCATATAATAGAAATTACGCGGTACTCCAGTATGGTGTCATAAATGGTGATCATATTTGAAGGTGTGCTACGTTGGACAGGACTTGATTCATTATACTGTCCTGCTTCAAAACCAAGATGAGTAAAAGAACAAAAATTAAGGAGAAAAGAAATAAATTAATTCACGAAGGGCACACTAAAATCCAAAATTGTATGTCACAAGCTAGAGAGGTCAAACTTACTTTGCAAAGAACAGTAACATTGTATGTCATAAGTTAGAGAGGTCAAACTTACTTGCAAAGAACAGTAAAATTGTATGTCATAAGCTAGAGAGGTCAAACTTACTTGCAAAGAACAGTAAAATTGTATTTAAAAGCTAGAGAAGTCAAACTTACTTGCAAAGAACAGTAGGATTCCCAGAATCGAAGAGACCTCCTCTTCCCCATCTCGAAGGTAATTCAGCGATGGTGACACCACGGGATCCCCACACGCAGACTCTGCTCCCGCAGGCACTGGTCATCAGGCGCTCCACGGAGAACGATGGCGGTGAGAGAAGGTGGAGTTTCTGGAAGGAATAGTTGAGATTAGCTTATTATATTATTATGTTCTACTATGTATAGGCTTGTGTTTAACCAAAATCTGATCATGGTCATAATGGGGCCGAAGTTGGTAAGCACATAAAGCCTATATTATTATTACTCGGTTGAGAAATGCCGCCTGTAGAGGAAAACAGCCGGACATTCGGACAAAAATACGAAAGCATTTTGGCCAAAGATGAAACGGAGACGAATCATTCGCGCTTCGCACTCGCTTGGTCGATTATTTGATTAGCTTATACTTTGGATGAACTTTAATATGGATTAATATAGGAAGATAGTATTTTCTAAATACGGTTCTTCAATGGCTGTCGTTCAAATGGACAGATTTTATGTCGATGAATAGTGGCCAAAGAATTAAATAAAATAAATGAACGTTTATTTGTCTCTAACTTAAAAATAACATAATAAAACAAAAGTAAAAAGTAATAATAAAAAGGTCTAGTGCTCAGCCATGGCTGTGGATAGGCATATCGCACAACCGCTGATATTCTGCACTAGCCTGACATTAAATGATGAGTCTGCAAAATTAATAATAAATAATAATAATTAATAATAATTAGTGAAGGAAAAGGTTCTCTTCAAATATCACGAACGTGAAAGGTTTTATGGATGTTGGTTACTTAGTTAAGATGTAATTTCTGAACGGATATAGATGCAAGCTTAGCACATAGATTATATCGTGGATCAAAATATAGTTCCTTTTTAGTCTGGAAAAACATAAGAAACTTTGGGAATGCTAATCTATTAGGAAACAATATTAACATCGTCGCAGCGTTTAAGCATGGATGTCTTGGGACAAAGAACATTTTCACTTTCTAGATATTCAAGGCTGGCATTTCATCAAAGCCCAATATTTTTTAAGAAAATATCTATAGCACCGATACTCCAACTATCTCCAAAAAGGAGATGAACGCAACAAAATATGATTAGGAAACTTTTTTAATCAATAAAAGGAACAAAACGGCGAGGAAGCCTGCTTCGCTTCCTGAGCTTTTTTGCGTCTTATTCCTCATTACACCGCCGCCTTGGCTCGTCTCTGACGTTACTCTCTGACGTCACAGTTATAATCATTTATCGTTTGACGGCCGCCCGCGGTCCGCCCGGCTCCTATTTTTAAAGGAAATTGAAAAAGTTGCCTTGATCGTAGAGTGTGAAATAAGATCAGCGTCCTGTGTAAATGTGCTGGGTGTAAAATGTTGTTGCATCCCCTTTGTCTATAAGATCAGGGGAAAATTGCCAATTTGGCCAAAACAGTGAAGCATCTACATTGATGGCTTTTTATCATTTAGTACTTAACGGTCATACTTTCTAGCACCTTAGCACCCACCTGGTTGAACATTTGTCGCCAAGCACCTATCCCAACAAAGGTATTTTAGCCGATGCAATGCACCGTCGCCTTGTAAGCTTTGTAAAGGACTGCAAGACATTGGCAATCCTAATATTCGTAATTTCCACAGACTACGATTATTTACCATCGGATGGGCGGATAGAAAAGATCAAAACCAAACATTGCATATATTGTTTCGTACAAAAGTATGATACAACAAAAACAGAGTGCAGTGCATTAGCGAGTGATTATCGAAAAGAATCAAAGTGTGTTAACCCTTTGGTACGCTCAACCCGGACCGTTTCGACCCCCGCGGTAACGTTAAGTTGCGGCAGCAGTGTTAGCGATACACTATTATTATGATTTTCAAAGTCAAGCTTACATGATATTGAGTCTCTTAATTTACCATCTCTACGACTTTACCTCAAAACATACCATCTGCGTTAATAAAAGAAGATCTAGCTATTTGAACAGTAGGTTAAACATTGCACCGGTTCTTGCGCCGGGTTCATATCATACTCCATCATCATATTCAGCTGATCATTTCTATGCGACTATCAATGGTCGCATTACTTTTCATTTATGTATTGTGTTTACTGGCAAGCTTGTATTTGACTATTATCTTTTTATCTTACCATGGCATATGACTGTGATGTGACATAGAAAGCACATTAATGTGCCGATCCCGCAGAGAGAGTTCTAGATTTCTGCGTTTCGCTTTCACTGTAATGTATGCGGCGCCTTTAAAAGTAAAAAAGTGTATATCGTGTGATCGGTAGCGAATATTGCAGAACTCTAGACTGCTTGCTGTGTGCACAATAGTGAATGCAGAACGCAGAACTCTGAACGCAAAACTCTGTCTGTGGGATCGGCGCCTAAACCTAGAAAGGACCTAGCTCTCAAATGCAGTTTACAGAACACACCAGTTGGTCAATTGCGGGCAAATTTCAGTTTTGAAGATGGTTACTTTCTACCGTGCAAAAGCAGACTTCTAGATCTTCTCCCGCTCCTGTTTTGTCGCTGAAACTGTGACCCCATTCTAGTCCCCTCCTGCGGTGGTAGCGGCGCGGGCATAAATTCGGCTGAGGAAAACCTCCCGACAGTTCCGAACTGTGGACCATGCGACGCGATAATGGCTTCGAATTTCACACTTGAATAATGCCATTTTATATTTTACACGAAATATATAATTTTCTTTAAGGTATATTGTTTTCAGTCCGAGTAATATATTCCAAATTTCCAATGTTGCATAATATTTTCATTACTCATTTCATTATTAATTTTCAATTAATAAGGGTCGTATAGAACGAAAATTAAACTACAAGTTTCAAGAATAAGTGTTTATCGAAAATAAACTTTATACGAGTACCATAGGGGTTTCAATTTTGACTCATAACATGACTCATTTTTAGTGACGTTCAGTTGCACTTTAGGGTGCTTACATAAAGAAACAGATTTCCAGTACAGACAAATCGGTACGGATCGGTGCCGATTGGTGCAGGCTAAATAGACCCATCGGTGCCAACTAACTGGACCGAGTCATACGGGTTTAAGCGTGGGTGTGTTTACATACAAAATAAGGACAGATTTACCCGTTTATGCAACTTAACCTTGCATCGATCAGTCGCGACTTGCACCGATGAGGCGGGATCGAAAACCTGCTTCTTTATGTTAGCATCCTTAGAGCCAGTGGCCTTTCAAGCTATGCTAACACATTGTCATTTCCCTTGGTATGGGTAGGTAATGCCCAAAAGCAGAGGGTACCAATTTAACATTAGGTGGACCCTGCCTGGTTATCAACCTTCTGATACCTCTCCATTTTTATAGGTGTTACGATAGGCCATTGGTGTAAAGATTAGATACTGCCATGCCACGGTTCGTTGGTGGTGAAACATGTCTGTAGGTACGCACCAATGCATCGAACCTATCGCAGCTCCAAATTAAAACCCGATTGTCCACCATATGCCACCAACGCATTCTATCGTATTTCGGCCACATTGCGCGCAAGGGCGATGAAAGTTTGGAAATACTGATCATAGTTGGGAACACGGAAAGAAAACAACTACGTGGTCACCAACTAGATAGTCCGATCAAGTAATAGACTCATCGTCCTCCAAGTTTTACACGGTCGTAAGGGACGCGTTGGATAGAAACCGGTGGAGGCAGATCATCCGCTCTAGAAGCAAACCCGATGCTGACGACGATCCTCAGACATGAGGGAATTACTATAGAGAGAGAGAGAGGTCTGTAGGTATATCAGTTATCACATTTTCATAGGTACTTTATCCCATGACTTGCGGTTAAAAAATAACAATTGATATCTATTGTTTTCCTGGCCTGCGCGGATCGTCAAACAGTCAAAGGATTAATTTGATTAATCTTTAAATATATGAATAAACTAAGATTAAAAAAAAAAAACTGTCAAACCCAACCTAACCCGTCACCCGCTGGGGTAGGAAATAAATTAAATCTATGACATAAAACGAAATAAAATTATATATGCAAATTCTCGCGGCAAGAGGACAATAAAAATAAGGACCCAGAGGGATTACTGTGGTACGTATTAAAATTCGAGATACACACATGGCTAAGCTGTGTACAATTAAACGAAGGTGGTTTTTTGGGGGGGACGATTATTTTTCCATATTTAATAAAATAATATAAAAATTAAATTATTCAACCCGCGTTCGCGCGTGTATCGCGATCGGTGCCAGGGCCAGATATTTTTTTACGCCATTTTGTTTTACGTGACCAGAGGAGCGGTTTGCAAAGATTGCCCGGGCAGGGTGCATGTATTCAAATAATTATTGTATGGATATATATTTTTTGGCCACGGACGGAATTTTAATGAGATTGTCAGATGAAGGAAAATGAATCAGATTTTATTTAAATTAACTAAAATAAATGGAGGCGAATCAAAATTCTGTTGAGAATGTTTTCTGTTTTTTTTCTACGGAATATACCGGCAGATGCTTGGCTTGCTTAATACGATTCGATCATTTTTCAAGTATTAAGTATTATATACTTGGTCTCGTGCAATGTATACCTAGAATGAAAGGAGCGTAGGTACCTCCTTTCATTCGACCCTCCTTTCCATTCATCTCTTTTTTGGTCTTTCTCTTCCCATACAATATCCATATACTTTCATATTCATAACTCCTTTGGTCAGATGACCTTCATAACTCCTCATAACATGTCCATACCACGAAAACGGTTCCCTCTCAACTTTTCAATCATTACTGTTTAAAAAAAACATAGTTTAAATGTGTAATTTTTAGGGTTCTTAATCTGACACACTTTTACCATCATGCCACAATTGTGAAGAAACATAAAAAAATGTTAAGAAACTTAATTGGAAATGGGCAGGACATACGATTCAGGGAAAAGAAAAATATAGCAAAACAATTATGTACCGTTACACAAAGGACATCAGGCGATGGGCTGATGATATAAAAGCAGTCGCTGGTAGGACGTGGGCCAGAACAGCTTAGAACAGAATGTTGTGCAGACAATTGGAGGAGGCCTAGGTCAGTGGAAGGCAAACAGACAGGGTTGTCGAAGCAAATTAAACATTTAAATTACATATACATTTTAGATATTAATTATAAAAAATAATTAAGTATATAAAATCAACAAATTTAATGAATTATCTTTTCTCATAAAATAAAGGCTATTATTATTATTATTATAATTAGTCTTATGCATTTATTCTCCACTTTGAATACCGTGCAGTAATATCGATAGTTCAATATCCTACGCGAGTAGTATAGGGTTACAATACATTATACTTCCTATTACCACCGGCACACGACAAACAACCAATCTGATCCAGCCAAGTTAACTAGGTGGACACTCACTATGCATTAAATACGGCGGTAAGGCGACACGTAATTAAGATTAGTTCCGCTATTCGACGCTAGATGGCGTAACTTGTATCAATTTAACGCTCGCGCGGTACTTTGTAGATGTAATAAGGTTTTTCGCAATTTTATGAATCAGGTTTTTTTCTATTACAATTTTTTTATAAAAATAAGTGTTTTTTGGTTAGTTATTCTAATATCGACGTTAATCATAAATTAATATAATTACTTTCCATTAAATGCGGTTATAAAACTCATTTTATAGCTGCAGGGGAAACTTTCCGACATGGTTTACGAGAAATTGATTGCATAAAAATTGCACAAAGGAAAATTAGTTGCGTTTAGACGGAAATAGAGAATTCATGGAATGACAAAGATTTTACGTTTTGGGATTGATACGCTTTAATACTATTTTAATTTATGGATGATAAACTGATAAAAAAAACAATATTAAGTGGAATTTTTGTATGGATAAGCAGTTTTAAGAATGCAGAAATCTTCTCAAATAAGGCATTTTATAACATAATGTTATACATAATTTCATATAGAAATCTTCTTCAGGTGTATCGGTTCATTGGTATCCTTACTGATAATATAATAAATATGAATGTGAGTTTGTTTGTTACGCTTTTACGCCTTAACTACTCGACCGATCATCATGAAATTTGACACGCAGATAGCTTATGGTAGAGGACATAGGCAGCTGTTAGCTTGAATATGGTAACCCTAAAATATCTGTAAACACTCTCACTCAATATGTCAGCCATTCGTTATGCTGATATAGGGTAGACGTACGCCATTCTTGTTCGAGACACTAAGGCATAATTGACTTAAATAACGTTAATGTTATAATAGTGGTTATATTTCTAATATGTAAGTACTTGTTGATTTTAAATTGTGTTATGTGTGATTTCCAAATCTTGGAAAGAAACAATTATATGCATTTAATCATAATTATCTGGTTTTCCATTGCAAATTCCTACATTCTGAGCTGGTGGCCTACACTACTTTTTAATCCGGGAACGCGGGTGAAACCGCACGGGAAAGCTAGTAATAGTATAACATTGCGATTATGAAACAATACACTGAACTTGTGATCTATTGTCGTGTGCTGATTATTATCCAACGCTGACCAAAGACAATATAAAAAAAAACTCATAGCAATACAACCATTGTTTCAAAGCCATTAACTCCCATTTCTCGACGGCCCACCTGTCCACAAAACCTTCAGACGACATCGAACTGCGACTTGTTACAAACTGTTCACATAAATCACCAACTCCCGAGCAGCGTACCTCTCCAGGACCATTAGCATTTTTTATGCATAGAAATCGATCCACCAACCGTCTAATGCCTCCCGCGATACATTAATATCTTATTTTTTATGACTCTTCTGTAACAATCCCTCTCTATACCTCCATAATAACCACCAATCGTGATTTTGCCAAAATGAATTTTATTTCGGTGGTATAAGGGACCGTATAGCGTGCGATGCAGGGTTAGGAAGCGAGTCGACGAGTTGCAAAAGTTGATAATAGGTGGCGCTGGCGATTTTCTTAACGCTTCCCATTTTTCTTTCACGGGCACTTTGAGATTAAAAGTTTAGAAAATGAAATGAAAAGTTTGGCGGGCGGGGCGGGTAATTCACGACGGTTGCTCGTATCGGTCGTATTGGGTGGTTATTACTAATGGGTACCCAAGAACTGTGCGTGTGCGGGTTATAAAATTATGTTTTGAACATTATCGAACTCCTAGGGCGATTTGCGAAATGCTTAGCATCTGTCAATTTTATACAATGTCATTTAGCGACTTAAATACACTTCGTGAATAATTTGCAACTTGAATAAAGTACAGATAAAAAATAAGTTGTTTCCTACTCATTAACCAGCAGGGCTATTTTAAAACGTCGGAATCGATATCGGAAACGGATTCAAAAAATTCCGAGGCGAATTTCAGCAATTACTATTTTAATTTCCGAAAACTTTTCGATGAATCGAATTGATATTGCCGTAAAGAAACATCAAAAATATTCGAATTAGGAAATTAAAAAAGCAATTGCGGAATATCGCCTCGGTAGTTTTTGAATCCGTTTCCGATATCGAATCCGAGCGTTTTAAAATAGCCCTGCTGGACACTGTTTAAGTTGTCACATACTTATCGATCACCTTACAGTCGTTGTCAAATAATGTGGCGATATTTACGTGACCATTTAGTTAAATAGCGTTTTCTGAGTAAGGGTGTTAATATTTCATCTCAAACTGAATAATAGAATATAATGAAAAACACATAAATTATCTGTATGTAAGGCTTTCATACAACTGGCGACTGGCCAGCCTCCCTTATCGGTTGTGCCGATTACAGTTGAAAATACCCTGTCATAGAGAGATTATTTCTATATTATATTCATTTTATTTCTATAGTTGAATATAGGTATATGCTTACAATAAACTTTGGGACTCAGTTAAATACGGTAAGGTTGATTTTCCATCGAACGAGGAGCGACAAATATTTTAGATCACTCCATCACCCGCGTTACCGAGACAAAAAGGAGGCTATGTCCTTCTCCATATCATAGGCTATTTGCATGCTAAATTTCATCGCGATCGGATCGGCGGTTTAGGCGTAAAATCAAACAAACTCACATTCGCATTTATAATATTGGTTTGTATTAGGATGTGAATCAACCGATTTTGCTTTAATATTAGTTAAGGTGTAGATTCCTAATGGACCCTTGTGAAAAATGTATTGCTTTTAGTATATATTTTTTCTACTTGTTTTAGTAGGTAATTGTAATCTGTTTTGTTTTCCTAATAAATGACTTAAAATAAAAATAAATAAAATATTTTAATTGAACTCTTAACAAAGTTTGTATACGACTTCAATACAATATCTCTTACCCTTGCGGGAGGTCTATACTAACATAATATTATAAATGTCAAAGTGAGTTTATTTGTTACGCCTTTACGTCTCAACTACTAAACGGATCATCATGAAATTTGACATGCATATAGCCAATGGTATGGAGATGGAAATAGGCGAATACTTTTAACGCGGGTAAAACCGCGGGGGATAGCTAGTATTCAATACTGAAACCTTACCCCTTTGGTTGTAAAATACGTGAAGTTAATAATTTTATTTTCAACACACTTGCTCGTAAAGTGACATTTATTGCACCGTTTTTAGTATCTTAATGCAGCTTATTACGCACTAGTGCTTTTTACTTTACATTATTACAAAAAAAATACTTAAAAAATACAAGTCTGTATTTTTCCTCGCAAGTGTGTTGAAAAACGTCGTATGACACGCGTGTGGATTGATCAATACACTCTCGGCTCTAATCGCTTAATACCGCCTCGTCTGTAATAACCAACTTTGCACACATGTATCATAATGTATAGTATCTCTCACAATAAATACAAAATCTTAAATCCAATTACAAAAACTAAAAGTCAACAATAAGTCATACCTGCAGGGCGATTGTCAAACGCTCTCGTTTTCGTGAAACCGATAGCGAGGGTCTCGTAAGTTGTTATAATTTTGGTTTTGTGTAAGTTTTATGCCTAAATAGTCGCCGGCTTCATTTGAAATAAGTTAATTGTAATAGTTTTCAATTTTGCTATCATTTGTGTTATGTAATACCCAAATTATAAAAAGTTTTGAGAGCCTCGCTATCGGTTTCCCGATAACGAGACCATTTGACAATCACCCACCAGGTCCTACCATATAAACGATGCTCCTGCGAACTACCGATACTGTATTCTGGCACTGCGCCCGGCCCTCACTAGATTATCTGCCATTAGTTGCCAGTACTAGCCACCTACGTAAATAATATGCCAAGGAAAAAAATACTGGCATATTCATTAGCATTTATTTGTATGTGCTATCTTATGGCCGATTTCTATAATTTATCTAAGATTTATCTTTTTTTTTTTTTTATACAACTTAATCGGTAAACAAGCATACGGCCCGCCTGATGGTAAGCGGTTACCGTAGCCATATGGACGCTTGCAACACAAGAAGCATCGCTCACGCGTTACCGACCTTTCCCCCCTCCCCTATGAGCTCTGGCGACTTTACTCACGCGCAGGAACACAACATAAAGTTATTTGGCTGCGGTATTCTGTAAGGTGGAGGTACTTCCCCAGTCGAGCTGCTCTTTGAGCGAATAAACGCTACGCTCTACCTCTCTCAAAATCTTTACTAATAATGAAGCAAAGACCTCAAAGCTTTGCATAGCAGACCCTCCCATATGGAAGTAGCTATCACATGTAAAATTAGCTTACAAAATGATCTATACGCCCAGTTTGGCAATAAAAAAGCCTACCATTCGTAAGAAAAACGATTCGTTTTTGTTTATAGAAACCGGGCATTAGTAAGCAGACAATAGTCGTCGGTAAAGTCAGTAAGTTTGGATTCAAATGTTAATCTCCGGAACTACTGAATGTATTTTGAACATTCTTTCACTAACATATTCATGCACTATCTTGTGTGGGAATCGAACCCACGACCTGCGGCGCGATCGGTGGAATCTTAACAAACTGCGCCAACTGGCCCGTCACCGTGTATATGTTATGTGTATATGTTATGTATGTATATGTTAATTTCTGATTTCTTTTCTGTGTTTAGAACATTGAGCTATTATTACTACGTATAGAGAAGACGCCACACATCACAACTATGTTCCGTTCAAGTGAGGCCATCCGGCCACACTTGTTGTAGAATGATGTACGAAACGCGTAACGCCGTGAAAATCACGGTGTTTGCCAGAAAAATACTCCTAAAAGCGTTCTGATAGCGCTACATTACTACTGTCTGCTAAGACGACTAATTATTGTTTCAGCGCTAAAGAGAACTTTTGTTGACTCTAAAAAATTGCGATATAACCTTTGCTTATGATAGCTTCACTATATGTAGTAATAATAGCTCAATGGTTTAGAATAAAATGTTCAAAAGAAATTAACTTGAAGTTCATTCTGAAATCGATTTCTTCTAGCTAGATGTATTAAGAGATAAATCCATCCATTTAAAACCTAAACACATTTTCTTAGCAACAGTACACCTAAATATATCAAAGAATCTCGCTGAGAGTAAAACGGTTTCCCATAACGTTTACCGAGAAAAATAACTTGTATAAAACTAAAACGTCGTAACTGACACACAGTTGTGCCGCGATAACGACGTTCTTGCTCGGAGCGTGCCCACAGAGCGGCTATAATGGTTCGCTTTGACTTACTAGATGGAATTTTTAATGCAATAATTTCGATAATTTATCGCTAGATAGCGCTCCTTTGTGGCGGGGGCGGCACCACGGGGCGGGAAAGCAAATTGGTTTTTCTTTTTTTTATCAGTAAACATTAGAGTGGCCGACGCGATTGACCTGCGGCTGTTTTGAGACATACAGAAGATAAATATATCAAGCATTCAGATGAGGAAGTCTTGATACTTAGACAACGGTGACAAATTAGTTTTGATACTTTATGCTATAGCTTTTTTTTTGGAATTAATCCAAGCTTGTTTTGAAAATAGCAATTCCCCAGTTTATTGGCGGCTGTCTCAGCAAATGCAACCATCCAAACCGGTATTCGAATCAGACTATTCATAAGTGTAATCAAATGTGCTTCTTTTTATTGATTGATATTTCATTTTAAATCGTCCTTCGACGCATCAAACAATAACGACACATTGGTGTCGATTCTGTTGTATATCGCACTAAACTAATTTTAGTCACATCTCATCTCTTTCTTACGAACATAATTGAAAAAGGATAGAACATATTTTAAGTTGTCAAATTAATCTTTGCCGTCTTATTTTGCGTGTATTTAGGCGTGACCGCGATAGATGGCGACTAAATTTATATTGAAAACAAGCATTGGACTAATTTGACAGGACTAAATTTCTTACATCCTTTTCTTATGTTCTTTGATAGAAAGAGACATAGTGACATTAAAATTAGTTTAGTTGTGAACAACAGAATCAGGGCCATTGTCAATTCACAATGTCAGTATGTAACAAATCTAAGCTTTCAATTCTAAAGCGTCACTTTTGTGGTTCCGTAGGCGTAGTAATTAAATACGTGACGTCATTTAGCCATGGCCTCTCGCGGTAATTTGTGGAAATGGAAAGATGGCCGCGGCGATAATGCAAATGGTATGTACTGCTTTTTATATTATTTAAAATATAAAGCGTTTTATTAATTACCGTAAATACACGACGCTCAGACTGTAGAATGAGCTCCCCGCCGTGGTTTTCCCAATGGAGTACAGCATGGGGTTCTTCAAGGTGTGAAGCGGTTTCTTCAGGGTCGGCAACACGCGAGATACCCCTGGTGTTGCAAGCGTCCATAGGCTACGGTAACTGCTTACCATCAGGCGGGCCGTATGCTTGTTTGCCATCTTAGTGGTATATAAAAAGAAAACGAGGGAAAATGTTACTTTAAATTGGTCATCAAGTACATAAATGTTTGACTAACGTGAATATTTTTGTTACTAGAAAACTACGGTCCAAAACACTTTAAATCAACACATCAAAACAAGGAAAGAAAGCAACTTGCTTTAAAGCGCTCAGTCTTTATTAAGGCAGACAAGTCATATCGCATTTTGTGCTGAACGCCTCCGAGCCAGACGTGTTCGTTAATATGAAAATTAGCCGGAATTATGTGCACGAGGAAATTGGCTGGTACACCTAAAGCATCAGGGCTTATGCTGTTATACGTTATAACTTAGATTCTTTGTTCAACGCTGTAGTATCTGTTTGGTTATTCATAAATTGAAAGTCTTTTTGAAATTACCGTCTAAAATCGCAAAAAAAAAAACAAATGCTTTCATAGTGGGGTATTTAGTGGGGTTGGTTTGTGTGGCCCTTACAGAGAAACAAGTCATCATCATCAGCCTATAATGTCCCACTGCTGAGCACGGGCCTCCTTTCACAAATGAGGGTGAAAGGGAATGGGTAGATACTCCACCACGCATGCCTACTGCGCTTCGATGGAGGTAGACTAGTCGTCAACCTACTGTTGGGAGCTTTCAAGCCGCCTGGTAGCTTCCTCCAACTAGTTTAACGACTATCACAGTTAAATTATAGCAAGACCTTTACGTTTACGTGGCTTCCGAATCACGGAAAACGCTCGAGTTGACCGCTAGGTGATCTCCCATCGGGATACCGTTCACACCGGTGATTGCTTAACTCTTCCGATTGATTAAGAACAGCCGTTCTTAATCAAGCTTCTCCACGAGCCACGGACAAGCGTGCATGATCATTTCTGTTTTACTGTTTCTGCTTGTAACATATCATTATTATAGGCCCTGTACAAGTTCTGCTTAATTTGAAGAATTCAGGATATTTGTCTCTATTAATCGTTAAGGACCAAGAAAACTACCTTAAGTCAAAGTCAAAGCCATTTAGGCCCTAGTAGGGCACTTATGAAGGTCAAAGCTACTGAAGTTACCACCAATTCGTAAGTCGGCCTTCAACTGAGAAGAACAGGCAAGAAACTCAGCAAGGTAATTTTTTTTTTGAAATTTTTTGACAATTTTTTTGTTTAAAAAACATATTTGAAAAATCCACCCAATATTAAACTACTTAGCAGTATGTGCGAGCTATGTCTAGTGTTATTAAAATCGAGGCATCAAAACCTTGTAAGCCGATATTCAATTGAAGAAACCACTTTTAAAAAACTCAATGAAAAATTCCTCATTTATTTCCTAATTTTCCTAAAACTGAAAAACAAATTAAAGAACTTGTTTATCGTCGCATCGAAGTTTCCAAAGTCAATATGGGACGTCTTCATAAGACACCAGAAGGGCGGTGGGGCGCGCAAACAATTTAATTTGAGACAAGCGGCGGAAACTCCCGAACATTGCCGATAATGTTCTCTACATTCCGCCCTACAAATTTTCACGGGCCGTCGCTCGTCGTTTTACCTGAAAAAATAAATTAAAAACAACAAAGAGGCGGCGAAGCGTGAGTTATGTGAACTATATTTGAGATCCGTATAAAACAGTCGATGCATATTGTGTTATTTAGTGTTTGTAGTCTAATGTTTGTGTTCAATTAATTGGAGTAAAAGTAACCTTCAAAATTCATAGTGTAGTTCTATATTTGAGAATGGACGGGTTGGAGTATACTTTGGTAATATTTGTCCGATGATATGTATCGTATGATGACAACCTAACAGTGCTCGGATAATTCTGAACTGGTACTTGAAATATTTCCAAGCCAATAGGGATGTGACCGGGGTAAAAACCGTCTGGGTAAAGTCCGTCCATTATGGATTATCAAAAAATATTGGACGCAAATTTTTTGCATTACCAAAACATTAAATATTGATAAAGATAAGGCAATTTTGATCAAAAATAAAATACGTGTCTAAAATTGTTGATAACCAAATAGATTTTTCAGGAAACTAACATATTGTTCGATATCGATATCATCGAAATCGGAGTTTGACAGACTGCATAAATTTCTCATCATTGACAGTTATTCCAACACCATTTTTTTTCACTCACTAATTGGGTTTCCGTTTCCAACAGAACCCTAAGACAACGAAGCGGGATGAAAAAAAAAATCGCACGCTCGGCTAATAAACGGGATGTTCGCTAATTCATCATTGTTTTTCACTAATAAAAACACGACAAAAACACATCTTTTCTTCGACCCCTCCTCGGGTGTATCACACCCCGTGGGGGCGTCAATGTACTTACACAGTACAGGTAAAATTATGGATGTCCGTTCGTCTTTTCATGTAATTTATCAAGATTCTTATAGTATAAAGCCCATCACAGACGTAGCTATAATATATATTAATATAAATCATAGCAAGGCATATTACGATATATTTTCAATACAAATCTTCGTGTGACCGCACACGCAGCTATAATATATATTTCTGTTTTTTTCGCCAACCTGTACTGTAATTTATATTATAGCTGGGCATATTAATATATATTATAGCTACGTCTGTGACGGGCTTAACGTTCTCGATTTTAAGTAGACTCTTGACAGATTTTTACGTAGTTTGCATTTGTTATTTGTTCCCTTACTTTATTGATCTGATTTTACGATCTCCGCGTATGGTGGATTCCAGAATATGACCTATCTCTACGACAAGTTTAATCCAAATCCGATTAGGCGTTTATGCATGATTGGCTCACATATGTACATCCAAAATTTCACTTTTATCGGTGTTTGCTTCCCGCCGAGTCGAGCGCGAAGCAAACACTGCCGTACCATCCTTTACTGGAACCATTTCGCCGCATTTTCAGGCCCCTATTTGAGAACATCTGGATAAGACCAGAACATAGAAATTTTCGTCATCCAGTAAGCTATAGTCACATACTTAAAATCCAAAATTTCAAGTCTGTAGGTCATTTAGTTCCGAAGTTAAGCAAAAGCAAAGTATCGCATTTATGACACTCACTCACTCACTCACTCACTCACTCATGATCATCAAAATAGAACTGGTACTTCCCATAAACTTAGAGAGCTGAAATTTGGTACAGAGTTAGGGTTTAATGGCCACATAAAGGGAAAACTATAAAAACTAGGATAATCGAAGATCTGGAGTACCTGGTGACCCTGATTAAAAAACACAAGAGCCCAACCAAACTATTAGAGATCGACATAGCGCCTTTTCAAAAAATATTCATCATGGTGGGCCGCTTCATTTTCTACAAAAAGAAGTGAAATCCCACCAAAAACATTCTGTAAAAAACTAGCCAAGTCTCGATGGAGCTGCTTGTTTATCTTTAAAAAGTAATGAAATCTAGACAAAGTCGTGCCAAGTCTAAGGTTCCTTACTGCGATTTCTTTATTATTATAGTTAATGTCGTGTGACTTGGCCGTTGAAGGGTACAAAACCAGGTGCTCCATGACACCATTGCACCAATCTGTACTTGTACCCACTAACGTATAAAGAATGTTCAGCGGCCAAGTCACACAACATTAACTATAATAATAAAGAAATCGCAGTAAGGAACCTTAGACTTGGCACGACTTTGTCTAGATTTCATTACTTTTTAAAGATAAACAAGCAGCTCCATCGAGACTTGGCTAGTTTTTTACAGAATGTTTTTGGTGGGATTGTATTTTGAGATAATATTCTCAGTGTTCCGTACACAAAAGGCAAAACTTTTTACTATTCCTGTAACTTTACTGTATGTCTATATGGCATGGGTCTTTATCTCGCAAACGGAATGAGTTACGAGAACACAACTGCGATTTGGATATTTCATGTTGATCCAAAACCGAACATAGATAAAAAAAACCTCAGATTACCTACCGAACAAAAGGCAGATAGCAAATTGAACGTGGTATTCGCTTTTCAATTGAAAAAAAAAAATGAAACCTTGCTGAGTTTCTTGTCTGTTCTTCTCAGTTGAAGCCGACTTACGAACTGGTGGTAACTTCAGTAGCTTTGACCTTTATAAGTACCCTACTCGTACGTAAATTGATTAAATGGCTTTGACTTTGACTTGTTAATTTATATTTGCTTTTTTGGCCTCACTCCCGTATTCCGCGCGCTCTATCTGCCTTGTTCTGTAATCTGTGGGAAATATAAAGATTATATTTGTATATTCCATAAATGAAAAATGAGGCGAAATCAGAACAAAACTCTCCTTTCCTATCCAGGTTTCCCTAACAGTCCAAATATAACATCACGCTAGCGCAGGCCACAGATAATAAATGTATAAAAAAAAAACACAGACGAAGTCAGGCACCAACCTAGTTAACAGTACCTTCCGCTACCGCGCTATAGATTGAGAATATTTTAAACTGACGTGCTGGGTGCAAATAATGAAATTATGCCACGAGGGGAGAGTGGGGCGAGAGGGGGGGAGTGGGGGAAGTCGGGCCATCTTTTCCTTTTCTTTTGTTTGTTGATTCGTTATTTATCGGTAGATCGAGGTGCGATATAGATTAACATCAAAGCAATTTACGGTGTATACGACCTCGTTAAAAATTGAGAGTGCCTTAATGAGAGGGAAGGTATTTTATTACTTTTATTATTTTTCTAAATTATACCTATGTGGGGCCAAAACTAAGTTAATTTTGAGCTGGGTGTGTTTGTTTTTTTAAGTATCCAAAGGGCAAATAGGAGCTATATTGGTGACACTGCTGTCTATCCGTCCTGTGCCACGCTAGCTTAAGTTACAAACATGAAATATACAGGTCGTTGTTTTGTTCAGCGACGAGCGACTCAGGGTCGATAATACAAATGATACTGGTGCTAAAAAAATATTTAAAAAATACTTTATTCTTTTTATAATAATAAAAATAATATTAATTGGAAAATCATGTAATAACGTGTAGACGTAATACTCAACGGGAGTGCGAGGGAGTAAAGGGGTGGGGCGATGGCAGCTTGCGCCTAGCTCTAGTCTGTGCACGTGCCTAGTGACCATATTTTGCGGTAATTTTATTTCAAATTGAATAAGGTATTTCTCAACGCATTTACAGTATTTAATGGAATTAAGTCCATTTTTGGAAAATGTGTTTTTTGTACTACCGCTCCTGGGTTGCTTACGCGAAGGGAAAACTTTGCCAAATTTGGCATAGGTAGTGCAGAATGCTATATTTTTTTCAAACTTCAAAACGTTGTGAATTTTATACGGTTTATTATTATGTGGAGTGGACTACAACAATATCATATTTTAGATCCACAAAATTTCCGTCCAAGCAACTCGATCAAAATCGCCATCGGCCTCGAACAACAGTCGTTATCTTGCTTATTGTTGTTTTTAATGAAATGTGACCGAAATGATGACCCGCCAAGCATTGTCCGGCGGATCGGATCCATTATCCCCCAGTTCCCTCTTAATATCCTGTAGGACCCGCAATAAAATTCGCAATGCGATGTTACGAGTCTGAATATCACCGATCGAAGATGTACCTAGATTGTAGTATGTTGCCCGCGAAAATAATGCCCCGCAAGTGATAGGTTTTTTTTTTTTTTTTTTTAATTAAATCGGCTTGCGTTTGGCCACTGACTGATAAGGGGCGATGACGAAGCCTAAGATGAAACACGCTTACCCAGAAGACACCTATTCACTCTGGTCTTGAAAGTACCTAGATTGTAAGCGTCAGGAAACACAGACGCCGGAAGCAAGTTCCACTCCCTTGCTGTCCGTATTATAAATGCAAGGATGCAAAACGCTGTGTCCGTATATTCGGTATGTCAACAACGTATGGGTGAAAATTTTCCCGGCGTCTTGTGGTTCGGTGTAAAAATGGGGATGGTGGAATAAGGTTGAACAATTCCTGCGCACACTCTCCAAAATATATCCTGTAGAAAACCGATAAGCAAGCAACCTTTCCTCGATGGTCAAGGCTCGTGAGTTTCGCCTTAATTAAAGACTCATCTCCAATTAGTCTCCTGGCTCGGCGGTCTATTGAGTCGAGGGCCTCAAGCAGCAGCTGCCTCAGCAGTTTTATATAAAAATCATCAATGTTTTCTAATTTGTTTTTTTTTCATTTAAAAAAATAAACATCATCTCATAGGCTTTGTGTTTACTACCTTTGAACATAACTTCAAGATTATCAGTAGTAAAATAAAATGCAAACATTAAAATATCTTGTGTCTGGAGATATGCCTATTTTAATTTCATGCGCATAATTTAGATTCGCTGTAGTTTTTTAATTGTATCTAGACAATAGAAGCCCGTCGTAAATATGTCTTCAAACAGAATAGTATTTTAAATACTATCCTGTACATCTTTGATCGGAGTTTAGCACTGATTGGGTGGCAGGTTTGGAATTTAATAATTAAGTTTTAATCTTCGTGTGAATTCACGTAGGTTACTTTGATGAGCATTTTATAGGAGGTTCTCAACTAATATTATTTCTTGAAGCTGTAGATTAAAGGATCTATTTATGAAAGGTAATTTCGGAGTCGTAGCTGTTAGCTATTTATAGTAATTTAGTCTCCATTACACATGCATCGATTAAATATGACGTAATAATTAGTCATTATTATCCAGGAGAGATAAAAGGGGAAAAACATATGATCACATTGCTAAAATTAAATGTCCCAGGTTTTATAAAATTCTCGTCTAGAAATCGTCTTATTTTGCATACTAGATGCACGATAGATAAGATATGCTACATAAACCAAGAAATTAACAAACAATAAACTAAAAATTCACCCCTAATTCAATTACTTACTATCGAAAACACTTCGAATGCAAAACACTCTGAAAATTAATAAAACACCCACTAAAGCGAAAACAGGCGGAAAAATAGACGCGGGGGAGGCGACTGTTTAAAAAAAAATGTCGACCAGCAACGTACTTCATTAGGACGAAATGGAAACATCGGATGAATTGATCAATCAGAAATTTTATGGGCGAGAATCACTCAACGGAAAATAATTCCCGAGCCATTCGGCTTGGCTCAACGCCGCAGTTTTAATTTCGTCCTCTTGGGGAGATCGAGTGTCATCCAATCTATCTGACGACTCGAGAAAAAAGTGCCAACCAGCCCCCCCATGCTACCCCAGTGTCGCCTACGCGGACATCTTAAAGACAACCTCCATGGGCGATAATGTGCGCCGTGGGAGTTATTTAAATCGGTGGCCAAATATGGCCGTTAGTGACTGATCTGTGCTTAATGTCGCCTAGGATCGTCCACTTGTCGTTGGTTAATTCTTTCTCGTTTAAACTCTTGCTTAGCAGTTTCTTTTCATATAGGAGGCGAGTTCCATCTGCGAGCTGGAAGTGGTGGTGGTAAATTTAACTGTACGTACCAACTTAACGTTCATAAGTGCCTTACAAGGGCCTAAACTGAATAAATTTTGATTTTGAGTTATCGGGTTATGTTATGACAGTGCATAGTAATATAACTGAGCAGCATTTTGATTTGATAACTTAAGAATGTTCATGAATTACTTGCCTAATGGTAAGTGGTCACCGACGCCTGTGGACATTAGCAATAACAGAATTGCCAATGTATTGCACATCGGTTCATGGGATAATCGGGCATAACCTAAATGCTATTACAAAACTTGTCGTTATGACCCAGGTTTTAAGACAGCCCGGCTCTTTTTGTTATATGACGTTCTAAGTGACGGTTATAATTAAAACCTAGGTTTTGCTAGACTTGCTTTAAACCACCACACATAATAAGTGAGTATGAGACTTTATTGGTTACCAAAACATGTACCGTCGAGTGCTTATGATCTCTAAATACAAGTGAATTCGCAGTACGAAAGCTAGTCATATTAGTATTGATGGATAGGTCTAATTATGTTGGTAATTGGACGAGTAATCAACGGGCGTGAGTTATAAGCGACGCAATATTATATTCTGTTTGCGATCTCTAATTAATCAAGATCAAAAGGGAACAACAATTGCTTCTACATTCATCATCTGAAGGAGGAAATTGGTTGGTTTTATGAACGACAGAAATGTGTCTGGTAAGAATTTTTACTTATATGTTACTTACGATACATTAATAATGGAAAAAAACAATATAAGTAAATGGGTTTTAAATCTAAAAGGAGAAAAAAATTTACTGACTGACATTTGTCATCATTTTTGTATTTTTTTTAGTTTGTCTAGAAACTTTTACTAGAGACTAAGGGCATCAAAATCACGTGACGGAACGCTAGTGGTAACATATTTAATGACCACCTTACATATCATTGTCCAACAATATGACGGTATTTATGTGAACGTTTGAAAATAAATTTGGCCTCTAAGAACAATAAAGATAATTCCACAGACATAAATTCCGATTTTCTCGTTCCACAGGATTCTTCCAAGCAATCACAAACTCATGCAATCGTATAATTTTAAAATTCGAAGGATAATATCAAAAAGGCGAAACGAAGGAGGCATTAAAATAGCAATCAAACTGGCAATTTGGGTGGGGGGTGCCCGAAGATACGAAAAAGAACTGCCCTCCGATTTGTAATTCAAACGTGCGAAGAAAATGGCGGCTTATCCGATTTGAATATGGAACGCGGATTACTTGGACAGGATGTCATTCCCACAAGAAATTCTTCAGAATCGGACGGAACGCTATATTTGTTTTTTTTTGTATTGGATACACATTTTTTTAGTACATATTAATTACATACTTGATTTAGAATACCTAGAGGAATATTATCAGGCATATTCTTTTTTAATTATTTTACAAAGAGGTCATCACTCATCACAGGATCATTAGATTAATTTCAGTTAAGTTTTAAACTTAGAAGAATAAAATGAGGATACTACGCACACTCTTTTCAAACAAAGACTCATAACAAACCCATCAACCACACTAAAAGTACTAAATACACGCCAAATATCACCCCGTAATCATGGTTTTTGCATAGACACGAGCGATCAGCCCCGGAGCCATCTTCATTAATGAAAACCATAAAACTGGGGGCGCGCATCCGGCTCGAAGGACCAGCGTAACGCGCGTCAAACGACCGACGCCTTATTAAGGCCTCGGGGGATGCAGGTGGTTATGCGATTTTTTAAATATTTAACGATCTAAAATTATTGATTGATGTTTCATTGGGAGCTAGATTGGGAGCTTGATTGGTTTGTCAATATTAGATAGCCTTTTCATTAGCTGAGTTTTTGATACTTGAGCAAATTTAATCATTCTTGACCTAAATTACGTAAAACAAAGAGATACTCAACATTTAATTGACTTTGTTTACGTTGACTGAAACTGATGCGTTTATATGCTGACGGGCCAGTTGGCGTGGTTAAGGTTCATCTTACGCGTCGCAGGTCGTTGGTTCGATTCCCACACAGGACTTGCATTTGTGTGCATGAACATGTCTGTATGTCCTGAGTCTGGGTGTAATTATGTATAATAAGTATGTATTTACAAACAAAAAGTAGTATATGTATTATACAGGTCGTTGTTTTGGTCAGCGACGAGCGTCTCAGGGTCGATAATACAAATGATACTGGTGCTAAAAAAAATATAAAAAAAATACTTTATTTTTTTTAATAATAAAAATAAAAAAATTAAAATTTTGAAAATCATGTAATAAGCTAAAGTGTAGACATAATACTCAACGGGAGTACGAAGGAGTAAAGGGGTGGGGCGATGGCGGCTTGTGCCTAGCTCTAGTCTGTGCACGTGCCTAGTAACCATACTTTGCAGTAATTTTATTTCAAATTGAATAAGGTATTTCTCAACATATTTACAGTATTTAATGGAATTATGTCCATTTTTGGGGAATATATATTTTGGACTACCGCCTCCTGGGTCGCTTGTCGCCGACCAAAACAACATCCTGAATTATATTAGTTATCCGGTTTCCATAGTACAAGCTCTGCTTAGTTTGGGATCAGATGACCGTGTGTGAGGAATGTCCCAGGATATTATTATTATTAGTATATAATTTCAGAGTAGGGATCTATTAATTGAAACTGTAGCATCACTTTGTTAATTTTTTATATGGGGCCAACTCTCCTGCCTGACTGAACTAAAATCTAATCTTTAAGAAATGTCGATGCAATTTCTTAATAGAGGATATTGGAAGCTTTCATTTCACAAACAGCCACACTTTTAATACATCCATATTATCCATATTATCTTCAGAATCAGAGTTAAACACCGCCATAGTGAGCGAACAACTGAACCGCGATGAATCCGGTCAATTAGCTGACGGGATCACTTTGATCTCGAATGATAGTTGGATGCGGTGATGTGGGTGTGACTGCTGATGACGGCTTGGGTACGTGCCTGCGATCATTAGGTCAATGAATTCACTGTGCGATCTTTTGTTAGAGTATTGTAGATAGCTTTTACGTATTGGTTGGTCGCTTATATAAAATCTTGTTACTTCGATTAATTTTTCTCAGATATAAACTTTATTTTTGCTATCTTTAAGCTTGTATATATGGTTTGTGTTTGCTACCTTCGACTGACCCCATGAGGAGCTATGACGAAGCCGAGGATGTAGCACGCTTACCCAGAAGAAGCCTATTCACTCTGGCCTGGAATACATCTAGGTAATAGGTGTTACAATCGTGACGTGGCAAGCACACAAAGTCTTGAAGTGAACTAGCTTTCAAGTGCAGCTATCGAAACACCGTTAGATGCTTGGTGACAGATTTTTATTTGAGGGTGGTAGCCATCTTAAATAGGCCTAAATATCAAAATTAAATCAAAGCCCAAAAAAGAAACTCCACGGAGTAAAAAACAAGTTACCAATCATTAAGATTGTTTTTAATACATTAACATAGCGTCACAGTCTTGCCCCCAACTTTTTTTTTCTCCAACATTAACAAAATGTACCCTCCCCTCTCCTATCGTGTCGCACCTTAATGAGCGTCCCCCCACTGTCTCCTGATTTTATAACTGCCGATAGCACGGCAACATTGAATAATTGTCGTAATTTAGACTGCTTGTTACGCAAAAACACGATACTTGCGGGTTTTATTACGTATCGTTGGCGGGCGATAACGTATATTGGCGGGATACGAAATATTTCGAGAATTTTACTGTCAGTTGAATTTGCAGCTTGGAAATATTGAAACAATGTTCTGTACAGTCGGAGCTAATACTTATACCATATAAAAGAGACGTAGAGCATAGTTTATTTGCACAAAGAGCAGCCCGACTGAGGAAGTACATACACCTTCCAGTAAGTTCCAATATGGCTACGGTATCCGCTTACCATCAGGCGGGCCGTACGCTAAGCTGTACCGTTTTCGTCGTATAAAAATAACAATTCAGGCACGGTAAATTCAGGCGACCTTATCGCTGAAGCGTTTTTTTTTAATCCACTATGGTGACAAACAAGCGATTTCTTCCAGGCAACCAAGAATTTCATAACAACCAACGACGTTTTTTTTACATGTATTTATTTAACTTACAATGTATGTTTGTTCGGGTGGAATCTTGCATGTCGAATTTCACCCACTTTCAGTGGTCAGATTGACTTGATATTTGGTATACATTAGTATATTGGATGACAATGCAAGTACAGTAAACAAAAAGTACAGTCATTCAAATGAAGCTTGTATTAAAAATTATTTTTTTAACAAAACTTATTTCCTCTCATATTAATAGCAATAGAAACAGTTCAACAATCAGGCATACTTAATAACTCCCCCGTCTCCTTTTCTATACGTCAAATGAGACATATCTTGTTGCTTTCTAATGGGCGTACCTACATCACGTCGCGAAATGCGAAATTTTCATATCACCCGACGACTTTTCGCCTTCGCCATTCGCCCCGAGTCTAGCGTGTGCTTGTACACCACTAATAAGCCACTTGTATGTTATAATAAAGCGAAATGTATTTTTTTTACGCTGGTATCATTAAAATATCGGCTCTGAAACGCAAGCTTTTTAGCTTCAATTACTGGAGTATACCGATGATATATTTTGTAGTTCGTCGAAACGAGTAAGGATATAAATAACAGGTGGAGATTTCGAGATGGCATATTTTTGAAACCTATGTTGGGTTAGTCATGCTGAACAACTTTTACTAAATATGCCATCTTGAAATCTCCACCCAGTATAAACCGGCCATGTGCGGTTCGGACTCTCAGACGGTTCCGTGCAATAATAATAATATTAACTAACTCAAATTGTCAACAACAAAAACAACACTAAAAGAGGCGTTTCTTGTATGGGGGCCTCCCTTTAATTTTAAATTTTATTATTAGAAATCTGTGCCGGCTGAGCTGTGAACGGCCAAGCCACATATTTTGACTACGGTGTGTCGAGTTTGTGAAGTTAGGGCTTGTAGAGTAAGTGCATGTAGAGTTATGCTTGGCTCTACATGAGATCTGATAACTTTTTGACAGTACGAGCCATATGTCTTGGCGGCAACATTTTACATAAAAATGTTTTTGGTGGGATACACATTCTCTGAAAATGTCAGCTGTCTAAGTACCTATTACCGTTCATAAGATACAGCCCACTGACAGACAGACAGGCGGACGGACGGTCGGACAAACAGCGGGGACTTAGTAATAGGGTCCCGTTTGGCACCAGTAAAAAACCAGTACGTAGGTAATGAGAAAAACATCAGTAAAGATCTCTTGGAATTAAGTGAGTCATATGACCGTGGAATCACAGACTCTGTAACGTGTCAAAATAGTAACTACTTTTCTTAGGCATGTTTACCACAAAAAGAAATTCTAAGTCACAGGATTTTTTATACTACTAAGATTGCAAACAAGCATACGTTCTGGCTGATGGTAAGCGGTTACTGTAGCATATACACGCTTGCAACATCTGGAGTATCACTCGCGCGCTGCCAAACCTCGCATGAACACTTTACTAACGCGATGCAGGTTTATATAAAACTTCCCTTTCACGCTCATTTTGTGAAAGGAGGCCTGTGCTCAATAGTGGGACATTATAGGCTGATGATGATGATGATGAAATCTAGCAGAACTCAGGTTTAAAAATATATCCGTCACATCCTCATGTTATACAGGGTGTTGTTTTGGTCGGCGACAAGCGATCCAGGAGCGGTAGTACAAAATATATATTCTCCAAAAATGGACTTAATTCCATTAAATACTGTAACTATGTTGAGAAATACCTTATTCAATTTGAAATAAAATTACTGCAAAGTATGGTTACTAGGCACGTGCACAGACTAGAGCTAGGCGCAAGCCGCCATCGCCCCACCCCTTTACTCCCTCATACTCCCGTTGAGTATTATGTCTACACTTTAGCTTATTACATGATTTTCAAAATTTTAATTTTTTTATTTTTATTATAAAAAAAAAAGTATTTTTTTTATATTTTTTTTAGTACCAGTAACATTTGTATTATTAACCCTGAGTCGCTCGTCGCTGACCAAAACAACAACCTGTATAACAATAAGTTTTTTGTTAAAAATTTCATTTTTTATACAAGCTTCTTTGATTGACTGTACTTTTTGTTGACTGTACTTGCATTGTCATCCAATATACTAATGTATACCAAATATCAAGTCAATCCGACCACTGGAAGTGGGTGAAATTCGCCCTGCAAGATTCCACCCGAACAAACATACATACATTGCAAGTTAAATAAAAGCTTGTAAAAAAAAAGAACCAGGACTAATCTTCAAACCTGGGTTTTACTAGAATTGGCTGAAACCATCTCATGTACAAATAATGTACAATAGTTATTACAATTTACCGACAATCCAATACAACGCCATCTATCGATCAACGATACCAACATCCCTTGGGTACATTATAAAAAAAAAAATCAACATAATCAGTAGACAGTTTACACAGCCACTAATCACCGAGTGGGGGACATAAAAGCGAAATAGGAATTTCCTAGAGCGCGTGGTGGGCCCTCCAGTTTTCAAAATGGCGGCTAAACACAAGTGGGCGGTGGGAATAACACTCGTCACTTCGTTGGTACGCGTCGCGACGGACACTTCATATGCAAGGATTTTAGTTGCGAAAAAATACACAAGAAATTTAACTGATGTTATTATAATTGAACTTTTCATGTAAAATTGCAGATGCCTATATTATACATACCACGCCATTGGTGATAATGGTCAAAAATAAAATAAGTTTTAAAGGTATTGGTCAAATTATAATCAAAGTTATTCAAAATCATAATAAAATTGAGTAAGTTCTAAATTATATATTAAAAGTATCACTATCTTGGTCTAAAGTCCTAATAAATACAAAATAATCGTCAACAGACCGGTTCATTGTTGTATACCAGCAAATCTCAGAATCATAGAAAGTGCCCATTTTATACATGTATCATTTTGAAGGGCTACTCTTCAATATGGTCATTGCCGCTCTAACGTGGTCACTAGGCAATATTTTAAAAGTTTTTATTCCTCTTCTAATAAGCCTGTTTGTGGCCGTTTGTGCCGTAAAATCACAGCTTTCCTCCACAAGTAAAATGGCCATCTACAAAACAATCCTAAAGCCAATCTGGACATACGGAATCCAACATGGGTAACGGCTAGCAATAGCAACATTAATCCTGCAAAGATTCCAAAACAAAACTATGAGAACCATGTTTGACATGCTTCATAGCAATAAGTACATACATCTGGACCCGAACAACACAAAACAGGAGATAGAACTATATAGTAACAAATACCAAGAGAGGCCGTTGAAACACGTCAACGAATTGGCAACTCAGCTTGAAGGCACAGCGGGAGTGCAATTAGCTAAAGAGACACAGTGTGCCTGATTTAAAAACAAGATTTCAAATCTCACAATAAATTATGAAAGTGTCACTGGACACCTCACACAGAAGATTAGATTAGAATCCCATCCCAGATTAGAATCAGCCAAAGAAGTAGTTTTAAAATAATCAGATCGCTATGAAACAAAATAAATATAACAAAAAAAAGACTACACACAGAATATCACGCAACAATCCTGATTAAATATTAGCCATATATATATCCGAACCTTGGAGTCCCAAATAGTCCCAATCGACAATTTTTCTAAGCCAGTGGCAAACAACTTTATCCAAATAAAGTATAACATAGGCAAATAAGATGCGCCCCGCATTACGGTATAGGCACGAGTCGCAGGGGTATATCCAGGAAAAATAAATTAAACACCACCTTACCCCGGCCCGGGAATTGATCCCGGGGCATTATTGTATCTATAAACATTTCAATTGCGGCCGGGACTTGCTTATCCCGGGCGCAAAGATCAGCGGAGGGCGGCGGTTTAGCGGTCCTGGGGTTTTCGAATGGAATTCTTGATGTAATGGTGATCAATACTTGATTTTTGCGTTTATGGAGCCTAAGTCTTTCGAAATTACTTTGTGACCCATGGGATATAACTACTGTAAATCTGTACTCTTCAATGAGATTAACTCAATTACGAAATCTTATAAACAGGACATGGGAGATGAATTGTAATTGTATTGAATTCATTGTATTTCAAGCTCGTATGATATAAACAAATGTGTACAATTTAAAAAATTTTGGTATTTATCAAAGTCAAAGTTAAAGCCATTTATTCAATTTAGACCCCAGGAGGGCACTTATAAAGGTCATATTTACTGAAGTTACCACCGGTTCGGAACACGGCCTTCAACTGAGAAGAATCCAGCAAGAAACTCAGCAAGGTTACATTTTTTAAATATTTTTTGGACAATCTATGTTTGGCTTTTCTTTCCAAATAATTGACAATAAAAAAGATATGCCTAAGCATAGATATCGACAATACCAATGAAGGAGAAGACCAAAACAACGTAATTGATGATAATAAAATAGAACGAAAAGTTATTCAGTGTAAAGAGTTAAGGATCTATATTGCAGAATACTATACCCTTAACACCTATTGAAGTACAACATTCCCTCAAAACAGTCTACCATCTCCAACTCATACTCTATGCTCCAAGTAAAACACAATGTCGATATATATGCAGATGGAATTATAACCGACAGATGGAAACATTGTTTTAAATAAAACGCGAGGCACCGCACGCCTACGACCTCCCGGATTACTGTCGGTGATGAAAACGTGGGGAATCATTTATTTTATTATCGGCTGATATAACAAGGCTAGTTCGACCCTGGCTTCGAGGTCGGGTATCAGGAGAATTCTTTAATATAATTCAAAAGGCCTTTTTGATGGTAGACGTAAGATATACTAAGCCTAATATAAAGGTCGTTGTTTTGGTCAGCGACGAGCGACTCAGGGTCGATAATACAAATGATACTGGTGCTAAAAAAAATATAAAAAAAATACTTAATTTTTTTTAATAATAAAAATATAAAAAATTATAATTTTGAAAATCATTTAATAAGCTAAAGTGTAGACATAATACTCAACGGGAGTACAAGGGAGTAAAGGGGTGGGGCGATGGCGGCTTGCGCCTAGCTCTAGTCTGTGCACGTGCCTAGTAACCATACTTTGCGGTTATTTTATTTCAAATTGAATAAGGTATTTCTCAACATATTTACAGTATTTAATGGAATTAAGTCCATTTTTGGGGAATATATATTTTGTACTACCGCTTCTGGGTCGCTTGTCGCCGACCAAAACAACACCCAGTATAGGAGTTTGAATGTATTGTGAAATAAGAATACAGCAACTCTTGGTGGGCACTGGAAACTATGGACTAATGAAGAATATTACAATTATAAAACACAATACATTTAATAAGCTAATAATGCATACAGTAACATAACACGCATTACGCACTGCTTAAACTATGGCTATGCTAAGAAATCATATTTGATAAGAGGGTGTCTCTCCTTGCCGTGCTATGCTTGTCTCTTTTTGATACATGGATGTATATGGGCTGTCAAAAGTAACCTATTAGAAAGGCCTTATTATAACTGTAATTATTTATGTTAACTAGGCATAATCGAAGCATTAGTAATACCACGGTACATATATCTAATATGTACCGTGGTGATACCATAAAGAATATATCAAATAGGTATTTATAAATCGTTACAGTAGTACCCAACTGATATGGCTTACCGATGTACCTGCGCAGAAGATACATTTTCAAAGCGCAGGAAACGCTATTGGTCGGCAGCTGCCGCCATGTTAGCGCGCGCCGTGCGGAGGGACGTGACTTGCGAGTGAGACGGAACTTACAGCTGCAGTGTATTATGAACCGTATAGTAGTAAAGTTTTTGAAGCATTCTTTCGTTAATCTTCGGGGCAATACTTTCTTTTCTGTGCGAACGAAGATTCACGACGCGCCATATCAGATGGGTACTACTGTACGTCTTTTTATCTCACTAGATACTAGACATCTTTTCAATCTCAGTATTAAAATGAATTTATAGTAATACTTTTAAGCTCTTTTAGATTATATTGTACTCTTTAGAATCTTTGAAATGTTATTTTCATAATACTTGTAGTTCACTTACCTTTGATAATATATGGAAATTCATTTTCTTGGAAAACAAATAAGCTTGATACGTTAATAAAAATATTCTCACTATATTGTAGGTCACTGAGCTTTTGTCAGATAAGTATCTCATAAGTTTGTACATGTTCTATTTGTTACTGAATGAGATAGTATATGGATCAATTCAACATTATGCGAGATATCAGTGACAAATGCTGATTATCTATATTCTTATTTGACTGTACAGCATATCTTCTACTGAAAAGTGAATCACTGTGTTTATTTCTTAGGTGTCATCATCATCATCATTAGCCTATAATGTCCCACTGCTGAGCACAGGCCTCCTTTCACAAATAAGGGTGAAAGGGAATGGGCAGATGCTCCACCTCGCGTGCCCACTGCAGATCGGTGGAGGTAGGCTAGTGGTCAACCTACTGTTGGAATTTTTCAAGCCACCTAGGAGGCATCCAACTAGCTTAACGACTGTGATAACCGGGACCAACGGCTTTACGTGCCTTCCGAAGCACGGAAACGCTCGTTTTGAAATACCACTAGGCGGTCACCCATCCAAGTACCGACCACGACAGTGGTAGCTTAACTTTGCCGATCGATTAAGAACGGCTAATCATGCTACACCACGAGCGCTTCTTAGGTGTATTGTTTCTTAATTGTATGGTAAACTAGTACTGCCCGGCGCGACTTCGTTTGGGTGGTGTCCTACCCTATACACTACCCTACCCTACCGCGCTAGGTTTACATTAGAAAAGTTTATATAGACGTTAAGTTTTCTCAAATTTTCTGCACAACTTATTTTTTTTTTCTAAGAACCTTCTACAAATTATTAGAAAAGTTAATAAAAGATATATGAAAACGGTAAAGACATTCTCAAGTTATGGCGTGACCAAGGTACAGCTGATATGGCGCGTCGTGAATCTTCATTCGCACAGAAAAGAAAGTATGGCCCCGAAGATTAACGAAAGAATACTTCATACTTACAATCAACCTATATCACTACTATAAGGTTCATAATACACTGCAGCTGTTAGTTCCGTCTCACTCGCAAGTCACGCCCCTCCGCACGGCGCGCGCTAACATGGCGGCAGCTGCCGACCAACAGCGATTTCCCGCGCTTTGAAAATGTATCTTCTGCGCAGGTACATCGGTAAGCCATAACAGTTGGGTACTACTGTAAATAGGGATACATTTTTATATGTATAGATGAATAGATTAAAAAAAAACATTTAATAGTAAAAACCATTTTATAAAATACTAGATGTCCCCCGCGGTTTCACCCGCGTTCCCGGGATAAAAAGTAGCCTATGTGTCCTTTTCCATACCATATGCTATTTGCATGCCAAATTTCATGATTCATTGAGTAGTTAAGGCGTGAAGGCGTAACAAACAAACAAACTCACTTTCGCATTTATAATTAGTAAGGATGTAGGGCTCGTGGAGTCTCTGGATTCGATATTACTTTATTATACTTGTAATTGGAGAAAAAAAAAACAAACATCAACCATAACATTGGTATCGTACATTTCAATCACCATTATCTAATATTAGGTCGAGACCCGAGAAGTAGAGAGTAGAGATAAATTCGCATATCTCCCTTGTTTTTGTTGCGTACGGGATGATTATCGATTGAGTTGCTCAGTTTACAAGTCGAGGAGGCTGATAATGCGATGCCGGGATAGGTACCCACAGGTAGATGTTGGCACTTTATAGAGTTGTGTAGTGTGACTGAGTTTGTTTTAAGTGTGACAAAAAAAAAATGTTTTTGTGTGTCGTTTTACGCACCCAAAGAAGTTAGGTTAGGTTTTTCGCCATATTGATGTCTAGTAATTGCTACTCTACTTTGGGCAGGTTCGGGCATCCTACTCTTAGATTCACACACTGAGCTTTTTCCAATTGGGTTTTTGGCCACATTGATGTCTTAGTAATTGCCATTCTACTTTGGGCAGGTTCAGGCATTCTACTCTTAGATTCACACACTTATTTGATAATAAGTGTGTGAATCTAAGATCTATGATACTGAAGATGATGAAATCCTGATGGATTTCATCATCTTCAGTATCATGTTCAGATTTCTTGCAACGTGTTAATGTTTTAAAATATCAAGGGCATTTATAAATTACTAGCTGCACGGCGCGACTTCGCGTGTTGCTACCCTACCCTACCCTATTAGATAGAGTACTATCTAATACAAAAAATGTGATAAATGAAGAACCGCTCGACCGACTTGTTCAAACTTCACATAAACCATCTACTAAATAGTCCGAACAAAGCCTAAACATTTGGTTTCGATAGGTGAGCCCGTTCTTGAGTTATAAAATTACAACGAAAAATGGCATTGATAATTTAGATTGATATATTTAGATTTTGACGACACTCAATAAATCATATCCTGCAAGAGGAAGTTAACAAATAATCGCAGTATTTCTCCATGCGTAACAAATAATATTTGTACATTTTAAAACATAAAGATCGGTGGTTATATCAGCTCAATACACATACGGTTCCCCGTGCGTTTTTCGCGGGGTATTATCAATTATTAAACATCAGCATGGAAATAGCACCCGAGAGTCCGCGGGACCGCCGCGCCGCCCCCTCCTATACATTGCGTACTTGATATTAAATATTCGTGGATTATATTGCGCCGTATACTTCGGCACCCGTGAAATGGTTTTCGGTTTTGTGCAAGTTATTAGCGGGATTTGCATGTTTGTGATTTATTGTCTTTCTTTTCCCTCTTTCTGGGAAACGGCTCGTGTTTTGATTAGGACGTCTTCGGTATTCGGAGAAGTTTTGAAGAAACGGAATTAAATTTTCATGAGGTTTTATTATTGACGGATTGGTTTGTTCTCTTGGCGACTAATTTCATTATCATGAACTGAATTTGTACTTTAATGAAATTGAAAAATGTTGAGTGAAGCAACCATAGTAATGTGATTTTATTAACGGTCAACTTAACCTACTAGTAAAATTGCCAACCTTACAGAAGTTGATAGGCTACCATTGCATGCCACTTACGTAGGGGGTGTTGTCGAGCCTCCATGAAAGTGTCATTCTGGTATACAGCTCGCTAATTCACGTTAGCTTACAACAGTTCCTCGAGAGCCTATAGAAGAAACTACAAACTAATTTCAAAATTTCAGTCCTACAAACATAGACAATTACTCCATAAAGCCTCAAGACGTTAGGTATTCCAAGTAATTGGCTAATAACTCAGCCGTTTGAAGCGCTGTAGTGGCTGCAATCAAACGCATCCCGGGGCTGTTAGGCGCACCACCGGTATTTACTGGCATTGCTGTTACCGCTGGATTTACAAACCAACCTAATGGGTGGGCCAGCAGATGGGACTTCAACACAAGGTATAAATTTATTACATAGTAATAAACTTCTATAAAATCCTAATTCTGAACAAAATTGACGATTGTATTTAAAGCTCGGATGGAAGAAAACAAATGTGTCCAGTGGATCAACATTTTGAGGATTAGCTCGATAAGTGGCAAAAACTGCTTCAGGTCCATATCATAAGTTTTCCTAATATGGATCTACTAGATATGGAATTGTGGCAAAAGATGTGAAGACAATATAATAAACAAGTGTGGGCTTCATTTTAGACGAGAACATAAACGTCTTGATGGTCCATATTATTTTTAAAGATATTATCGAAGAAAATATTAGGATCGCCCCAGGAGAAACTGTATGTATCTAAAAACAGGTATGGAATCAATAAAGTGCATCTACAATACTTAAAATATCTTCGTTTCCCATTAAATTTTCTAGTCCATTTCCGAACGGTATAATTAAATTTGTCCGATCCACGTTCCGGGGGGTGACCGTTAAATTTCCCGGCAGTCTTTGGCCGTTTGCCGTATCAGATGAATCTGTTTCATACTTCATCTTAATTGAATTTCAATTGTTAAATTGAAATTTAGCATAGCTTTCCAGCATTATTTGAAAATGTATGTCTTGAGTTTGAGCAAGGAACCTAGTAAATACTTTTGATGTACATCTCTAAGGCTTTAATAAAGGAAATATTTCCTCACATTTAATACACTTTAGAAACATCTGTTGTACGATAATCAAATTAATCCATCCATCTAACAGCAGATCGAAACGTCACAACGTACCAGTAGTGAAATAATTTCATCTTGGACCCGTCCAGAATTCTTTGACCCTTACAATTTCTCTAGCCATTTCTAGGTCGGTGTGGTATTCGGGAGGTTAGGGGTCTTCATTTATTGGTGTTGAGTGTGCGAAATAGGCATTATGATGGATCGGACGTCGACCCAATGGTCTTTTGACACCTCCCATCGTTCAATTGTCGACAATCATTCTTTGACAAGACGGGAGTGCTTCGGAAGCGATCGGTCCATTATTTTTTTGTCGGGAGCTCTCGGCATGGGGTACCAATTAATGTCATCTTCTTGGTTCAAAATTGAAAAGGTATTATTTGTACTGACGTATTTTGTTACCATTAGCCGATTTATGTCGATGATTTAGTTGCTACTACTAATACGTTTAGAGAACATATCTGATCCTATTTGCATTGCTTATTTAAGCTTATTAGACGTTCAAAAGCCATTAATACATCAAAAAGTAAATCAACCAATCCCCAAAACACGATCGGCCACACACGTACAAAGATAACTATCTGTATTTAATTAACTGGTCAAACCCAAACGTTTTGGACCACAAAACATCAAAGGCCGTCTTAATACGCTCAGAGCGAAATCGTCTCGCTTGAAACATCGGCATTACAGTCCCGATCCACCCCTAACAATTTGTGTCGTCTTCGCCGAGGTAAAATTTCTACCCACGGGTGTCCAATAGTCTATTAAAACCTTAGTACCAATAAGACTCTATCCTTTGTTTATAATAAACACTTTCTATTACGTGTGTCTCGTTCTGTCTTTAGCAACATGTATAGATCTGTCTCGTTCTCCCGTTTGTTTTGTAGTAGCATTCTAGTGCATATCTAGGGTAGAACTGTGTTGAACACCCTCAGGAACGTTAACGACTCGCCCCGAGTATGCCTGAGGCCGATTCAATTACTACTGTCGTATTATTTCGACGAAAATATGTATGTGTTTGTGTAGGTTTGTTCGTTGCGGTGTATATTAAATTCTGTTTCGTGTTTATTGGTCACGGCCGGCGATAAGTTTGGAATGAGGGTCTGTTGATGTTCCTCGTACCTTTTGCTCTGTTATATTGGAATTGTTATTAATTGTATAGGAAATGTTGTTTGCATCTGTTTATTTGTTTTCATGTGAAGTTTTTGTTTTTGATGCTAATGTTAAGTTTATTTATGTAATATATTTTAAATACACAAAGATAAAGAAACTAAAATTTGTAATAATCAGATTTTTTTTGGAGATTTCTCGTGTGTATTTGAGTCGATCAACTTTTTCTTGTACCTCGTTGCCTTGGTTACGTTCCCCGTTGTCACTTGGATAACTCTTTGAAACCATGATTTTCTATACGTTTTCTATGTATATAAACAAATCAAAAATCGTTCATTTTTCTTGTTTTTTTTTTTTTTTTTTACTGTTTATAGGCCTGTGTTTGACCGCAATCTCACCATGGTAAGTGATGATGCGGCCGAAGGTGGTAAGCACACAAACTTAAAAGCCCATTATTGTATGGACTATCTCCTAAGCACATTAGTAGCATATATTATAACAGTTTTTTAAGAAAATCGGTCACTGTTGTCTCTTGGACAACGGGACAGAATAACATAAAAATTCGATTGACCCATTGATATACTGCTTTGTTAATTACTTTTCTTTTTCTTTTACCTATTCTAGCTCTATTTTTATCGAAAGTTCCTAACAGATTCGTATATGCCAGTAGCTAAACAACGTCCTACGGGCAATATCTGAAGTATAATAGGTTTGATTAACCGCTTTACGCCCGCAGGGCACAATCATAGGTCCGATATTGCCGTTAACAACTCGATAAGGTGTTATCAGTAGACCTCAGAGCAATTTATGGAGAGTTAATAGTTACCCTTCAATGAACATGGGGTTGCTCGAGGAGTTTGTAGTTTAGGTTTACTATCGATTAACTAATGGTGTGCTAATAGAGTTATTGTGTTGGTTATGAACTGCTTTAGGACTTGGTTAAGTTTCGATTATACTTTCAGATTAATAAATAATAAGGTATTTAAGAAATGAAGAGCAAAGCATTTTTTGCTTTGGGGAATTACTTCCACCTTACAGAATACCGCAGCCAAATAACTTTAAGTCGTGTTCCTGCGCGTGAGTAAGGTCGCCAGAGATCATTGGAGGGGGGGAGGATCGGTAACGAGTGAGAGATGCCTCGTATGTTGCAAGTGTTCATATGGCTATGGTATGCTTATTTGCCATTTTAAGTGGTCAGGAAATATTGTTTCAGACAAGCATACATACGACGCATGTGATGGTATGTACAAGACAAGGGAATGCCAATATGTTACCATCATTTACTAGGCTTAAAAGGTAGCAGGCTCGTAGGTTCTCGGCAACAGACTTTTAATTCGATGGTAGCTATTCAGGCAGGTACCTTTCAAACCAATCAGAAGATAGTAGACACATAAGGAACTAATTAAACTGTATTAAATTGCAAAGTCTAATACGAAAACAAAGAAATTCTATCTAGTACTGAAAATATTCGAATTGATCCGAAACTATCTATGGTAATACCTACATTCTGCAAGTAGTCCAAAAAACTAAATATGAGACTATTATAACATGTCTCCAAAACGATTACAATAGATTCAACAAGCGATTCTGAACAATCTAGCTCAAATTGCGTTACCAAACACGAATCAAAAAAAGTTATTCAAAAAAATTAAATCGACTTCCAAATAAACTAAAAGGTATGAAATAACTCTAACCTGACACTGATTGAAGTCAGCGAAAAAGCACGACGTATTCCATTGAAAATATTTCGCTGACTTCAATCAGGTTGCATGGACAAACATTAGCTATGAAATTTTGTATATTTTTTTGGAAGCCCTATCATATGTGAATATATTGCAGTTCCAATAATATTACATACGTACGTGTCGAATTGATAATCTCCATTTTTTTTTAAGTTTATTAAAAATCTTTTTCTTGCAGCTAAAAACTTCTTACCTGCCAGTGTCATACATGCAAACACTCAACAGAGCACATGTCATGTAGTTTGGTTTGTGGTGTGGTGTAGTGTGGTATGGTGTGGTATATTAATTTTTCAACGAGTAAGACTCTTGTAGCGATGCCGCCGGCTTCGGTCGCAGACAGTCGCGAGTGTTGCTGACGGCTTCGTGTGTAGCTATTAAAATAGCGGCTGGTAGAGTGGAAAGGAAGCAGGAGCGAGGAAATTTTAAATTCGATGTACACACAGCTACACGTCAAGCTATATATTTCCAGTATAAGCTGATCTCGCTTTGTATGGGATTTCCGTACAATGAGAGGTTATTGGAAATTATAGCTTGATCTGTAGTTCTACGAACAAATCTAGTTTTTGATGTGCATAGACAAAATCCATTTCAAAAGACAAATATTTCGTAGTGTTTTAATATTAAGTAGGTGACAAAGAAAATCTTCGTAAAATAAACTCAATAGCAAAAAAGTAAAGATTTGAATGTGCTAGTACGTCAATAAACTTTATTAAACAAGTACGTGCTGTGCGCTGCTAGTTTACTGGCCCCATAATCAGGAAGGTATACCTACGTATCGTGAGTTAGTAAAATATGGAAACAAGATTATACTCTTACTTTATTATTACAGGGACCAAATTTGTATATTTTATGAAAATCAAATGCCAATATTATAATTAAAGCTAATGAGACGAGATATAATATGTAAGCAACCGACCTCTACTGAGTTACATTACGATAGCGAGCGATCATTATCTCTCGCATGCAATAATGACGTTAGTTGGTCGACGACTGCTGTCGTTGTGTGATTCGTGGTATAGGAAAGCGGTCGGTAAAGCAGCTGTCAACATAATTTCTTTAAATAAAAATTGAAAGTTTGTTGACATTCTTTATCTCGTCTCGTTGGCTTACCTTTAAGTGGTAACATTTTGGAACTCCTGTGAAAAATATCTAGTTTCTAGGACTCACTGTTGTTGAAGTCAGTCAGTGTTGTTTTTATTAAGAGGATATAATTTTTTTTATTTAAAAATGATGATACTCCTTTAATTCTCGACATTCATATAAAATATCTAAAACACAATCTACCGCTCCATACAAAACAGCAGATACCATCCCGAGGCATAATTTGTTTTGTCTTCGCCCCCATCATTGTCTCGTATCGAACCCACTACCGCTACGCTCCTGAATGATCAATTATAAAGGTTTTCATATGCAAATGTCCCGGGAACAATTTTAATTACGTGTTTTGATTGCATTAGATATTGATTGAGTTCATTACTGACGCCATCGCGGTGGAATTGTGTGGGGGGTGCCTGATTACTAATGAATTTTATATACGTTATATTATGGTGTGTTTTCGTGTATTGGGTAATGAAAGACAAGCCAGTATGGTATATACATCTAAATAGATGACGCGAGTGTATGTACTTCGTGTATCAAAATCTGTGCAAAAAGGGAGAACAGTGTTTTTCTATTGAAACTGTTTCGCGCGGACAGGGAACTCGCATAAGGCTGCATGTCCACCAGAGATGTGTAGCGAGGGATGTGCTTAGCTGACTAATAGGATCGCTTCATTTTCACGTTAAAAATCGAATGCCAACCTAACTAAATCAATCTTGAGACATTATGGTAGGTACAAAAAAAGTGACACGCTTGGTGTTCATACGGGAGGGACTTGCGTTATCTATTTAGCTTTATGTCTATGGGTATATACAATATACAACGTGTAACGGAAAGGAAATTATTCGACTTCTTTGGTACTAGAAAATTTTACAATAATATTAGCAAGGTACGTGAAAAGATTGTTGATTATGATATGACGTTGGTTATGATTTTAAGTCAATAAACTTGGAAGCAAAAATTTGGTGCGAATTTTTGAGTAATAATAGAGTCAGAAACAGAAACTCAAACAGACACGTAAAACTCAAACAGCAGTCTAGATTTTTTTCAAAAAGGAAGTGTCTTTCGAAATTCGAATCCAAACTTAATTAAGAGTAGGAAAATTTGGACTTATGATCATCCAACTTGGGGCAACCAGTAATCATTTCCGTTTATTTTTTTTATGGATGGAAAGGTTTTGTTTATTATTTCACATTCTTAAAATGGTAAGTGACGATTAGGCCTAAGGTAGTAAGCATCAACACTTGATTTGTTGTTATTAAATATATAATAATAATATTAATGTTTATTAATATATGGATTTGTATGTAATGAAATGATTTTAAGATATAGGATGTTTTAAATCACAACCATTTAAAAATTTATAAAGAAATCTATGGACAGATATGACAGCTCTCTTCGTGAAGAAGAAAGGTAAGTGACTGAATAAAAAGAAAATAGAGTCGATTAATTGCGAGTAGCCAAACCTCAAAACAATCTCATCAACCAAAAATCGCACTTCAGACCGGAAGATTTTAAAGAAGCTCTTTACACCACAGCAACAAAGTTAAATTCCAATTCCGCCAGAAAATCTGTTACACAAACAAAAGACGTTCTCAAAAGTGGCAAGATTATTAATATCAGGCCAATATCCGATTTCTTAGTAACGAGTTACAAAATGACTATCAACCCTTCTGTGACAATTCGGGCGTGAATCGGTGAATTTTTGATCTTGGGAAGGGGTGGCGTCACCAACATTATTAACACTTAATATTTAGTGCACTGGGGGGTTGGCGTGCGTTTTGTTAAGGGATTCTTTGTTTGTGGTCGATATTTGCATATTGTGGAATGCTGTTAAAAGTGGAAAAGCAGCAAGGGCAATAAGTAATGTACGATAAACAGGTATGATGACAGGTCAAATCAATAATGAAGATTAGATAACAGACAAAAGCACAATTCAATACTTTTCTAGATTTACATACTTATCAAGCGCATACTTTTTTTTTTCCAATGGCTTCATACGGATTGTGTATTTTGCCAATTTCCAGTTATATTATCAGTTCTAGTCACAATAAATTACTTTCACATAGTCCTCAGTCAGTCACCGTCCATAAAAGTCATGTCTTACTACAATGGTGGGCATGTACTAAAACTCTTCACGGACTTGTTGAGACAACATGAAAAGTCACAATACACATAATTCATTTCATTTCACTTCACTGGGGCATATGGATAAAATACCACCATAAAACTCAAAATACACGAATTATTGAAAATAAAAATGAAAACGCAACGTCACTCTACAAGTTCCCGCCAAAAAGTCAAGCGCAACTCATGGATCATTTGAAACATCCATAAACTATAGAGTTTTTTTTTCTATACCAAATGTCATAGTTTTCTCAGATTTGTCGACAAAATCGATAAATTTATGTATCGATACAGCGCTGGCCTTTTGATTGGTACAAATCATAAAGAACTTTTGAAGTCAAAGTTCTTTAAATGAGTCGACGCAATCAAAGATACCAATTTATTACATCAAAGCAGGTACTAGGTACCTCACGGTTGATCAACGAGTACCCCGACGCTAAGTATAGCATTTTTAACGCGCATTTACGCAGATCACGATCGTAAACTGTACGTTAAGATGTGGTTACACTAAGCATACATTTAATAAATTACACATTTCTAGAAGTAAATCTATTCTTCTGGATTTGAGACAGCAAACACATGGATGGTTTGGCATAGTTATTACCTTAAGGATTTTGGAAAGATCGCTGAAGATTGAGTTACTTATAAGAGACATTTTCTCTTATTACACAATATGATTTAAAGCAAGTGACATGAAACCTTATTGGTTTATATGACGTTAGAATGAGACGCCCTCAAGGAAATCTGTCGCCAATCACCTTCCTGTATGTTCCGGCAGCTCGCTCACTTTGCACGAGATGTGGCCAAACACATTAAAAGAATACGACAACGGAGAGTGCTCTAAAGAATTGTTCGAATAGATGCCCTCGACTACCTTCCACCATCGCAACTATCGTCATCAACAGGGAGTCCATCATCACACATTGAAACCAGAATTGTTTCGAACTGTGCGGGCTCAACGGAGCTTCCTTCCGCGGACGCTCAGACTGTGGAATGAGCTCCCTGCCGTGGTTTTCCCAATGGAGTACAGCATGGGGTTCTTCAAAAAGGGTGTGAAGAGATTTCTGCAGGGTAGGCAACGAGCGAGTGACAAGTGTCCATAGGCTACGGTAACCGCTTACCATCAGGCGGGCCGTATGCTTGTTTGCCACCTTAGTGGTATAAAAAAAAGTAATTTGTAAGAATAAAACTGTTAAGTACTAAAGAAAAGAGACCGAACTCTCCGTCTCACGCTGAGATAGGTGTTCTTTTTGCCACACACTCCTCTTTATTGTATCTGCCAATCCAAATTGGTGTTTTATTTCTTTGTCACTCAGTCTATAATAGGTTTAAAATGAATCTAAACGGCCTGGTTGTGCCCTCATCACACGTTCAGCCTCCAGTGTCACATCCCCTCGATCCGTCGACACACTTCAGGTGCCTCATTAGACCCAACAAAAGTGTCACCTCAAAGTCCTACTTTCTGTATAGGGCGGTGGTAACGTTTGATTTTCTCACTTGCATTGCTCATTGGAGGTATTTTTAAACGGTAATTAAAGAGGGAATCTTATTTTGAACTGATGGGTTGCTAATTGGGATTCTTTCACTGATTACATGTTTAATCGGAATAAATCTAATGTTATCTCTTTTATCACATATATTGGCTTTCAAACCTTCTCTGTTCATACTAATCCCACCAAAAACATTTTTATGTAAATGTTGCCTAGACATATGGCTCGCACTGTCAAAAAGTTATCAGATCTCATGTAGAGCCAAGCTTATAACATTACATGCACTTACTCTACAAGCCCTAACTTCACAAACTCTACACCTTAGTCAAAATATGTGGCTTGGCCGTTTCGCTACCGTCACATGGGAGTAAGGTGAAAAATGTATTCACTGTTAATAAATTTTTTGTTATTCAATAGTTCTTGAAGCAGTGAAACGGCCAAGCCACATATTTTGACTACGGTGTGTAGAGTTTGTGAAGTTCAAAATGTTATATTACCATTCCTTCGATGTAATACAGGCAAGTTGTGAAGTGTGAGCCCACAATAAGGCACATCAAGGCACCAGAATGAGGGGAGGAGACATTATTAGCGTCACCGAATTTATCGAGCAATATCAGCTAAGTAACAACGCACCAAATGCCCAATTAAAATATTAATTACTCTGAGTTGTGACACTTTCGCGGTCGGTGCGCTTCTTAGCTCCTAATAGGGGGTTGAGGGGGGGTTATAAGTGGCTTTAAAGTTTCAGCTATGGGTACTTATTTTGTAACAGGTATTGATGTTTTTGCCTCTTGTTTTGTATCACTTCAATAAAGTTTTTGAAGTCTTGATGCTTACCGACCGTAAGTAAAAAGAAAGTAGGTATAAATCCTGATGAATGTTTGACGCATCTCTCTTATTTTACTTCCGACGTGTGCTGTTTATAAAAGCACAAGTCGCTTATTTTTGTTTTAGTCTATCTGTTTAGTTTAGAAGTTGATTCCTATATCAATCTTACCATGGTTACAACATTAAGCGAAGACATTTTTAACCAGTATGACCGGAGTATACTCTTTGATGACATCAATACCGTATTCAAGACAATATTGTCGATTAGCGTCCTCGATAGCAAAAAAACTTACCGTTGCGTGTACAATCATCTATAGCAGTGTTTTTCAATCTTATTGATGTCGCGACCCCTTTACAGGTTGAAAAATTCTGGCGACCCCCTTCTCAGACAGACAAAAAATTATAAGACTACGATAATGATTTTGTTTATTTTGATACCTTTACTTATTAGTCTGCAAGAAGCCGCGAGAGGTTTGCAACTAAGTAAGAGGTAAGTTGGACGCCCGCTTGCGCGAAGTCGATCTTGCCTTTTTCCTTCGGGCGGCGACCCCCCGACTAAGGTTGCGCGACCCACAGATTGAAAAACACTGATCTATAGGATCGTTTCAGATATTTTCTCTAGTTTCAAACAAAGTTTGTATTAAAATTCTCTAGTTTCAAACCATGGAGTTATATCCTCAGTGGTATCACGGGTTAACAAAACACAATTAGTCGGATCATAATGAAAACGAGGCGGGAATCTAATCGCGTAGTCCGGATCCGGAACGATCCCAGGGCGGTCTCCACTGGAATCAATAAATCATCGCATCTCAAACTGTTGGCGGTTGTTTGTATTGTGACATACGGGAGGAACGATCCGTGAACTTTGCAGATATTCGTTGAATCTTTAAGAAAAGTAGGAGTGGCTTTCATAACGGGCTATCTTGTTCGAAATGAGGAGTAGCCTGACTAGGCCTGACCTCCACCTAATAGAAAACTTTTGGTTTAAAAAACCTTTGGTTTAAGACAACGATATTATAATATGATTTTTTGAAACCAATGTAGTAAAAGTTGTTCATCATGACAAACCTTTTAATCAGCTTAGGTCGAAATATTTTGTATAGCATCGTATAGGTATAGATGTCGCCGTAATAACTGGCCCAATACCAAAACGAGAAACAAGAACACTATGACGTTATTTAGCTTAACAAGCTTTTGTCTATGTATGTTAAGTAATAGTGTATTAAAAATGCGATAAAACAAGTAAATAAACTTAATAAACATACTACAAATCAAAAAAAATCCTAAATAGCCTTTAGCAAGGCCATACAAAATTATCATCAACTATACGACTTACTTAATTTAGATCCAGCATCAAATATTACTTGGCAACCTACCCGACCCTGTATTTCGAAGATATTAATGAAACAAACTTTCATATGAGGTACAGATAGGCCTACGGAGTCACTGGCAAGTCCACACCACAAAACACCCTCTCGAGACGTTTCACAAGTACTGTATCCGTGTTGGAGCACTTGATATCTTACACTGTGGTTTGATCCTTCAATATAGACGGGTATAAACAAAATATCAGAATTTGCGATGAATGGACCAAAAATATGGCTCTTTGGGCAATGTAAGTTTCATTTGTCGTAATTGCTTTTTTCCTAGCACGAAACTAGCGTACAGATTAGCGGGGAAATATCGACCATAACCTCTGGTGAGTGATGAGCTGAAGGTGTTAAGTCTAAAATGGAACTGGTTGTTAACTGGGCTGGATCATACTGATAGGCTTGGCGACAGATTTTCAACTTGAGGGTGGTAGCCAGCCGGCCGGGTACTTCAAAATGCCATTTTTTTTTTTTTACTGTTTATAAGCCTGTGTTTGGCCGCAATCTCACCATGGTAAGTGATGATGCGGCCGAAGGTGGTAAGCACACAAAGCCTAGAAGGAACTGGCTCTCAAGTGCAGCTATCGGAACACACCGAAAGGTGCTTGGCGACAGATTTTCAACTTGAGGGTGGTAGCCAGCCAGGCGGGTACTACAAAGTACCCTACCACCGTGCTATGGTTTCCTCACGATGTTTTCCTTCACCGAAAGCTCAAGCTTATTGTAGGATTCGAACCCGGGACCTTCATCTCGGTATCCGACGTCACTACCACTGAGCTATCATCGCCTTAATTTTTATTATTATGGACAGATATTTTCTTTGGAGCAGATTTTAAAATTACTAGTTGCCCCCGCGGTTTCACCCGCGTTTCCGGGATAAAAAGTAGCCTATGTTCTTCATGATGATCCGTTGAGTGGTTGATGCGTGAAGGCGTAACAAACAAACAAACAAACTCACATTCCAATTTTTTTTTTTTGGGTTTCTGGAAAATCGACCCCTAACAGGGTAATTATGTTTTAAGGGGAGGATTTTACTACGTATCTCGATTAACTCAAAAGTTGGTATACACTGGTTCCTTCTATAGCCTAAAAGAAATGATTTTTGGATCCATAAATTAAAAACACACAAATGGTTATTGCCTCTTGCATAGCACTTTTAGTTTTCAGAGGTTTTGAAGTTTCTATGGTCATTTTTGATATCATTTGGAGTTATTAAAACGAACACAGCCATCCATTTTCACGACTACTCTAAATCTTAAGATTTATACATAAGTTTTGAGGAAACAATGAAATATAAAGGATTTTTAAATTGTTTCAGAGCATGTAAGATTGACACAGAGTTAACAGTTGGAAACGGGCAAGTGTTTCCAGTTTCATGATTCGAGACTGTTGAGCTATGCCATCGGCATCTTGACATAATTTCGACCCAAGTGTTCGCAAAAACAGAGTATGACCGAATATTTAGTGATGTGTTGTGTTACTAGCATATCGATTAATATGATTTTTTATGTCGAAAGTTACTCGTCAAGCTGGCAGGCCTACCTATTATACTTAAGTGCTCAACGTTGCATGGGAACACCATGATACCATGGACATTAGGAATATCAAAGGTATAACAAATGCGCTGCCGACTCTGAAAAGCTCGTTTGACGCATTCTAATTAACAGTTTGTTAAAATTACCGTAAAAAAACAGTTCATCTTGTCCAAAGAACTGGTATTTTACAAGCTTTTATTTAACTTGCAATGTATATATGTATGTATGTTTGTTCGGGTGGAATCTTGCAAGTCGAATTTCACTCACTTCCAGTGGTCGGATTGACTTGATATTTGGTATACATTAGTATATTGGAAGACAATGCAAGTACAGTCAACAAAAAAGCTTGTATTAAAAATGAACCCCCTTACTCATAAAACGTTATTTAACTAATAAGCTGATTAAGTGGTCACCTAAATAACGTCTAATCGTTTGACAATGACAGCAAGGTGACGTTATTTATTTGACCATTTATTCAGTAGATTTAGTTATATAGCGTTTATGAGTAAGGCCGGTTTTTTTTTGCAAAAATTTATTTTCTATCGACAAAAGAACTACATCCGCTTTCGCTGGTCCACATCGATATTTATTTACACAAATCACCCCATCCCTAAAGCGAGACAAAGTGTTGGTGTACATTAGCGGGAGGCAGGGGGCTTTTATTACCTCCCACGCCTTAAAATATTGTCTGATTCATTAGAGGATATTTCACATTTAAGTTTCGTGTGTTACCTTCCATACGACGTAAGGAATATTTTGGCGAAACTTTTCACCGGCAAACAGAGGTGATCGTTCCACGGGGTTGTTGTTCTAACGACACTTACAATTTTCTGAAAGGATATCGTTACGTTCGCGTAATAAGACGCTAAGATTCCGTTATACCCTTAATTATGGTGGGGGTGGAAGGGGGGGTGTTATGTAATGACACATGTATGTAAATATTCGGTGGAACGACTCTAGGTGGCGACGTGTGCACGCCTTAATGGGCGCTCGGTTGTTTTCTTTGATTAAAGAATTTTATTAGGGGATATAATTCACGATTAGACATTAAAGGGTTGGGGCTGCGTCTCAAGATAAAACGCTCGTGTAATGACGGGTGCGTGATTCTGAATCGTAATTGTTATTGTGGTGCGGTGGTTCGTTTGCTGTGGAAAAAATTGAGTTGATACATTTGGATGGCGCTTTGTTAGGTTAGGATTTAGGTAATCTGTTGCGTGTTGTAGACTCATGATACCTCTCATTCAAATAACTCTGATAGTAACAGAAGAGTATCTGTACATATATCTTTAAAACACTACTTTTTGAGGCTTCAACATTACGAGTATATAAATATCCACAAAAAACATGTACAATGTTGCCAAGATGAAACCATATGGCTTGTACTGTCAAGTTATCAGATCTCATGTAGAGCCAAGCTTAAAACTCTACACGCCCTAACTCTACAAGCCCTAACTTCACAAACACTACACCTTAGTCAAAATATGTGGCTTGGCCGTTTAATTTCGAAAAATCCTTTCGTTGACGCCTACGTAGTACGAAACGGTGAGCATATTGTCAACAACATTTATAGCATATCTATGAATACAAAATGAAATATCGCAAAAATAGCTAGTAAAGTTATATTTAGGTGAAAAAAACTAGAATAGAAATCTGATGTAGTGCATTTTCCGACATCTACCTAAATAAAGAAAAAATCGTGCCCATCATACAATTTAAGGCGCGGACTGACTAAGATTTTGACAGCACTCGTTCTTCACTGGAATAGGGTTGAAAATGGTAAATCATAAATGTGTCGACTCTATGAAATGGACTGTTATTTACGGGTTTTCTTTAGATTATACAGAATATACACATTAAATGGAATAAGTGTCCGGTTAACATTCTAATAAATTCTGTATCTTATATATTCTTAAAAATAAAATTGTTGTCATCGCTGAAAATACGGAGAATTTCGACGCGAATGATTTTTTTAGACGTAACTTACGATTTTTTTATTGGGAATTCAAAGCACTTTTTTATATTCTATTCGGTTAACATTTTTCTCAAAACCCCGTAACTGTATTTTTTGTGGTAGGTATTTTCATTTCGTTACGTCGTTTGAGCTTAGACTTCCCCTTAAAATCAACTATATAAATAGTCAATTAAAATGCAAAATCTAAAAGTGAAAATTCCAAGCATCACATACAGCCTCATTATAACCTTAGCTCGTATAATCAATGAGATAAACTTTATCCTAATGTTTTTATTACTTAAAATAAGCACAAACGCAGCTACAGCTAAATGTATGAGCGTAATACCTATACACCCTCCTTTTGAATCTTATAACCCGCTCGCGTTTTAAATTTTAATGAATATAGATATCTTTATTCGCTTTGAGCGAGCTCCGGGCTCGACGCTGGCGTTGTTTAAGGTATGGTTTCATCATGGCGAATGGGTTTTAAAATAAAAAATAAAACATATCAATTCTTCTGCTTTGTCATCGTTGATTACAAGGCATGATATTTGTGTGGTTTTACCAATCTCTATATATAAAAATGAAGGGCATTTTTATATATAGAGATTGGTAAAACGCAATTGGTCACGCCATAACTTGAGAACGACTTTACCGATTTATTCATCTTTTTTTTAATTTTTCTAATTCTCTGGAGAAGGTTCTTACGGAAAATAAAATTAAGAAAATTGCGTAGAAAATTAGAGAATATAAGAAATCTTAACGGTAGGGTAGGGTAGTGTAGGGTATCCCTCGCGTACGCGGGCGAAACCGCGGGGCGCAACTAGTATCAAACACCAATCAACTGTCAATGCAAAAGTTTTGCAATCATTTAATTCCTGAGATCATTATCTATCAGTGTCCTATCTCATGAGATAGATTTTACTTTACACTATTTGTGCTTTATGTCTACTTGATTCTTGTTTAATTTAACTGTTTTCATGCAAAACGTGAAACTTTTTAAATTTTTACGTTTATATGACCTACTGATTAGAGTACGATAAAAATATTAGTCAGACTTTTCCTGCCTTTTTCTCCTGACTTTTGCGTGCCTGTGATGGTTTATTTGAATAAATGATTTTGAATTTGATTTTATGTGTTGTGCTAGCTGTAATTTTTCTTCTGGGTGAATTAAATAGGTAAATAAATAAATGCCTTAATCTTTATTTTTGTATTCTGCACATTTCTTGAACGAACATTCCACCCATTCGCCAAACGAAAACAAACCTTAATTGTGATTAAAACATTCGGGGCGCGCCATTAAATCTAATATGCAGTGGAATCATGTGCGATGTGTTGTTTGTAGATGGTGCATACAGTTTTTTGGTGTAATAATCATAATTAGTAATAACGACGGTACTCCTCTCTTCTTTCTTCGCTGAAATAACTGTACTCGGAATCTCTGTACATTTATGAACAATTTACAAAAGAGTTTTTGTTTAATTTTGAGAATTAAAAGAGGTGTGATAATGGGTTATTTGGACAGCTGTTAGTTCATTGAGTGAATTTTAAATATGATAACTGTGCGAGTAACAAATTAAGTTTTAGTTAAAAATTTCATCTCAGCTTCTTTTGGTGACTTTTTTAATTAGTTGGGCTTTCGTTCGGCCACTGACCCGCCCATAAGGGACAATGACGAAGCCTAAGATGGAACACGCTTACCCAGAAGAAACCTATTCACCAATATACTAATGTATACCAAATATCAAGTCAATCCGTACTGGAAGTGGGTGAAATTCAACTTGAAATATTAGACCCGAACATACATATGTACATTGCAAGTTAAATAGATCTGATGACGCCATGATATTGCTCGATTTATTAGTTGTGGAAATGTAGCCTGGAGAATGCCATAGCAAAAGTGTGTGTGTGTGTGTTCGTATCCCATAATGAGTTTGAGTCTTCGGTAAAAGGAGATCGTGATGAAACCATAGCAATAGTGATAGGGTACTAGACTACGGGTACTCATACCAGTGTGTTTTGGCAGGCAAAGAAACAGTTGTGTACTTATTTTTTCCCTGTAATGTCATGATCAGTAGGAGAACCTCGTTTCCTTCATATTTCGGCCACATGGTACGCGGAGACGATGAGGTCGTTATCTAAAAGATGGTCCGATCAAGTAAAAGACATCGTCTTCCAAATTTCACACGGTCGTAAGGGACGCGTTGGACAGAAACCGGTGGAGGCAGATCATCCGCTCTAGAAGCAAGCCCAAAGGTTACCACGATCCTCAGACATGAGTGAGCGACTATAGATAGAGGAAGAGAGAGTTGATGTAGTAGATAGGACTGTTTTTCTTGGTCTGACCATAGACAGTAGATTGCAGTGGGGTGCTCACCTGGAAACCTTAGGAGGTAAACTGAGCTCTGCTGCGGAGGGGTCGCTCATTTCCCTCCAATATGGCGAGGCGGGCTATGGCTGCCCCACGCGTCATACTTGTGAACAGGTGCTGCTTGTGGGGGCTGGTCTACTTAAGTTTGCTAGTTACTTATTAAATATAGAGTCAGTCTACTTTGTAGTATCGCCGCCGCGCCGGGGCAAGCAATTGTCGGTGCGATTAGAATATCAATATTATGTAATGAATCTAAGCATGTTTTGAAAAAAGTAATTGCTGAGTTTATTGTCGGCTCTTCTCAGCAAATGCAACGAAATTTCGATTTTACAAGCTTTTATTTAATTTGCAATGTATGTGTTCGGGTGGAATCTTGCAAGTCGAATTTCACCCACTTCCAGTGATCGGATTGAATTGGTATTTGGTATACATTAGTATATTGGATGACAATGCAAGTACAGTCCACAAAAAGTACAGTCACCAAAAAAAGTTTGTATTAAAAATGATTTTTTAACAAAAACTTATTATTAATCAAAACTCAATCATTTATGAATCGATTCCAAAGATCCCTACGCATATGATAGGTAAAAAAACCGTAAACAAGTCGTTACGGGCTTAACTCAATTAGCGGTTAATTGTCCACCATACCCGTCACTAATTACCAACTATCTATACATTATCTGGCCACGCCTCACGTCAAACGACTTGATATTAATTGATGTCGCCATTAATAGTACGTAATGAAAATTGCTCGTTCGATAAAAGGTCGTGTTATACGTGTGATATATTAGATTCTAGAAAATCCATTAATATATGAGTAAGGTGTGCTAATGTTATAACTAGCATTGTCCTGCGGATTCAACTGCCATAGAAGACTTCAAAAACAAGTGTCAAAAGAGGTTTAACGTCTGCAGCGGTTGCATATATTGTCCTTGTAAACTTTTTGATACATGAAAAGGTGATGTCAAAACCAAATGTGATTGATTGGTTAGGCGAAATGCGCTAAGACAGAGAAAACTCTTACCCCCTTATTCATAATCGCTGTTTAACTAAATCAGTGTAATAGTGTGCCCCGTCTCACTCTTTCGATCACCAAATATCACCTGACAGATAAAGACTTCGGAATTTTAGCTAATCAACGTTTGATAACTCTATTATGAATGAGGGGGTTAGTTTCTAGAAGCTTGATTTTTAGGGTTTCGTACCCGGGACTCTATTACTAAGACCCCGCTGTCCGTCCGTCCGTCCGTCTGTCAGTGGGCTGTATCTCATTAACCATAATAGGTAATAGTAGGTGCGAGTCTAAGTCTGACTCGCTCACCGAGGGTTCCGACCTTCTTTGGACGTATTTTTCTTGGTTTGGGCCATACCTGTAGTAAGATACCGGTCGGCATAACTAAGTTTGTTCGTAAACGAAATTTCATGATTTCGAATAAACTGTGCTTGATTTCGGATATAAGGGAATGAATTTTTTTGTCATTTCTCATCATAAGGCAAAAAGTGTGCAATAGAAAAGAAAATAAAAACCTCTCTATCTCTCTCCAAACAAAGCCCTTTCATTATGATACACTACTTAAGCTATTTTGAAAATGCAGTCTCCCATTTGGGTAACTTTTGTAAAGAAAAAAAAATTGAAATGAGGTTGGGTAATCGATATCTAAAACTATTCCAGTCTTCAAATCAATAGTATTAGTGGTTGCTGAAATATAACGCTGTGACAGACAGTCGGACGGAATAGCACCATAAGGGTTTCTTTTTTACCTTTTTGGTTCGCAACTCCAAAAAGAGACTTGATCCGAGCAATATTGAATTACCAAGGACACAAATAATACAAATGAAAAGATATCAAAATATTTCGTAGCACATCCATTAAACCCATCTACAACAGTGCTACAACTCGTAACCCATCTACGGCGCTACGACGCCTCGTAACCTCTACAGCTACGGAATCAATGTGGCCGCAAGGCCTATCATTTGCGTCATTTAGATATCACTATTATGTATTTGTACGGCACTATTAGCGATAGAGATCGTTAGGCGATCCCTTTGGGATTTAATTTGGACCTTTTATGGTTATTAGATGTAATTGAATTTGTGTGTGGTTATTGTTAGGCGTGGCTGATATCGGTGAGTGGTTATTACCGATTAAATATCAGTGAGTTTTAGGAAATGTGTGTAATTTTTGTAAATGGTATTATTTGTTGATTAATCAGTCGTGTTGTAAGTTAAATTATTCTTAATTAATACCACTACTATATCGTGACGTTTGTCGTCGAGACCCTCGGTTTTTTCGACATTTCAAAAGGGCTCGTCGACTCCACCGAAGACCAAAGGGCTGGCAGCTTCCTCGCTCAGCGAATTAGTATCGCCATTCAGCGAGGAAATGCTGCCAGTTTCTTTGGGACAATGCCACGGGGGCTCTTTTAAGACGTAATTTAAATAGTTTAGATACTTATTATTTATGCTTAATTATAATTTTTAACTTAAAATAGATAATTATAAATAAGAAAAAGTATATATGAATCTCACGGAACGAAGAGATTTTTTTATTCGCACACATATTGTCCTGGTTAGGAATCGAAGACCAATAGTTATGGTAAGTCAGGACAGTTGTATCCAAACTATTATCTATTCCAATAATTTAATCTATTTTCTATGTATGAATGCCAGATACTTGCTTTACTATAATCTATCAACTCATCACAAATACAAGTCACAAAACGAGACGATATGTCACGATGGAACGTGTCAACGGACCACCTTCCTCCGGGCATCAGTGTCAAATTGTTTTAACGTATTTCCCTGGACGCCCCGATGTGTGGGGGTACGGAGTATCGACTAATGTATTTGTGCGATGTAATAACTTATAGTTTTACTGGAATAGGTAGGCTTTCAAAACACTTTGGTGCTGATTAGCCGTTCTTAATCGATCGGCAAAGTTAAGTTACCACCTCGGTGAGGCCGGTTCCTGGATGGGTTTCAACTAGAGCGTTTTCCGTGCTTCGGAAGGAACGTAAAGCCGTTGGTCCCGGTTATCACTTAATTGTGATAGTCGTTAAGCTAGTTGGACGCCTCCTGGGCGGCTTGAAAACTCCAACAGTAGGTTGACCACTAGCCTACCTCCACCGATCCGCTGTGTGCACGCGTGGTGGAGTAATTGCCTATTGACCTTTGAGGCCTGTGCTCAGCAGTGGGACAATAGCAGGTTCACTTGATGGTAAGCGGGTGTCATTAGCTATGGTATTAGCAATACAAGGTGGATTGACGTGTTACTGGCCTTTAAAAAAGCCTAGGAATTGTCTATCAAGTGCATGTTTTTAGTTTCTGCCTTACGATCGAAGTTACTACGAGCTTTGGGAATTTTTGGAGGCCTGCAACTGTGACTGGCTTTTTATATCTGGAGGTACCGTTAGAAAGTTTGTTACGTCAAAACAGTTACTAATTAAATTGTCAGATAAGATTTCATATATCGTTATTTTATAAATTTTAGCGCATAACCACTTTGGAGTAGTTTATATTTTTGTTAAAACATTTTTTAATAATATGTCTTCAAAATGGCTGACTAATAGCTAGGTCCTTAGTAAAATAATGGTACCTACAGTAAAAATGAGTCCTTAGTCCAGTCGCGGACAGGTTTCTCCTAATAATGTCTACCACCAAAAATGTCCTAATCAAACAAAATACCAAAACAGTAAAATATAGTCGCAATCGTACCAAACAACTGTCACATCTAGTCACACATTATTTTTACACTATCCCTTACGTCCCCTAGTGGCCAGCGGTCGCTAATCAAATATATTTTTTGGGGCTTACCGACTACGAGTAGGTGACAATACGCGACAAGAGGATTGGGGTTCTCAAACTTATCACTACTAATATTGGGTACTCAAGGTGAGTTGTTTTTTTATATACTACTTAGGTAGCAAACAAGCATACGGCCCGCCTGATGGTAAGCGGCTACCGCAGCCTATGGACGCTTACAACACCAGGGGTGTTACTCACGCGTTGCCGACCCTGTAGAAATCTCTTCACACCCTTTTTGAAGAACACCATGCTGTACTCCATTGGGAAAACCACGGCAGGGAGCTCATTCCACAATCTGAGCGTCCGCGGAAGGAAGCTCCTTTGAGACCGCACAGTTCGAAACAATTCTGGTTTCAATATGTGAGGATGGACTTCCTGACGATGGCGAGAGTTGCGATGGTAGAAGGTGGCCGTGGGCATCATCTTAAACAATTCTACAGAACACTGTCCGTTGTACAAGCCAATACCAGTTGCCACCTTTTTTTTTTTTTTTTTTTTTTTTTTGTTGTTGTTGTTGAAAATTCATGAATTCCGAAAGCGGAACTAACAGAAGACGGTTTTCGAATACATGTTTTATTTTTCAATAAATATTTAAATAGGGACTGATTATGAGGATTGAATTATTCGAATCTAACTCATGTATTATTATGCCCACCATTTTTTATTTAAGTACTAATTTAATAACCCGCGTTCGAGATATATTTAAAAAAATCGAAAAGGAGACAGTATTCAATGTTTTATGCCAGCATGTGATCTAACTTCGTGCAATATCATCTAAATCCGTTGACTGACAAACACCCACACAGTTTCACTTATAACATTAGGACTGTATAAAGTTTGAGCACCTCTGTTCGTACGAGGAACGAATTGCAAATGATTAATAAAGGTAATACCATTAACTACGAGCGAGCCGCGGGCGCGACGCATTCGATTACATAAGTACTCGATTTGTCTTTTGATACAACATAAGCTTTCCGCCCCGTATTTTTCCAATTTTACCCCCTTAGGGGTAACCCCCCCAGTACAGTAAACCAACGTTATATAAGAAACCTACGAGCTAAATATCTAGTATCTAGACAGCTCAAACCTCAGTCATTCGAGTTTCAGTTATCTGGTTTCCATAGTACACGCTCTGCTTAGTTTGGGATCAGATGACCGTGTGTGAGGAATGACCCAGGATATTTATTTATTTATTAACATAGATAGCTATTAGGGAAGACATTTGTATGACACGAACAGTGACTAGTTCTAATACCTTTATATCCATAAGGAATTAGTATTAGCCATTAATACTAACCGTATAATGACCAGCAGATATTATAGAGCTGGCCAATAAAACTTCGCTCCCCTGCGAACGGATCTGTCTTACCGTCTGTCACAACTACAATTACTCAAAACTAAAGCCGCGTCACCAATATGGTGGACAATGGACACGCGATGCAGAAAATAACGTCGCAGATAATTACAATTACACCTAGAAGGGATCCGAAATAAGATAAAGTCTCAAAGCAAGATAATTTATACAAAAATAGAGCGAGACTTGGAAGAAGACTTGAGACTTATGGCTTCGAAGGCCAAGTAAACTAAAATAAAAAAAACGAGGTTAACTCTGTAACAAAAGACTTAACCCCTTATTCATAATCGCTTTTTAACTAAATCAGTGTAATAGTGTGCCCCGTCTCACTCTTTCGATCACCAAATGTAAAGTGTCAGATAAAGACTTTGGAATTTTAGCTAATCAACGTTTGATAACTTTATTATGAATAAGGGGTTAGCCGATAACATACCTTATAATATGCTGGTCATGATAAATGAGAAGAGAAGATAAAATCAGCAGTACCTGAAAAAAATAAGAAGATCATTGATATTTGACAGTACAGTCTTAAATAGAAGACAAGCCGCATCCAGTTCAAGATCCAGAGATCGCGACGCTGTTACAAACAAGGGGACAGTGGAGTCTATAATCATTTATCTCGACGAGTTTAATAAAAGGAAGATTATTTATGGCAGCGGACCGAGAGAGGACGCTAATGTCGCATGATTTAATCCCATTACATTGGGAACCGTGCCAGGGCATGATGTGGACGGTGAATAAAGCTGGAATGGGTAAGAATTTGAAGAATTATCGTTTCACAAATGTATATAATTGGTTTTTGTAACATTGTTATGAAAATTTTAGCAGAACTGTGTAATCTGATAAAAAGCATTTGCAAGTTTTGAATCACTACAACCTAGGTACCTAGGAGATTGACGTGTAGGTATATCTATGTATATAAAATGGAATCAAGGCTCGTGAATTCACTCAGAAGAATATAGGCAGCTGAAATAATCACACAATAGGTATTAAGAGCCGAGACATCGCCAACAAAGAAACCGAACAATTGAACAGAGAGGAAACATTCCCGCTAAACCCGCCATTATATTAGTAGATTAAAGGCCACTTTACTCAATATTCCATAAAATATTGCCTCATAAATAGAGGGCAGCTGCGAAGACGTGATCAAGTCGAGGCCGGGCGAGTGTAATCCCGTTAAAAATTGCCAAACAGAAAACAAACCTACAATGGAGGGGCGGTTATACATCAAGTGGCTTAAAAAGAGGAAAAAAATAAGGGAATAGGTCCAAAAGCCGTAAACGGTGGCTAGATGACGTCCGAAGACGAATTCCGGCCGGTCGAGGACGACAGATACGAATGGAATCGGATGGGTGTAATAGAGACTGGCGCGGTCCGGCTAAATGACCGACATCCGGACGTAGACAAAAGCGAATCCTCCGTAATAAAGCAGGATTGATGAAAAAGCGCTAAGCCACGCCGATATAACTGTACGGCTTGAGGTATAGGAGTAGAGCGGTTCCACTTGAAACGTTGACACTTCTTTTCCAAAGTATATAAGTCATTAAAATCACATCACTTCAACGTGAACCAATTAATTGAAAAATATCCTGAGCTATACCAATATAATTGTTCCGAATCGATAATTGTAATAAGTGCCCAGAAAATCAATAAACAAAAAAAAAAAGATCTTGATATAATTCGTGATGAAATTGTTATCCACGAAGCCCTATAATAAGATTATAGCCAATTCCCAAAAGCCTAAATCTTAGACCGGCCCCAAAGACGCCTTCCCAACGGCTTTAATACAAAGCTATTGCTATTACTGAGATCGCGACGGGCGCGGACCATCGAACACCGCCCGGCTTTACCGGACTCACTTTACCGGGATTTCGGATATGACGTAAAGCACTCACTTAGTGCCGCCCCGGATTTCTCTGACCGAGTTTTTCTCTCCATATATTTATTAGCTAAGGATATATCTTTGGATGAAAGGAGGATTATTGCCTCTGCAATATGGGTGTGGGATTAAATGTGGATCTTATTAGATCGTTAATTTTGCTGGTCGGTCATATTGATAGTCAGAGTTTATTAAAAGGCAGAATAACTTGAACTTAAAAGGACCTAACATAATTATTTTTTGAATAAAACAAAGGAATGATAATCTATGGTGAACAAAACAAAGGCCGGGATACGAACGAAAAACAATGGCTGACAGATTTAAAAAAGAGATATCCTTAGGTCCTATGACGCTATCTGAGCTTAGCATCAGCTGCACAAGACCATGTCAACGGGATAACAGTTAGCCTTGGCCGAGAGATAAACTTAGCTGAAATGAAATAAAGAATGTACAAGAAAACACAAAAGCCTAAAATATCTTTTGATATCAAAGACACACGAACATAATGAGGGGAAAATAAACACGTCACTCCAAATATACGTAATTTATTAACAACGCAAAAAGCGTATTCCGCAACAGTATTTACTGTTGACCCCGAAATTACCGTTTCTTAACCATACCTTTGTTGAAAATGAAACAGAATAGAAAACGGGAGCCTGCAGGGACACCTGCCAACCATAGGGTCACAGTAACATATATTAATAACACGCTAATTTATTAACAAGCACTGTTTATCCAGGGATTAACTGAGAATAGTTTTAGTTGGACAACAAAGGGCCGAAAGGGTTCAAAGCGAATTTCTTGCCGACATATTTACCTAAGGTGGAGGTGATAGTAATTTTACGCGCGAGAGGTCCGAGTTTTGGTTGGGCGCCAAACATTGTTCCCTGGTACATACATGCCTAAAATTTCGAGATTAAACAGAACTGTTTGGGAATATCAAAATCGCAAGTTTGTTTGATGCCGTAAATGGTATATCATGTGATTGTTGATGCAAACTAACTTTGATGTTCAACAAATACAAATTTGTTTATTGTGTGTTTAATGAGATTTGATGAAAATGGTGCAAGGTTAAATTAACTACTGGATCTATTAAATACACTGTGAATTTGTGGACCCAGATATCTAATCTTAAATACATTTAGAATCTTTCTCTTCATTAAGTAAAATAAGTAAGTCGAGAAAAAAATGTCGACAAATAGAAACGAAGACAAACTGAATCTCCTAAATTAGACGCAAATTGAGCCTGGAGATTACTCTTCAAACACCCTTCAACAAAATGTTTTATTTTTTTAAATACCCTAGTTAGTGCTTACTTGAAGGCAGCGAAAAAAGTCCGGGATATCGCAAAAAAAGCTATCGCGAGTCCCGCCCCGGGACAAAGCGTTGGTTCACTAACATAATTAAAATCTCCCGATTCAACCCCCGGCGTCGCGAACAATCCCGTACTTTTTAATTATAAAGAAATATCCTGTGAGTATAGAGGTTATGCGACCACTCTATATGCATTGTTTCAATTCACATTTGCAGTCGAAATTTCATGTTTTTAATTTTATTGCATTATTAAAATTCTTACCAATATATTCAGTATACTTTTTATAGCTTATGCAATGAGCCCTTTATGTAATTGAATAGAATTTCAAAATCAACTTTATAGATCAGCAAAAGCAGTTAGTACATTCTTATATATCGCCTATCGCCCAAACATTACGCCAACTTCACATCGACACAAACCAAACAGTAGCAACGCTTGAGAAAGCAAAACCTTACAGATTAATTTAAAATTCACATTAATTAATATTCGTCGCAACAATAGTTTTATTTGCTCCGACCACCCGTGTGGCTACAACAAAGAGTTTCCACAATTATTTTCTATACAATCGTCGAGTTTATTTTACGAAATCCTCAGCGGGTAGGTAGTTGTTAAATAGTGCAACAATAGATGTGGCCGGTTGGTCATTAATGATGCATCAGTTCGGTTCGGACCTTTGCCTTTTGTGGTATCCTCGAGTGTTTGACCGTCGGAACGTGAATTTGATGGTTATGAGTAATTTTAGATTAATTTGAACAGGCTATGTTGGTGTGATGTGGAGGTGTCGGTTCTTGGGAAAAGGTTGAGGCTGGCATTTTAAGCATAGAAGGGGAGTTTGACCGGGGTCAAAGAATATTTAATAATACAAATGAACCGTTTCACGAAACGAGTTTTACTTTCAAAATTATTCTATGATTAGCCGTAATGTAAGGAATAGTTTAGAATTGTTAAGTTGTAGCAAAGTATATTTCATATTGTTGAATGGCGATAGGAACGTAATTACTTTTTCAAAGATTCTATGCATTAAATTATATGAAGGTAGAGTGAAAAAGCAATTTCAGATATTAAACGCCACGTAGAAAAGTTATTTAGAAAATTTTTGACTTCCGTCGCGGAAAAAATAGAGAAAGAATCAGATTTCCGAGTGGCGAACCCTTCAGTTTCCTGTGAAGTGGCATGATAATTATCCCTTAATGATCGTTCGGAGTCTCCATCGGCGTAGCCCCGGTATTAATATTCCATGCATTGAGTGTAGGTTCACATTTGTTACGTTTTTTTGTCATCTTGAGAAAAAGTTTTTGATTAGACCTGCTGCCAATAATAATGTCATCCAGGTAATCTATAAGGTCTTTTTTTTAGAAAATTAATTAAATCAGCCAATCTAATTTTAAGAGAACAATTTGGGCACACAAAAACTGTTTCCAGTAAACGTAGCTCCCTTTATGAAAAATTACAGTTCAGCTAATGAATACAGATATTTTATATATTGTGGCTACATGTCAAAAGACCAGCGTCATATCAATTCGAGACAAAACAAATTCTGGTCGTATAAACTAGCGATGACATAATTGCCCAACCGGCTTGAGTCTGAGGGTACCATGTCTGTACACAGCTTACGGAAGTGCGCTTTCGAGTCGATTGTTTCACGAGATTTTAATAACGGTGCAACGCAAAGACCAAGTCGGAAGTCCATTGTTGACGACAAGATGGTGGGTACTCACCCCCCCAACTCCTTCGGTATAATATCCGACTGATTTTATTAACGTTCAATTCAGTTTAGTCGATTGCTTCTGCTGCTTCCGGCGATTTATTTTGAGAAACAATTATATTTTAGAAAATATTTTATCAACGTTGTTAAAATACTGAAGCTATTAGCAACATCGTCAAAAGCTCATCAAATCACAGTAACTCCAGTCTCACATAATTAAAGGCTAAATTAAAATCAATTAACACAGCCAAGTTCTCAACCATAACTTCTAAACTATCATAACCATACTTAAGGTTTACCCTCAAACCGCCAAACTATTTAGACTCTTTGTCCTGAGGACCTCGATGTTCGCTTTAGTACCAATAAATAACACCGTTACCTGTACAGAGGACGCCCTTAAAGCATCTTTGAGAACAATACGCAAATTTAGGATGCCATTAAATCTATATAAACAGGGTGAGACATTGGTCGCAGTCTATTAGAGAATGTCTTTTAGAATAGTTCTACTGGAAATGGTTTGGGAAAACTACATGTCTTCTGAAATAGTTTGTGTAGTTTAGTCGCACACAATTAAGAAAAAGAAGGAACAGTTTAAATGCATTGATTTTGTCATTTGACACAAATTAGAAATGTAATCGAAGACAAACACAAATGAAAGAGAACTTTTCGAACGTTACGGACTATATTTTTAATCCGATTTGAAGCTCAACAGACCTCTTCAAAACAAAACGACATAATTAGATTATCTGTAAAATCCAGGGTACCACATCCAGCAAAAGCACCATCCATCCAGTAGGTAGCGGGGGCAATTATCCACATCTCGGACACAACAGCGCAGACGTCCTCCAGTCACAATGGCAGCCACTCGAGGTCTCGCTGTAACGAATCCACTACCATCTACCCACTATCAACGTGATGCCTTTCGCGAAACTGGAGCGGGATTGTTTGTGAGACACTCCTACACTACCAGTTAATGACGTATGGGTGGGGTTCATTACATGCTGACGTTTTTGTTGTGAGGATTTATGTTGGTGCATAAATATGTTTGATAAGTTATTTTAACTCAAATGAACGTTCAGAAATTAATCAGGTTCCAAGACTGTCTTTTGTACTTAAAAATCTTCCCTACAAAGCACTATTAACCAGCCGAAGGATTACCTAAAATTATAATTCAATTTGAAACATTTTTAAAACTTATTTCCGGCTCCGTATAAAAGTCAAAATACAATATTTTCGAAACACAATTCACAAAAGAATCAAACAACAGTAATTAATAAATCACAAATTCTTTTGATCATCAAGCAAAAGTTCCAAACCGCACACACTCAGTTCACGTTGTGTACGGTGACAACCTCACAAAGCCTTATATTGGCCGTATCCCTGCACAATCCATCATTGTGCCCAATTCACCCCTGTCCGAGGGGTCTCTTGTACCCTGATCATTATTTAAAATATAGATGAGAGTGTTTTCTTTTCGATAATCGAGACCACGATTGAGGGTTGAGCACAATAGGTCCCGGTGAAAGAGCCGCCTGTAGGCAGACGGGGGCCTGAAGGACCTTGTCGCGCTTATTTGTATTAGTAAATTGAAGGAACTGTCCACGCTATTGAGATCCCCGCAGTCGCTTTCCGAGTCTCTCTGTCGTTTTGTTTTTGGGTTCAGTCTAGGTCTCTGAGAGTAACGAATGAACTGACAATGATGAAGATTTACCAACCAGTTAACATAAACACTAGATTACAATGGTAGCAGTGGACAAAAATAATTTTCTTATTGTCAGTGAGACAGCGATGTGTATTGATTTCGGTTATTACCTAAGCCTAATTAAACGTTAGTAACGGTCCCCTAATAAGTTTCAGAAATTCGCATTTCATTCGCTTCATGTCAAGTTATTGGAAACCTCCTTGATCACCCAAACTGAACCTTCAAGCGACCTGAAGCTCGCACATGACCGGTTTTATATTTTTAAAAGTGGAATGGGACGCGGGGGGATCAATTAAGGTGGTCTTTGTGAACATTCTATCGGCGCGCATTGAAAAGAGTTGTGATTTTCTTTGATACGCGCAGACGTGGTTTGCCGAGTGAAAAATCAAAGGGCTCCCATCATGATGCATGACGTGTTTTATTAAGATTTAATGCCACCAACGACACTCTGAGGCGGGAAAAGAACGAGTTTCAAGTGCCACAGCGATGTACGTTTAACATGGCGCCATTTTGGATTTGTTCGTGTAAGTGTGGTGTGGGTTGGAGCGAGGAATTCTTTACCGGTGTTCAAATTATAAGTGTTTGTATTATATTTATTTGTGTGCTGGTGTATTAAATATCTACAACATAGTAAACACAAGGACAACAGGAGACATTATCCTCTGAGTCGAATATCATGTTTTAAAAATACTTAACATACTATTCAAGTTGCATGTACCGTACAATTTTATTAAATAAAAATAGTGTTTTTAGAGGCTTTTTGTTTGTTTCATTAGTAACAGTTTCTTGCCGGAGTCTTCTCAGTTAAAGTGTATTCCGTACCGGTGGTAAATTCAACTGTATGTACCAATTTAACGTTCATAAGTGCCTTACTAGGGCCTAAACTGAATAAATGTCTTTTTGATTTTGATTTTGAGTAACATCAATTCATGGTTCTTTTAAATCAATAAACGATTCAATCAAAGACGTATAAACCCAAATTATCCCATGCTCAATAAATACTAAACTTTCTCAAAAGTAACCAAAATTTTCTCGATCGCGGAGCACCGGCACAGCTAAGAAAACGGCACAAACACAATCTACGATTATCGGCTTAACATGGTGAGTTAATGAACACCCTCGGCTTACATATTCGCACTAGCCGTGTAGTGTACGGAACCTACGGACACAGAAGGGGTGAGGGTGGCGGACATGAGCTACTGTCTTGGAGCGTCTTGCTTGGCACACACGGGTGAATTTAGTTTCGGTAATTTTAATCGGGTAATTTTTGTAAATGTGTCTTTAAATAAAAATCTAGCAGGAGCACCTTTGGATTCCCGAGGATGATGTTTTCTAATTAATCGAAATTTCACTTGTAATCGAAAACGCATAAATTTGCCGATTCATTTCGCGATTTCTTTTCGTCAGTCCACCAGTGTTAGATTCTAGCATAGTAAATTTAAATACCATTAAATGGTATACATTTCAAACAAAATCCATATACAGACATGCTGGACCATCGAAGAAACCCGTTAAATTCAACAAAGCAATTCCAACTATCGACCTATCCTACAATAATCCCAAAGAGACAGATCCAAATGATGAAGATACATACAACTAACAAGTAATATCTCATGACGTCAGCAATGTGCAGCTAATTGTGTACGTTAAGGAAGGGGCACGAGATATATTGGCTCTCCGGGACTTGTTTGTCTTCCAGTCGGCAGTACTGTTATTAAGACCATTGTTTTACTCGATGATGTTTCGATGTGGACGGAAAGTTATTAATTACTTTGCTATAATAAACATTCAGGCTTCAAAGATAGGAATCAAGATAACAAACGGTACCTTGTACAATTTCCATACTCATTTGCTTTCAATACTATTAAAAAGAAAAAAGCATTCAAGAAAGAGTCTTTAAGTAAGCCAGAGCCAAAATCAAATTGAAAATCTGTCGCCAAGCACCTTTTGGTGTGTTCCGATAGCTGCACTTGAGAGCCAGTTCCTTCTAGGCTTTGTGTGCAGGTGCAGGTGTAGGTGGTAACACCTAAGGCCACATCATCACTTACCATGGTGAGATTGCGGTCAAACACAGGCCTATACACAGTAAAAAATAAAGTAGTTTAAGCCTTTTTGTTTTAAACTTTTAGTCAAGTTAAAACGCGGTGAATTATATAACCTTTATCAAAATATCCCTCTATGTAAGAAGAATTTAATCTTCACATGATATTCTTCACCCCACACCCCAAACCAGCCACCACAGATAAATCACTACAAGTCAAGACACCTAAGACCACTATCGAGACTATTATTAATTAAAATCCACCTTAGGAAGCCCACACCTGTCCCAAAGGCGTAACTCCAATCGGGTTAGACAAAGAACGGACCGATTCGCCCCGGGCAAGCAAATCCTTTTGAGGGTAGTCGTAATCCGGCCTCGAAGGACCAAGTATCGATACAAGAAGCCTTGCTTGTTAATGTTTAATAGATTTCGTGTGGATGGTTCTGATTAAGATATTTGCTTCGCATATAATGGTTACGCTATTAATTTAGGTACAATAGTATATAACTTAAACATTCTCTACCATTTAAGGGTGCAAACAATTGTTCTGATATTCTATGTTCAGTGAAAAACAGAAGTAAACTGTTTTGTTAATTAGTCGGCTGAAGAAAAACTAAACATTCAACGTGAAAATGAAATAATAATTGCTTCATGCACGCTCGAGGAATACCCTTGAATACTGATACTGAATGTTTTCAATCAAAATCAAGAAATGTATCAAAAAATAACTAACTCCAAAAGATAGATCCCAGGAACGCTGTTTAAAAATTCAATCACCAACTAATCAGATTACCCCTTAAACAAGTAGATTGCTTCACAAGTTTTCCTTTAACTAGCAAAGCAACCAATCAGCGGTTGCCACAATAAATAAGACCACAATCGTAACAAATGGACAGGCGGCAAATTAAACTCAATGTTTGTACCAAGGTTGGTGCATTCCGATCCACATACATTAGGAGCATCGATCTAACACATCCAAACAAAGGCCTTAGCAAAATGTTCTCTTACACGCGATCGTCTTAAGTTGTTCACCACCCCAAAATCTATGGATGTCTCAGGTGAGTCTCTTCTTTGGATGTAGACTTGATAGTGAGATTGTTAAGGTTCAGATTGCTTTGGCGATGATAGCTCAAGACTAAAAAGGATGGTTGTTAGAAGGAACTGTAATTTGTGAATTATGAGCAACATGATACTTTTAATTTTCAACCATTTAGAAACATGTGTACGAAGATTAAAATTGTATGGCTTTAAGTGGTTTAAGGCATTAATTTCTTAAAAGATAACAAATCACATTACATGAGAAATTAAAAAACTAAGTTAATTCAACATTAAACCAAAAACTTTAAAACACAAACCCCCTACTCATAAAACGTTATTTAACTAATAAGCTGATTAAGTGGTCACCTAAATAACGTCAAATTGTTTGACAATAACAGCAAGGTGACGTTATTTATTTGACCATTTATCCAGTAGATTTAGTTAAATAGCGTTTATGAGTAAGGCCGAAAATCGTTAGCTGAATAACAAAATAATTCCACTAGCAGAATAAATATGAAACTCGAAAGAAGACAGCATAGTCGAAGAATATCACATATAAATGACACATAAACCCGACTTTATTAGAAAAAGATGATGACCACACAGATATACCTAATTATGTATTTGATAATGTTAATTATAAAACTCCAAGTAACAAATTACGGCACGGTGTGATGGCCAGCCGTCCTTAATGCAGCACAACCAAAAACAAAACAATCCGATGCTCACCTCCTCGCGTCCGGTTCCGTACAGTAAATTTACATTCCCCACCATCCATCCCGAAAGTCCATCCGGGTTGGTAATAAAACGATCTTAAGGCACGGAGGAAAATGTCTTAAAGTTACCCCTTTAAACGATGAGCTGGCAGCGATTTTGGAAATATATGGGATAACAATTAATATACATAGTCATGAGACAAAAAAAACTAGCTCGGGCTGTTCTATAGGAAATTCTAGGGTAATCATTTTTTAACAGAGGCTATCCCCTCATCTCTAAACAACGACAATGACTTTTTTTAATCCGTTGACTAATAAATTAAGCTAAACAAAATAATTCCACTCGTACTCGTGTTTTGTGAAATAAAAAGCTAATTAGTAAAACAAAAAATGTAGTTCTAGATGTTTTATTTTAACATGTTCAACCCGTTCGTTCTCGCGAGGGACGCGCGTCCTATAATAACAATTAAGGCCCAGAATACTCTCGAGCAGATTTCAGTTTTCACCCTTGCGCCACATTTTCACATAATATTAGCGGAAATTACCGGAACTAAGCAAACAAAAAAAACTAGCTCCCTCTATTTAGAAGTGCGTCATTGCAAACAAACAATTCAACATGACACACCGCCATCTATATATTTCCGCGAGAACAACGCTTTTTGAATCGGACACAGTAAAAATGTTAACAGTAGACAAATTGCAGACAAACATTACAAATATAATTTTTCAAATACTTTAAAAAACTTTTGACGGGCCAGTTGGCCTAGTTAGTTAAGATTCCACGCCGCCGATCTTATGTTCGATTCCCACCAAGGATATGCATCTGTGTGCATGAACATGTTTGCATCTCCCGAGTCTGAGTGTAAATATGTATTGTAAGTACTAGCAACCCGCCCCGGCTTCGCACGGGTACAATGTCATAATGTGGTGTCAGTGGAGCGATTTGCGCGACCGCCCACGCCACCCGGTCATGGTATCGCGACTGTTTCTGTGATATCATTTAAAATATTAATGATAATTATTTGCTGTAAAGCATTGAGCTATTATTACCACGTATAGAGATGCTATCATAAGCAAAGCTTATGTCCCATTTCTTTAGAGTCGACTAAAGATTTCTTTAGTCAAAGTCAAAGTCAAAGCCATTTATTCAATTTAGGCCCTAGTAGGGCACTTATGAAGGTCAAAGCTACTGAAGTTACCACCAGTTCGTAAGTCAGCCTTCAACTGAGAAGAACACTGAAACAATAATTAGTCGTCTAGGCAGACAGTAGAAACACGTAGCGCTATTAGAAAGCTTTTAGGAGTATTTTTCTCGCAAACACCGTTAATTTCACGGCGCTCACGCGTTTCGTTCATCGTTTTACAACAACAAGTGTGGCCGGATTGCCTCACTTGAACGGAACATAGTTGTGATGTGTGGCATCTTCTCTTTACTTAGTACTAATGAGGATCTATCTGATGGTTAAAACTGCAAAACCCGTTGCGTGGTTTAGAGTTGATAAACAGAGAGACAAACAGACGCGGAAAACGACTTCTTTTTATACTATTTAGAGATGTATTTACAAGTTCTGCTTAGTTTGGGATCAGGTAGCCGTGTGTGAAAAATGTCTCAAGATATTTATTTTTAAAAGTTGATACTTACGATAATATTTCTCAGGTTAGGTAATTGTTTCCCAAAACCAGAATTCTTTTACATACGCTACTTAGGTAATTGTCGTCGGGTCACGAAACTAAGCGTTTTATCTAAATACGATTTGTGTTCTATAAATTCGGAGAAAACAGGCTGTGACAAATGGACAGACAGGAGAGTATCCTACTCGTATACAGCTGTGAGCTTTCATAATGTGCACAAATTAAAAGGAGGGAAACTATGTTGAATTTTATCGACCGTTTTTTAAATTACTTTTTATGTATTTTTTAAATTCTTGTTCACTACAGTGATCACCACGTTAACAAAACTATGTAACTTTAATTACTTATTAAACTTAGCGATATATCACAATGCAACAAACTTAATATAATTTAAAAAAAACAAGGCGTCCTCATAAAATGAAAATTGAGGCAAAAATACAGCCCTCAATCGAGATATTATATGTTATTTGACAAATAAACAGGTTTTCTTCCATCACGTTTTACAATAATTGTAGAATTTCTCAATAAAATGCCCTCTTTAGCTACCATTTTTAGTCATCATCATATCAGCCTAATGATATCCACTGCTGAACATAGGCCTCCCCCATTAACTTCCACTTCGAGCGGTTTTGGGCCGCTTGAATCCAGCAGCGCCCAGTGACTCTGACCAGGTCGCCGGTCCATCTGGTGGGAGGTCGTCCTGCATGGTGTCCCCTTCCAGTTAGTGGTCGCCACTCTAGAAACTTCCATCCCCATCGTTTATCAGTTCTTCAAGCGATGTGGCCTGCCCATTGTCACATCAACTTACTGACTCTACGAGCTATACAGGTTGTTGTTTTGGTCGGCGACAAGCGACCCAGGAGCGGTAGTACAAAATATATATTCCCCAAAAATGGACTTAATTCCATTAAATACTGTAAATGTGTTGAGAAATACCTTATTCAATTTGAAATAAAATTACCGCAAAGTATGGTTACTAGGCACGTGCACAGATTAGAGCTAGGCGCAAGCCGCCATCGCTCCACCCCTTTACTCCCTCGTACTCCCGTTGAGTATTATGTCTACACTTTAGCTTATTACATGATCGTCAAAATATTTTTTTTTTTTTTTAAATCAAGTATTTTTTTAAATTTTTTTTTGCACCAGTATCATTTGTATTATCGACCCTGAGTCGCTCGTCGCTGACCAAAACAACGACCTGTATACATATTTTTTGTTCTCCTACGAATGTTCTCGTTTCGGATCCTGTTTCGTAGAGAAATTCCGAGCATAGCTCATTCCATAGCTTGCTGAGTGACTCTGAGCTTATTTATGCGGCCAGCAGTGAAAGACCACGTCTATGTTCCGTATGTCATCACTGGTGACACGCATTGATTAAAATCCTTTCGTCTTAAGACTCTGACTCTGAGGTATTCTGGACTTGAAGATATGCCGTAGCTTCCCGAACGCTATCTAGCCAAGTTGGATTCTTCCGTTGACCTCTTTGTCGAAGTTGAACCTACCTTGTTGGACAATTTATCCTAGGTAACATACTCGTCTGGTGGTCGGCAGAAATCGCGCAAATTCGCGCGGTTTGCTTGCGGAGCCGCCGCCTCTACACCAGAGCCCGGAGGCGAAGGCGAACTCCTGCCGAGGAGACAGCCAGTCTCTATAGGGAATATCGAGCGGCTACAGTTGCGATGCAGATCGCCATCTCAGACGCCAAAAAACGGTGCTGGGATGAGCTCCTGGAGGGACTAAACGAGGATCCGTGGGGGCGCCCATATAAGATGGTCCTGGGTAAACTCAGGCCATGGGTGCCCCCTCTGACGGAAACCCTAGATCCAGGCCTGCTGGGTAGAGTGGTGAACACTCTCTTCCCGGCGGGCCGGTCAAGACCCTCAGTCCACCCCCTGACGTCGTGGGAGTGGCATGACGAGATGGGGGTGACCGTACAGGAGCTAGATCGAGCCGTTGGCCGCTTGAAAGCCCGAAACACCGCACCAGGACCCGACGGTGTACCGGGTCGGGTGTGGGTATTGAGTCTGGCTGCCCTGGGGGACAGGCTGAGGCAGTTGTTCAACAGCTGCCTCCGTTATGCTAAGTTCCCCACGGCCTGGAAGGAGGCAAGTTTGGTCCTCTTGAAGAAGGAAGGCAGACCCGCAGATTCTCCCTCTGCCTACCGTCCCATATGCCTGTTGAACGAGGTGGGCAAGCTATTCGAGCGAATACTTGCCGCTCGTATCAACGGGCATCTGTCGCGCGTTGGTCCCGACCTGGCTAATAGCCAGTTCGGCTTCCGACGGGGGCGTTCGACCGTAGACGCGGTCTTGCGCGTCCGCTCTCTGTCGGAGCAGGCTGTGTCCCAGGGTGGAGTGGCGTTGGCGATAAGTCTCGATATCGTCAACGCCTTTAACTCTTTGCCATGGGACGCAATCAGGGGGGCTCTGGCATATCATCAGGTGCCCTCCTACCTGCAAGGCATAGTCAGGGACTACTTGCGCGACAGGTACATATTGTACATGGACCAAGACGGTAGGAGAATCCGGAGGGAGATCACGTGTGGGGTTCCACAGGGGTCAGTGTTGGGCCCGCTGCTGTGGAACCTAGCGTACGATGCGGTTCTGCGTGTCAATCTCCCCGCTGGTGTAAATGTCGTTTGCTATGCAGACGACACGTTGGTGGTCGCCAGTGGGGATACTTTCGAGGGGACCAAACAGCTCGCCGAGCTTGGGGTGGAAGTCGTCGTCGCCAAAATCCGCGAGTTGGGTTTAGAAATAGCGCCTCACAAGACCGAGGCGCTATGGTTCCATAAACTGCCTAGGAGCAGGGAACCACCCGACTCGTGCGTCCGAGTGGGTGAGTCGGAAGTCGGGGTGGGGCGGTACATGAAGTACCTGGGCCTCACCCTCGATAGTCGCTGGGGCTTCGAAGAGCACTTTGATCGCCTAGTCCCCCGGATTGAGAGGGTGGCGGGTGCCATGCACAGACTGCTGCCCAATCTCGGGGGACCGAGAGAGGAAGTTCGCCGCCTCTATGCGGGGGTCATACGATCCGTAGCCCTTTACGGGGCGCCCGTATGGGCAAAGAGGCTGGCCATCCGACGCTGTAGAACGAAAGTCTACAGCGTCCAGCGTAAGATGGCCCTACGGATCGTACGGGGATATCGCACAATATCCTTTGAGGCGGCAACTGTTCTGGCTCGCTTTCCGCCGCTAGACATTCTGGCGGACATGGATGCGAGGGTTTATGACCGGATCCGCATCGTCCGCCAGAGTGGTGGAGGCGACCCAGAAGAGGCGATCAGACGGCAGGAGCGACTTATCGCATTCGCAACGTGGCGTGCAAGGCTCCGCGAGGAGCGGCATGCACGCAAACGCGTTGTCGAAGCAGTCCTGCCGGTCTTCGAGGCCTGGATGCAGCGACAAGGTGGACGACTCACCTACAGACTTACACAGATACTCACTGGGCATGGGTGCTTCGGTGATTATTTGTGTAGGATCGGACGTGAGGCGACGGCGGCTTGCTTCCATTGTGGTGGAAGCGGCCAGGACTCCGCATCGCACACGCTCGCTGTGTGCCCCGCGTGGGAACCCGAGCGGCGGAACCTGGTCGGCCAAATCGGTCGGAATCTCTCCCTGCCAGCAGTCGTGTCGGCGATGCTGAGCGGGGATACGGCGTGGAGGGCCGTGGCCTCCTTCTGTGAGACCGTAATGGTCCAGAAGGAGGCGGCTGAGCGGGATCGGGAGAGAGCCGATCCCGCCCGGAGATGACGCCGCCGAGGCGCAGCAGTGCCTCGTGGCGGCCCTCCTGCCCTGTAGCTGGGGCTAAGAATCACAGCTACGGTGTTCCCCTGCCTGTCGTAAAAGGCGACTAAACGGGGACCTTCGGGGTCGTGGGCAATCGGGGCGGGGGCCCTGAACGCCCAGAAGCGACCCCGAGGAGGACGATGAGTCGCTGTGGTCACGATTCATCGTGCGATAGCACCGCGAGGGTGCTGGGGGGAGGTATCAAACTTCCCCCGGGACGGGCTATCACAGCGCCGCGCATGGAGGGGCGAGCAGGTACGCGATCTGCACGAGAGCCCGCCCCCCTCTGTAGCGCAGATGGCGACCACCGTGGGGTTTTAGCCGGTAAAAGTCCGGCATAACCTGGCCGCTCCCCCCAAGGCGGTCGGGTATCCTATGAGGATTTCCCCACGATAATAATAAAAAAAAAAGGTAACATACTCGTCTACAACTTCGAGAGCAGTGTTCCCAATAATCACGGGTATTGTCGGAATATGAATATTAGACATAATTTTTGTCTTGTAATATTTTCATCTTGACCTGTTAGGAAACTCTTGAGATCATTGAGCATGATGTTCAAAGCTTCCAGCGATTCCCGCCATAATGACTATTTCGTCGGCAAGTCGAAGGTGAGAGATGTGTTCACCGTTGATGTTGATGCCATAACCCTTCCAGTTCAAGAGCTTGAACACATCCTCCATTGCAGTGGTAAAGGTTCCGGGGAAATTACGTCACCCTGTCTTTCACCCTTCTGCAACTGGATTGATCTCGTACTCTCGTCCTGTACTCGGATTGACATAGTGGCTTTGCTGTACAATCACCTTCAACAATTCGATATAGCGATAGTCGATTTAGCACCGCTGTAGACTCTGTAATACCGCCCATGTCTCAACTGAATTGAAGGGTTTTTCACAGTCATCATACACAAGGCATAACGGTTGAATATACTCCTCAGTCTTCTGTATAATTTGGCGAACTATATGTATTTGATCTATGGTACTAAAGCCTTTACGGAAACCAGCTTTTTCGGGAGGCTGGAAGTCTTCAAACCTACGTGCAAAACAATTCGTAATGACCCCCGAAAACAACTTATAAACGTGGTTTAGGAAGGATATGGGGCGGTAGTTCTTCAATAGGGCCTTATCGCCTTTTTTGAAGAAGAACACCACCATTTATTTTCTCTCCATACTACTGGTATTGTACCTAGAGCATAAATCTCGGAATATCGCAATATTGGAATCTCGGCACCGTGCATAAGGACTTCTTTTTATAAAGCTGGCAGGTGAGGTGATACTTCTGAGCTATCGCTGTCAAATATACTAATAAACATAATTGCATTTTTGAGCAATGAGGATCATTTACGTTCAAAAGTATCCTTTGTCCTTCTCCACTAATTGAACTATCTCCCTGCCAAATTGTATTTAAATCTGTTCAGTGGTTAAGCCGTGAAAAGGTTACAAACTGACAAATATCCAGAGTTGCGTGGTGGCCGAATTATAACGTCAACGTTAATTTACAAGCGGGAGCGAGCGTATTAATTAAGCTGTTTTTAAAACTACCTACCTTGTTGGACAACTTCGTCATTTATTGATGGATATTAATAATTTAAAAAACATTATGCTCAAAAAGGTTATGTGCATCCTATGTAGTAATAAAAAAGTTATCATTTTGTTATGTGAATGATCCTTATTGCAGGCATCTAACTCAAAAAGCTATTTTGACCCATATAATATAAAATTTCCCGCCTCATGCTAAGCATCCACCTTAAGGAAGTATTATATAATATTATGGAAAAAAGTTATTCCAATTTTATTACTTTTATTGATATAAAACTGTGCCTGGCTCACTGATTGGCTGAAAAAACTAAGCTACCGGTGGTTAGGGTTGCAGAAACAAGAACCTCCTCACAATGCGAGCTGTATCGAGGAATACTGCCGAGAGCCGAGAGGCTTTCGGCCGTCAGGCCATTGGCCGTTACGACAATCGCCACAATGATAGCCGAGCTCACTACTAGTAATTGTAAATATACGATGGCTTCACATTCCAACTAATCAGTCCAGTAAGTACTAGAAACTTAGTCAACGTAAGATGTGTAATATTTTCCTTACTGTTCTAATTTTACTGTGCAATTGTCATTTGACGACTACGCGAGTGGACCACAATAATACAATGAATATAAAAGTTTACCGGCTCGACTCGATGACTACAGATGACTCGATGACCGCATTAGAGGCAGTCATGCCCGCCCCGACTTCGGGGCACCTACTGTTACCAGTATCAGTCAACCTAACTTTTATACCTTTTCTTTGATCTCAAAATAAACAATATTGAATGAGGTATTATTTAATCAGGTAACTAACTAAATAGGTAATTGCTCATTAAAAATAATATATATTGCTGATTTTTCATTTCGCATTATTTGATAAAAAAAAAATAAAAAAAAACATTTTCCGGGATTTGAATCATCACCTCCTTCAGGCACATAAATACCCCGCGCCTTAGCCCCCTAGGCTACCCTAACCATACCTTTCATATACGAAAATAAGAATTAGTCTCTGTCAGTACCACGACATGCCTCGGTGACAATTATCAAAAGCATCAATCATAACAGATTTTATTTTATATATTTTTATTTATAACAAGCAAATAATAGGCTCAATTGCCTTAATTTGACTAGCATGCATTTTCCAGTGCCTTCTAAAGATAATTTGATATGATTTTTTACTAATTTGAGAGGGTTTTATGTATGTGAAAATTCTGAAAAAAAATGACACAGGTCCGTCTAGCAACGCGGATCGCCACGGAATGCGAGTGAGCGCGAAGCAAAATACGCGAGTTGCAGGACAATAGAGTGCGGTATGATGTTCATGGTGCTCAGATTAATTTGCCGTAAGCGACTTTTTTTAAAATCATTATTATGAAAAACTGAATCGCAAATTCAAAAAACTAAATCGGGCGTTTATTTGCTTATGATATGTACTCTATTGATGAAAAAAATCGTATTAAAATACCTTCAGGCGCTGGATATATTTGGGAATTTCTTGATTTTCAGAGGTATGTTTGGCATTTTTTTTTATCGAGGCTTTTAATTGAAATCGTGTTTTCGGCTCGGGCGATGTGTTTGTTATATCCTTAAGTATCATATATTTCAATTTCAATACCATAGAGCTAGCAGGTTTCATATAATTTGGGCTGCAATGTAGAGACTTTTGCCCATTTCTGCCTCTTAATGTCATTGTTATTTTTTTAACCGCGAGCCAAAGTATGAAAGCAATTTAAATATGGACGATCGGGCTGGCTGACGGGCCGGTTGGTGTGGGGCTTATATACCCTTATAATATCAAGTCTCTGGTCGTGACTTCGATTCCTATTCAAGACGTGGATGAACACGTCTGGTTGTTCTGTGTCTGGGCATAAAAAAAACAATTTGAGGCAGGTTTTTTAAATGGTAAGGTCTAGCAGAGTAACTTTACTCTCGCTTGACTGTTCACACTTAGACTACATCAGAATTGCCACACCGAGGCTGGAGACCGTTGAGATATACGCCGAAGGGTACTCAGTATGTTTACAGGCCGATGGTATCTGATAATTGTGACAATATTTGTTCAAGCCACTTACCAACGCAGGTCAAGTTAATTGGCAAAGGTGCGGTTCAAATTAACCATCTAGTTTGTGATTAGATCGAAGGTTTAGTGGATAAGTTGAAGAGATTTCAAGTGGATATTGTTAGTTTGAAATAGGGACTTTCTTCTGTATAATATTCATTTCATGCGCAAAGAAATACGGTAATATTCTGTCGATCAAATTAGTGCAGTTAGTAAACGGGGTTATAGCATCAAATTAAAAAGAACTTTCCAAATAATACTCAAAGTATTTAGATCTAAGACAGTTTCATTCTCTAGAATAAATCTTGCGAATGATATATTTTCTTCCCCTAAAAGAAATACATCTCGTAAACGGACTATTTCCAAAAGATCCGGTAGAGAGCACTCTGCGAGTAGGACGCACGCATTCCGTCAGATTTAAGACCTCCTTGGCCCAAACGGGCGAGGTGAAAACTACACCTAAGTTCAGATTAACAATCGGCCCGGGCAAAGGGCTCGTTGGCCCGTCAAAGGGCAAGACCTGACCAATATATTCCCCTGGAAAGACCAAGTAAGCTGTGCAGTGACTTGAAAGTATGTACGTAGGAATGACATGATAAATTGATAGGTAGTATCAAAAACGCAATCGAAATTAATCTATAAAAGTACACCTATGCACCACTAAGATTGATGTATTGTAAAGCCATCTCTACTTTTTAGTACGTGTTTTTGAAATGAACAATTACTTGACTTTTTAGATAACAGGTTTTCAAAACCCGACTCAGACAAATCTGCTGCTGATTTGTTTTGAAATTTTACGTTTACTGTAAGGATTTACTATGAATGAGTAAAGTACAGAACTTGCTCTCTGCAAAAATTGGTTAAGCCAGTTACCTCAAGGTTCTGGGAAGCAGAGAAATCACTGTCACCGAAGGGTAATATTGATGACCATACGAGTATAACTAAGGTATCAGTAGGGTTCCTCCTTACAGAACCCTGAGCTCCTTAACACCTCGCTTATAAATACAAGTGCGCAATAACAATCACTTCTAGCGCCCATAAAATCCCAAATCCGGGGCAGCCGACTGGTCACTATAAATCGGCCAATGAGATGTAGTGATTTAATCGGAAACCTCAGGGTCCCTCAGGAAGCCCATTAAATCGTATGGTCAGGGGATAATTAATTCTGCGGTAACGTTTCAAGTGAGATTAATGGCGGTCTTGGTAATCGAGAGCTATTTTCAATGGCCTTTCGTGTTTGTAACATGTTTATTGTTACGTTTTGTTGATGTTATTAATGATTTCGGCGATTGGTTTGGGGGTTTTGAAGTACTTAATTGGGTTGAAAAGAAGGGTTAAAAGTATTTGTTGCAAAAAAAGTCAACAGCATCTGATATATGTGATGAGCAAACCTAGTACAGTACTAGGTTGTTGGCAACCCTTGAGTGATCTCCCGTGTGTTGCAAGCGTTCATATATGTATAAACGTGTCACACATTTCAACGATAAGCTGGCACCAGATGGTGGAAAAGAAATCAATTTTCTTTAAATTACAAAAGAAAAATTGTAATCCTTCGAAAATTAACATATACCATGACCACAGATTTTAATCGACTTAAAAAAAAGGAGATTATCAATTCGACATGCAATATTCACATATGATAATCTATTAGGTCTTCCAAACAAATATACAAAATTTTATAGGTGTATGTATGTATGTATGTTTGTCTGTATGTTTGTATGTATGTATGATTGTCCACGCATATCTCCGAAGATATTAATCGGATTGTAACCATTTTTTTTATTGGTTTACATTTACTTCAACTTAGAAAACAGTGCCAGTTTCATCGAAATTGGTTCAGGACGGCTTGGCTTATTGATACGAGCTACGGGTGTGGTGTCAAAGGAAAAACATCTCAAAACCTTGATAAAATTCTAGTTCATTTAAGAAAAACTAAAACCGGCCAAGTGCGAGTCGGACTCGCACACGGAGGGTTCCGTGTAATATTAACTAACTCAACTTTGGTATGAAAAAACAAAACGCCAAAAATATTGAATGAAAGGTAAATTATGGTTTACGATTTATGACCTATTAAAAAAAAAACTACTTACTAGATCTCGTTCAAACCAATTTTCGGTGGAAGTTTGCATGGTAATGTACATCATAAATTTTTTTTAGTTTTATCATTCTCTTATTTTAGAAGTTACAGGGGGGGGGGGACACACATTTTACCACTTTTGGGAGTGTCTCTCGCGCAAACTATTCAGTTTTGAAAAAAAAAAAATTAGGAACCTCAATATCATTTTTGAAGACCTATCCATAGATAACCCACACGTATGGGTTTGATGAAAAAATTTTTTTTTTGAGTTTCAGTTCTAAGTTTGGGGAACCCTCAAAATGTATTGTCTTTTTTCTATTTTTGTGTGAAAATCTTAATGCGGTTCACAGAATACATCTACTTACCAAGTTTCAACAGTATAGTTCTTATAGATTCGGAAAAAAGTGGCTGTGACATACGGACGGACAGACAGACAGACATCCATAAGGGTTCCGTTTTTTGCCATTTGGCTACGGAACCCTAAAAACGACGACAAACCTAGATTTGCTTTAAACCATGTTTTCTAATAAGGGGGAAACAGTAGACAAAAGATTTACCGACACATTAGAATATACATTAAATTACATAAATACCTGGACGAGACTGGCTCCTGAGATACAGGCAACCCCTAGTTTAGGAGTCACCTCTAAACTGTAAACTTGTGTAACAATAAATACTTATTACTTATTATTACCTGATTAAATGTTGTAACTGATGTGTTAATATGGTACTTACCTGAAAAATAAAGTATAAGAATAAATAACTAATATCAAATATAGGTGTATGCTTAAGGGTCCGTTTGCACAGACCGGCTCAGAGGAGAGCAAATTTTTATCGCAATTAAAATAGAGCTTTAAGTAGGTAATTGAAGTACGGTTTATTTTTACATTTCACTTCTTTTGTTAGCGCGTGAGGTCAGCTCTTCAGCATTCAATGTAAAATAAACCTTATTTCAATGACCCCAAATTCTATTGCATATCAAAATATGCTCTTCTCTGTGGTCTGTGTGAATGGACCCAAGCAGACAGAGTCCTTGCCCTGCTCTAGCAGAACAGTGCGAGTTACACTTTGAAGCAGATCTGGGTACTTAATCTGATCACTAAGTTTTCTTCAATTAATAACATCATCTGTTATACCCTAACACACACAATCTTAGTTAAAGAGTATGCCTATATAAAACTAAACAAATACCCATTCACATGCTATTATACAAGCTTTTATTTAGTTTCACCTGTCCGGTGTCTGTAATCGAATCTTGCAAGTTAAATTTGACCCTTTTCCCAGTGTCTGATTGAGCTGAAATTTGGTATACATTAGTATATTGGATGACAATGCAAGTACAGACAACAAAAAGTACTGTCACCGTAAAAAGCGAGTATTAAATTATAATTTTTTACAAAAACATGTTTGCAAAATAGTTAAGGATTACACCTACTATTGTTTTTTGTTTCAATAAAATAAAATAAAGGTTTGATTTTGAATTTTGACACATGCAATCATTGACTTTTAGAGTAATTAATTTTTAAGCATAATAATATTATAGCCCATGGATGAGTGAATAGTAACATTAATTATGGATCTTAATAGGGCCTAAAATGATTACTTTTATTTATTATGATTTCATAATATTCTCCATAATCTACAAAACTCCGGTCTACTACAGCATTTGATTGAGTTTGCCGTCCATTTCAAAATCATAAATTAATGTAAAAGCACCTGCACTAATACTAGATTATTATCTTCAACTTTCAACCGTCATAATCATCATAAAACATGATCCAAAATAAACATTACAATATTTCCTAATTCATAATGTAAGTATTGGTTACAGACTGAGGCAAACTTATTGGCGGCTGTGATATTAGGCATGGAACGCTGCACAGAAGCGAAACTGAAGATATGCGGTAGATTCGAGATGACTGTACCTGCGCAAAGCCGGCTCGTAGCGCACTTCACAGCCGCCATTAAGTTTCGGATTAGTTCGGATTCTACGAAGTTCATAAACATTATGAAAACTGAGCCAATAACAACTCAAAAGATGCTGAACCAGTAGCTTTATTCTCAAGCATAACTCAATGTTATTATTATCTTTTTTGTATTTCAGAAATTTACTTTTTAAATTGTTAAGATAATCTAGGCGCTGGCGCAACACACTAAAAACCTTAGTTAGCATGTTACCTCTAATTTAAATGAAGACATAATGTATTTCCATACCTACCATTGCATAAGCAGAAGCTTCATATTTTCACAGTAAATGTATGTTACCAACAATTGAGTGTAAAAATTGGCACTCATTTTACTTTATAGACATTATTTAGTCAAGCTTTAAAAAGGTAATTACACTATTAAACTATAATAGACAATAGCATCAACAAATTCTTTTCAAATACGATTTGTATTTATAAAAACATGACAACATAACCTCAAAATTACATATTTACATTCATGCCGGTATCTTTGTAATTGGACTTCAGAATCGATTACAAAGTACAGATAAGGGAGTAAATTACCTGGTAAGGGGTCTCATCACCGTGTTCTTCCAGTTGTTTGAGGTTCAAACTCAATAAACAGTTTTCAATGGAGTTCCAAACATACAACACATCGTCCTTCAATTCAAGTAAATTACGCAACTTTCCACTAGGATTTTCACTCAAGCCATCTTTTAAAAGTGTAAATATTTTATGGTTAGCCAATTTAACATCGTACAAACGCGAATCCATTGCGAAATAATTAGAATAATCTTTTTGTTTTGGCAATCAAACCAACGAACAATTTTTTGTTTGACACTTTTGACAGTGACAGTCTGACAGTTCGTATCGCGGTATTTTAGTTGCGTTTCGATATTGCATTTACCAAGTTCATGAACATATTTAAAAAAAAGTTTTAAAAATTATAGCATATTGGTCATCATTAGTTCGACTCTTTCAATCTAGGTTAATCTAATGACTGAGGGCCATTATCCCTTGTTCCTTCAAATCTACTCTATGAAAATGTACAACATTATATTCCACGGTGGAGTATAATGTTAGGCATGCGGATCTTGTCAGATAAGGTAACAGAAAAGATAGAAGGTATAGTTCCACAAACTTATCTGACTCGGTGAGAGAGTCGCTGTTATCGCATTTGGTGGAGCAAACAACCAATGAACGTAGCGTTTATATTCTCTTTGACCAACGGCGATTGACATTTCAAAATGGCGTCGTTAGTTCCCACAGACCATTCTGCGTGCATTGGTCTAATAGGCTGTCCAAATAATCTTTTGCATCCAGATCCAGCATAAAGTTCCTACGGCATAATTTCGGTTAGAGGGCGTCCATAAAGTACGTGAGGCGATTTTGGCGATTTTTCGCCCCCTCGCCCCTCTTGGTGAGATGTAGTGAGATTCGTCCCCCTCCCCTCTGCACTATTCTCAGTGACATTTTTCAATCCCTATGCGTATTTGTGTGTAAATACGTTAATCAGTGCTTGTTCGCGTCGGATTTATTCAAAAACAACACAATTTTTTTTTTTTTTAGAACTCATAGTTAAAATATCGAACAATAAAATACCCTCAAACGCCTCACGTAATTAATGGACGCCCCCTTAAAATTGAATTATATCCTAGAATATTCGCCTCCTTATTTCATTTCGCACTACCTATTGACTATTTTAGGAGCCATGGAAGTGAAATCGTGGAGTTTCCATTGGACACGTTAAAGTTTGGTGTTTAGCGTTATTTTACGTATTATATTTTTCAATGGCCAGTAATGTGGTATCTGGGTATTCATTTAAAATTAGAACCGTTTTTTAATATACTTATCACAGGATATAGAATCAGCTTTATCCGAGCGATTGAATAGGTAATCCAATCTAGGTTGATTTACTTATTATAACCAAAGCCGAAAGACAAATGTTCACAATCACATTAACGGCAAAGGAATTAATTTGGCAGGCCTATTGTTTTTGAAGGCAGGGCAGAAATGTTTGATTGCAACTGCTGTTTATATGTGCAACGCACCGCGCGTTCACACACTCCGGTTTAGGCAGGTCGCAAGTTCGATTCCTACATGCACATCTCCGACCCATTAAAAGTAGATATCTATTACCAACCGTACAGTTATTTTTATATACCTAACTTAATGTAACTTTAAAATATACAGTCTTTCAAGTAATCGACTAATGCTCAAAGAACACGCACGCACACTACGTCCAGGTGTGCAAGTTGTGCTCTCGCTGAGACAACACACGGGCTGTATTTCACTTTGATTCGGAATGGTATCACGTAATTTCATCTCCCCGAGCGCGGACGGAGCGTTTCTTATAAATAAAACAACGTATAGGCAGCGATAAATTTTGTTTTCCAACAATTTTGTACGTGAACATCTTTGTGTAATTTAATTTCATGTGTTTTAAAGCTTACGAAATTGCCACTGGCATTGAATGAGTGTGTATCGTTAGTTGGATTGTAGACGTGCGTGATTTTGCTATTATATTATTGTAGGAGTTAAGAAAAATATTATTTTATTTCATCGAAGTACCTTTTTACCTTTCAATACTTATGATCTAATGCAAAGTATTCAAATTAACTCTCAAGTAACTTATTTCCGTGCTTCGGAAGGCACGTAAAGGCGCTGCTAATACTTACTTACCTAATTGTGGTGTAATTACACCCAGACTCGGGACATGCAGATGCAGATATGTTCATGTACACAAGATGCATGTCCTAGATGGGAATCGAACACACGACCTGCGGTGTGATAGGTGGAAACTTAACCAACCACGCCAATCTATCTTATCATTAACCACGACGGGCAGTTGGTTAAGATACCACCTATCGCGTCGCACGTCGTGGGTTCGATTCCCACACGGGATATGCATTTGTGCGGATGAACATGTCTGTATGTCCTGAGTGAGAGTGTGAGACAAACAAAAAGTATATTTGTAGTATATTTGGTTTTCCCATTGGAGTACAGCATGGGGTTCTTCAAAAAGGGTGTGAAGAGATTTCTTCAGGGTCGGCAACGCGCGAGTGATGCCCCTGGTGTTGCAAGCGTCCATAGGCTACGGTAAGTACTTACCATAAGGCGGGCCGTATGCTTGTTTGCCACCTTAGTGGTACAAAAAAAAAACCACAGTTATCTGGTTTCCATAGTACAAGCTCTGCTTGGTTTGGGATCAGATGACCATGTGTGAGGAATGTCCCTAGATATTTATTTTTATTAAGAAACAGACAGACGGCCCACCTGATGGTAAGTGGTCACCGCCAACATGGACATTGGCAATACCAGGAGGATTGCCGATGTGTTACCGACCTAGAACAGCTCTTTTTACGCCTTTCAGAGCGTAGCGTTTATTCCCTCAATGAGCAGCTCGACTGGAGTACCTTCACCGTACAGAATACCGCAACCAAATAACTTTATGTTGTGTTCCTGCGCGTGAGTAAGGTCGCCAGAGCTCACTGGAGAGTGGGGAAGGGTCGGTAACGCGTGAGTGATGCCTCGTGTGTTGCAAGCTCCATAGGGCTACGGTAACCGCTTACCATCAGGTGCACCGTAAGCTTGATTACCAACTTAGTCGTATAAAAAACCTAGCGCTGAAGGGATACCGTAGGGAGGTCATTTCACATCCTAATGGTCCGCAGTAGGAACGTCCGACTGAAGCATAGTGTAGACGAAGCCAGCTTGACGTTACTGACCTCGAAACTGGACATCACTCGCAATTTCGACACCGAGGATCCCGACACTCTTTGAGATGAAGAGAGTATCTAAAGAGTAAAGCAATTAAGGCCGCAACCAACTACCGCTTTCGCCACAACTACACAAACAATTCTTAAACAAACAAAGATCAATGTCAAAACATCGCAACCTGAATAAAATATAAGCCGCTAGAGTGGCTGACTCCTCGCGATGCGAGTATAATGCTATTGATAAATTTACCAACGCCTCTCACATGATATTAGGGGGTGGCGATGTGCCACCCCGCGGCCCGATCTATTATTATGCTAGGCAGGTCGCGACGAATGAAATGTTTAGGGTTACCAATGGTCGGTTCTAGTTTATATGGACCATCGGAAATTTTGATTTAAGGCGCTTTTCATATTCAGACTACTGCTAATGTAAAGTAATTACTGGAGTAAATTAAGAAGTCCTAACTAATCCAAATAATTTTAATAGGTGTTTATTAACTTATTCATAGAAAATATGTATATCATATTAATTGAATGGTCAGTTAACCTGTTCATTTTAATAAAGATCCTATCATAAATTTTGAATACATACTAGTGAAACAAATATCACACTTTGGCGAGGTCCATAAAAACTTGAGTGTGTCAACCCTACGGCAGAAGCCCGCCGGGACGGCACCGATGACTTGTCATTAATAACGACGGCGGAAATGTATCAAAAGGTGACGTGTGTCCCTTCGTCTGTCTCGGCCTTTATTTATGATACGAACAAACAATATTTATTTGTGCACATACATATTTGTGGAGCATTAGCGCGGATGTGTGACCTGCAGAAGGCACTTTATTAGCTGCTATACTTGGCTAAAGCTATCAATAAAATGCAATAGTTAAAATATGTGGCTTGGCCGTTTCGCTTCTACAAGAACATTGTATAACAGAAAAGTAATGAACAGGGAAAAAGTGATTCACCTTACCCCATGTGACGGTAGCGAAACGGCCAGCCACATATTTTGACTAAGGTGTAGAGTTTGTGAAGTTAGGGCTTGTAGAGTTAGGGCATGTAGAGTTATATATATATATATATATATATATATATATATATATAAGCTTGGCTCTACATGAGATCTGATCTTTTTGACAGTGCCAGCCATATGGTCTCGCATTGGCAAATTTTACATGAAAATGTTTTGGGTGGGATATTATATTCGTTGTAAGTATGCAAGATGTGAAGCGCTCATGGTGTAGCTTGATAGCCGTTCTTAATCGATAGGTAAAGTTAAGCTTTCACCGGTGTGGATAGGTGACCGTCTAGTGGTATTTCAACTCAAGCGTTTTCCGTGCTTTGAAAGGCACGTAAAACCGTTGGTCCCGATAAACGTTAAGCTAGTTGGAGCCCTCCTAGACGGGTTGAAAACTCCAATAGTAGCCTATCTCCAGCACCGCAGTAAGCATACATGGTGGAATCTGCCCATTCCCTTTCACCCTCATTTGTGAAAGGACGCCTGTGCAAGATTATAGGCTGATGATATAATGATAATGCAAGATGTATTTTAATCCTTTGACTGTTTGACGAACCGCGCGGGCGAGGAAAACAATAGAAATCTATTGTTATTTTTTAACCGCAAGTCAAGGGATATGTACTAGGTACATATTCTTCCTGTAGGCTGGCATTCAGTTTTTACTGCCGCCTATGGACTTTTGCAATCCCGATGGATGAATTACCGATGTGTTGTAGAACCAAGATAGTATATACAGCGCAACTGTAACATAATGTAAAATTGGAATTATGTAGACTGGATCCCACAAAGGGAGCGGGAACGGATAACATTCCACCATATTTTCTCAAACGAACGGCTAATACAATTTGTTTTCCTATACAGCATATATTTAACCAATGTTTACTTGAGGGTGTTTGCCCCCATATTTGGAAAATTGCTCGAATTGTTCCTGTGCATAAGGGAGGATGCAAAAAAGATGTAGATAATTATCGCCCTATCTCAATTTTATCCACTCTGTCGAAACTACTCGAGAGGCTTATACACAATGCCGTTTATCCTAGCTTACATAATATTATCAACCCTCATCAACATGGTTTTGTTCGGCGTCGTTCCACAGTTACAAATTTAATAGTTTATACAACAGAAATTTTCAAGAATCTAGACAAGAATAAGCAAACAGACAGTGTGTATACTGATTTTCGGAAAGCTTTCGATAGAGTGGATCATAAAATTCTCCTAGATAAGATTGCTTTCAACGGTATTCGTGGTAATCTGTGGCGTTGGTTCAAGTCATACATTACAAATCGTTGCCAGAAGGTGGTTATCAATGGCTATGAATCAGACTTATTTCCTATCAGCTCAGGCGTCCCTCAGGGCTCAATACTAGGTCCGTTACTTTTTATTTTGTATATAAATGATATAGACAATTGCTTTAAATTCTGTAAATTCTTATTATATGCCGATGACCTAAAGATTTTTCATTCAATTAATACATATCAGGACCACCTAAGTTTTCAATGTGACCTTGACCGCTTCACGGCCTACTGTGAGGATAATAAACTTGCGCTAAGTATTAATAAGTGCAAATCGATAGTTTTTACTCGTAAAAGAAAAGTTAGTGAGTTTACATATGCACTCTGCAACACTAACCTGGATAAAGTTCAAGTTATTAAGGATCTAGGCATTACATTAGATAGTAAGTTAACCTTAGATATACACATACAAAATATTATTGCCCGTGGGTTTAAAATGTACAATTTTGTTATAAGATCCTCCGTTCATTTTAAAAATGAATCAACATATCAATTGTTATATAAGTCACTGGTTCGATCACAGTTGGAATACGCTGTTTCAGTATGGAACCCACATTATAAATGTTACAGTAAAGACATTGAAAGAGTCCAAAAGAAATTTTTACGCTGCATGCATTTTAAATGTTGTCATAGTATCATACCTTATGAAGAGCTGCTAAAAAAATATAATTTATTAGATTTAAAATCGAGGAGACTGCATCTGGATGTAATGCTTCTATATGACCTCTGTCATAACCGATATGACTGTCCTGAGTTGGTTGATGAGCTTCGTTATAAAGTACCTCACAGAACTCAATCACGCAACTATCACAAATTGTTTGCCGTTGCAACCTGTCGTACCAACACCGGTCAACGATCACCATTACATCGTATGACAAGTTCCTATAATGATCATTTCAATAACATAGACATATTCCAGGAAAGTGTAGGTTGCTTTAGGAGGTCTGTTTTGGATCTGCTAACGAACAGTAATAGCGATCCATCATTACCTTAATATTGTCTTGGTATTCCTTCTTATTAATTTATATCTTTGATTACTTTTTATTATTATTTTTATTTTTTGTCTACATGTATGCTTCTTGAAGCTGCTTTGCTTTGCTATTGTATTATACTCTTGACCTCTTGTGCAGGATTTTGGAAGTTTTCATCTATTATTACAGATTGAATTACCTATATATGAATAATGTTAAGCTTGCATTATATGCTCCTTATCGTTGTTACTTACTTTATTTCTTTGTTATGTTAATATTTTGATCATCACTTGTAACTTTAATTTTTCTATTTAACTCTTACATGTTTAACTCAACTTACGTTTTATGCCTAAGTCTTTAATGTAACTTGTGGTTAACGCGGTTGGTGTCACATTTGTTAAGTTTTTTAGTTAAAACATTTATTTATAATTTTAGTGTGTACACTGTTTGTTGATCCTTGAAAACAAATAAAAAAAAAAAAAAAAAAAAAACTGGCTCTCAAGTGCAGGTCGGAACATACCGCGGTAGGTGCTGGGCGACAGATTTGAGGGTGGTAGCCCGCCAGGCAGGAGGTAGGTACTAGAAATACCTTAAATATTATATTGACCTGGCTCATCATTTCACATTTAAAAAATAAGACTTGCTGAGTTTCTTGCCGCAGTCTTCTCAGTTCAAGTAGTATTTGGAACCGGTGTAGAGTCATTTTGTAACTGCCTTATCAGGGCCTAAATTGAATAAATCTTTTTTTGTTTTGTTTTTTAATTTTGTGTAAGTTTTTTAAGTTTTCTAAATTATTTTTAAAATTCTATATCTCTAGGTCTTGGGAAAATACCGACATAATATTGGGATATTATTATGAATTCTCTTAGTACCTACTCGTATGTAAAATTTGAATTTTATTATCCTTGCATTAAAGATACTATGAATTAATTGCATCACATAATTGACTTCCGCTATCGCTTTTATAAAAACACTAACTGTCCCCCGCGTGATCACCTGCGTTCGAGGGACAATAAGTAGCCTGTGTCCTCCATACCATAGGTTGTACGTAGTATTTATATACTCTGAGCCATAGGCTATCTGCAAGCCAAACATCGCGCTCGGTTCGAAAACGTAACAAACATACTTACTTACCTACGCATTTTTATGATACTAGTTAGGAGAGTTCTTTTTCATTTGCAGGATTCGATTCCCGGTTCAGCCAAGCAATTTTTCTAATATCTACATGAATCCAGTTATATTCCTATTTCCAATATTTGCAGTACTTTCCGTACGTGTGGCATAGCTGTGACGCTCCTGTAAATATATTTGATCGGTAATGAATGTATTCTAGAAAAGGTTTCTGGATGTTTCATACATGCGTACACTTATTGGATTCCACACACTTATAATACCTACTCAAGGTGAATACAGACAAGATTATTTTTTAACATGTTTGTGTTAATTATCTGTGGTAATAAAAAACATGTCACGTAGTTTTTTTTTTCAAAACAAAGCAAGCCAAAGTCATTGATTCCGTAGACTTTGCCCTAGGACTAAAAATCACATCCAAAATATCGTCAAAGAAAAAATAAGTTAAGGTGAAGTCACGTCAGCCGCCATAGGGTAGCACAGCCGTATCACGTCACAACTATCTGTCACGTACGAAATATGGGTATACAATTTACACAATATCGTCATATGTCAGGAGTGTCAGAGGTTCTCCCGAGACGTCTACCCCAATTACCGTTAGAATTGTTTCATAGTACGCTATCTATTACTTTTCTCCGTTCGACTTGGGAATTTGTGACGAGGATGGTAAAAAAATGTGGTGTTTCTTATGGGGTAGTATCAACTGTTATAATTATGATGATTTATTGATGTTCTATGGTGAACATTGTTTATTGTAATTATTTTTGATCTTGCTTTTGACGGCATTTCGCACGGTCGAATGGTACTTTGTAACCGCTCAGCTATCTACCAATCTCAAGTTAAAATCTACTTTTGTGTTTCGTTAGCCACACTTGAGAGCTTTCTTTCACACATTTTTTGTGTGCTTGCCACCTTCGGGCACATCATTACTTTCCAAGTTAAAATTGTGGTTACTATACATTTATTTAGTAAAAAATAATGTTTTTACTATTTATCGGCCTGTGTTTGACCATAATCTCACCATAGTAAGTGATGATGTGGCCAAAGGTGGTAAGCACATAAAGCCTAGAAGAAACTGGATCTCTAGTGCAGCTGTCAGAACACACCGATAGGTGCTTGGCGACAGATTTTCAACTTGAGGGTGGTAGCCAGCCAGGTAGTACCCTACCATCGAGCTACGGTTTCCTCACGATATTTTTCTTTACCGAAAGCTCAAGCTCATTGTATGATTTGAACCCGCGACCTTCGTATCGGCATCCGACGACACTATCACTGAGCTATCATTAACCTGAAAATGATAAAAAATTTCTTTTTTAAATTCCCTTCCTTCCTTATCAATATCCTTTGGAATTACTATCTTTCTCCAAATACCTACTTAATTCAAGCATCATTTAAATACACATCCGTCTCAACTCATACAAGAAATCGTGGGCCGTAACCTTTGCTCTTAAATTTACTATCACCGTCGGTGTACCCTCACAAAACAGAACCAATACAGTCCGCCTATAAATCCACCAGGACGTCCGAAACACTTCAACTGTCTTAACCGACTACTACCGTGCGATGTGGGCGTCCCTTGGAATATTTGCACTTGGATAGGATGTTACTATAGCTGATACTGGATTTAATGTATATTTACAACTAGACCTTTCTTTCACGGAGGATGGTGCTTAGCAGATAAGATAAGATAAGATAAGATAATATTTATTTGTTGCAAAAATAATAGTGACAATAGTATTAAGCTAAAATTCTAATTGACAATGGTTAAGTAAAAATCACTATATCAATATTAATAGTACAGCTGGTACTTAAAATAGGATAACCCTGTGCTATAAGTACCAAAAGCAATGCAAGGTCTGTTTACACATACCTTATAAATTAATCAATAAACAACTCTGAGATATAACACTAAATATTCAATTAAACCTTATTTTATTATATTTAGATATTCTGAAATATAGAAATGTTCATTAGCAAGAAAATTATTTAAAATGTACAATATTATAAAAATCCATGTGTCATACGCACCATGCTTTATGGAACAGAATATAGCTGTCTCCTGCAATTCACCCGCGTTTTTGTTTGGAATATAAACTGCGCGGCCCATAAACTATCATTATGCAATCACGTCGATCCGTCCGTAATAGACTTTCTGAGTCAAAACAAGAAAAACCAATACAAGAAAGTACCAAAATAAATGTTGTTGTCAAAAACTCGTTGATTTGTATTATATTAGTAGAGTTGTTGATTTAATTTGTTTGTCTTATTAATTTAAATTGGTTTGAACAGATAACTTATCTCATTTATTGTAAAAATAACCTCAAAGTTTGTAAAAGTCGACATATATTTATAAGTGATAAAAGTGTAGTATTGCATCAATCAAGCAATAGTGCAATATATGCATTTCGCATATTAATTAGGTTACGCGTGCAGCGCATTATGCTTAGTAAGTAAGTTAAATGTAATGATTTATTTTATAGTTTTATACACTTATTATACGACCATCAACTGGACAACATGTGTTTCCTTCTATAAAACCTTAAACCTATCTTCAACCTCAGAGCGCCTAGGGCGCGCTCTACAAAAGTTCTATTATTATAGTGACCTTGAAAAAACGTCTGCTAGTGACATAAAGTACCGACAGTAGCGTCCAAATATTTGCAAGTCATCGTTCAGTTTGTATGACGTAATTGAGATATCGGTGCTGACTATTATTGGAGGAATATGCTTGTTACTGTGTATACAACGCTTATAGACTCAATATTTGGAAGTGACAGACACAATTCTTTGCGTTTTATGTATGATGCCCATGTACGGTATAATAATGATATGCATTTTCGGCCATTCTTATAAAACGATATCTAATGTTCTAATTAAATGGTCACGTAAATTACGTCACTTTGTATGACAATGACAGTGAGGTGATCGCTAAATATGTGATAACTTATACAGTGTTTTAGTTAAATAGCGTATCGTATCGTATAAAATGAATACTTCATTTCGGTTACCAATTAAGTACACGACAAATAAATTCAAAACGATTTATAGTAAGAAATTACAGATGAAATAAACATATTATTTATTTACTCACAAACACAATCATTTTAAATAATGTATTCCAACAGTTTGCTTTTTTTTCAATTTACAAAAATAATTTAAATCAATTCAATATCAAAAATACATTTTTTTTTTTTTTTTATTTATTTAAAGGTTCACCAACATTTGCTTACACTAAACATATAATTATTACAATTGCAAGTATAAGGACTAAGTGTAACAAATACATAACCATTCCTGTACTAAACACAATCTTAAAGACACACCCATATGTTAGCCAAGAAAGGGTTGAGCAAGTGCTACCTGCGGGGGTACCTGTGGGGGGTTGGGGGTGGATTTACACCCCTCATTTGTTTGCGATGACCCCCAAGTACTATCTTGCGAGCGAGTGTCTTGTATCGTCGAGGAGCTTAAGTTCGGCTTACATTATTGTGGTTTTGTCATGCTGGCCATGTTTTAAGCGTGTAGGTATGTAATTGTGAAATTATGTAGTCGTTATGTACCTTTATCAGTTTGTATTGTAATGTAGAGGTCTTGTTTTGTTGATAAACAAATATAGTAATTTATCATATATTTACTTTCAAGCGTATTGGTAATTCTATTGAAGTTTGTATACAATTTTTAATAAACTTGCTTCAATTTAAGAAAAAAAATGTTATATAATGCAATAAAACCGGTGAATGGTTACGGTTTTACTGCTCATTGAATTATTATATATAAAAAAATAGAATGAAGACTCAAAGTAATTATTTCCAAATAAATTATCCCCAATTGACAATACTTACGAAAATCATTTCCTATTGTTTATTTGCGAAAAATCTCGTAAAATACTTTTCACTTTACAGTGACAATAAATATTCAAGTATTGTATAGCCGTTTTAATATTAAGCTCGTTCGCCGATATTTACGCGCGTTCTTAGCACGCCCGGGGCCCGTAACAGGCGCACTTACCCTAATGCTTTTCACCAAGATTGGATGCTTCACCTTAACTGATGTTAATACACTTCTGGTAGAAAGTTGCTGGTTAAACGATAGTAGGTTATGAAGTTTTAAAGATTTGTTTTGTATGTCCTACTATGTGCTCTCCCCGCCTTTCTGGGATTAAAAGAATTGTATGCCCTTCTCCATATAATAGGCTATCCGCATGCTAAATTTCATCGTGATCGGTTCGCCAGTTGAGGCGTGAAAGAGTTCCTTACATACATACAGGTAAGACCCCTCTTACCTGTCTGTATGTTAGAAAATCTTGAGCGTAATAACGCTATGTTGCTGCGACTAAGGTCTCATTAGTCAGATCTCATGGGGGAGGGGGGAAGGGTCGGTAACGCGTGAGTGATGCCTCGTGTGTTGCAAGCGTTCATATGGGTACCGCTTACCATCAGTCGGGCCGTATGCTTGTATAGGCCCGGTTTCAATAATTTACGGACCGGTAAGTTATATTCAAAATTATTTTTTGCTTTTCAGTTTTTTCGGTGGTTTATTTTTTTTGTTAAAATGTTTTTATCATCATAACAAATACTATTTTACTCGTGTTTGAAGCGTTCGTGGTGTAGGTTATACCTAGCATAATGTTGGCAGTGGGATATTATAGGCTGAATGATAATGATAAAATACCATTGGTAAGAAATAATTCAATCAAACGAAAATATATTATGATAGAATAATTTTATTTTCAGATCAGTAAAAATCTGGCCTTGTTTGCCATCTTAGTGGTACAAAATTCAAATAACTCTTCAATCATATTTAATTATTATATTTGAAAATGATAACAAAACCTAAGAATCTATACAATATATAAGAAACTGACTGTCTGCCATATCAACACATAGCTCATAATTAATATCGGTTTCTTATAAAACGTAGAAACTACTAAAAATGGGAAGTGCGTTTCGTAACCTAGTATTTTACGATGTCTGATTTTAACGGACAAATTAATGTAATAAAAATAATACTTTGATGCTAGAGTACAATAAATTTGTATTACGATTATCAAGGTACACCAAAAAACTAATAAAGCTTTCTCTTCATACAAAAACGGTAAAACTCAAACACATAATAAATACACATTAACTTCTCAACCTAGTCGGAACCACTTTATCCATGTTTCACTAAACATCCATTGTCAACAACGAAATTCGCACCAGTAATACTCTTCGCCTTATCACCAGCCAAGAACATGATCGTATCCGCTATCTCTTCAGGCTCCGATATCCTCTCCAGTTGCAGGAACTTCTGCGTATCCTCCCAGGTCCTGCCGCTGTCCTTCAACACGTCAGTTCTGACCGGCCCAGGACTGACGGCATTCACTCTCACACCAGACGACAGCAACTCCAATGCAGCACCACGAGTAAAATGATCCAATCCAGCTTTGGATATACAGTATGCCATGCTTGATGCTAGCCCCATGTACGAAGATCCAAGAGTACTCGATATATTGACGATATTACCTTTGGACTCCACAAGGTATGGTGCAGCTAAGCTTGTTAGATGTAGCACAGCGCGTAGATTAATACTCATACAAGTATCGTATGTTTCTAGTAGCTTTCCATCTAGGATTGATCCGTAATTTAGTATGCCGGCATTATTGACGAGTATATCTAATCTTTTGTAGGTCTCAATGGTTTTTTTAATAATATTTTTTGCGTCTTCGTCTTTGGAGACATCAGCTTTGATCACAAGAGGTTTGTTTCCAGTTTTCTCGCATTGGGCGGCGACGTCATTAAGTCTGGCTTCGTCCCGTCCCACGATTGCCACTTTAGCTCCTTCCTTGGCGAAGAGCTTGGCAGTGGCAGCTCCGATGCCGGAACTGCCTCCAGTTACAAGGACTACTTTATTTTTAAAACTCATGTTTAAACTTCGAACGTTAGAGTGATAATGATAAGTGTTTGTTAGAGCGCGTGCTATTTATACACGATGCGAAAAAGTGATGTCATTCATATGTTCACAGATTCTCACATTTTTCTAACGTACTTGCTTATCATGAATTCGAATCGACGCGTCATTGTTTTGATTTCTATGTACTTTTATCCAGAGTTGTCACCGGTGTTGCCTCGCCTATTCAGGCTTTTCTATTCCTGCAAACGTGTTCCGGACCATTGGGATATGGAATAAGATACCCATTACAGTTTTCCCTCAGCACTACGATATGAGAGTCTTTACAAGGGGTGGTCCAGAGCTCGGCCCTCCGAATGAATTCCTGGCTGCGGCCTTGAATGACGAGGCTGAACATTATCGTGTTCTTTGACACATTATTTAATTTTTTTCTAACAGGGGTCCAAGTCTGCTATTACATTTGTGTTCCAATGAACTCAGTTTCAGAGGTGTCAAAATTGACACATTTTACAGTATTTTTAACTACTGAGATTTTCTATAGTGGCCACCTCTACCAACCTCTCGGTCATAAAAGACGGCACACTATACCAGGCAACCCCTTACGAGGCGTCTGGGACCATCTGCGGTAGGTCACGCCGCCAGAGTACTCGCCCCTGGTACTCAAGAGAAAATGTGAGTCGCACCGTGATCACTCACTACCATTTGTACTGGATAATGGGCAGTCTTATCGCTAAGAAGCGATTTCTTCCAGACAATCATTGATATAGTATATATGTAACGTAGTATGTGTAATATACGGAGTTTCCCCCAATGGCCACCAACCTCCCAAATAGCTATCCCGAACATATTACCGGTCTAAATCTAAATACTCTGTTATTACTGTTATTACTCAACATACTGATACTTAGCGTAGTCTTAGTCTTATTAATATACTAACTTACACGTTTCTTATGTGAATGAACTCTTATTATTATTATACTTATTCTGGTTTATACAGTAATACTTATACCGTCAGTACTATTATCTAATCTGTGCTTATACTAAAATAGGTAAATAGTAACAGCATTCCAGAACCCGCAAATAAATCTGGCAACCAGTCACTGCATGCCTATAATTGATGCGCCGGCGAGTAGATCCATCTCTCGCTACCCGCTCGCGTCTCCGTTCGCGTTCGTCTTCCCGACCGCACATGCTGCTTGTCCATCTCCCGATCCGTGAATATCATGCCACCGGCTAGTGCCACAGTGCCCGTTCGCCTCGCTCGACCGCACATGCTGCTTGTCCGCCTCCCGATCCGTGAATGTCATGTCACCGGCTAGTGCCACAGTGCCCGTTCGCCTCGCTCGACCGCACATGCTGCTTGTCCGCCTCCCGATCCGTGAATGTCATGCCACCGGCTAGCGCCACAGTGCCCGTTCGCCTCGCTCGACCGCACATGCTGCTTGTCCGCCTCCCGATCCGTGAATGTCATGCCACCGGCTAGCGCCACAGTGCCCGTTCTTCTAGCTCGACCGCACATGCTGCTTGTTTGTCTACCTCCCAATCCGTGAATGTCATGCCACCGGCTAGCGCCACAGTGCCCGTTCGCCTCGCTCGACCGCACATGCTGCTTGTTTGTCTACCTCCCAATCCGTGAATGTCATGCCACCGGCTAGCGCCACAGTGCCCGTTCGCCTCGCTCGACCGCACATGCTGCTTGTTTGTCTACCTCCCAATCCGTGAATGTCATGCCACCGGCTAGCGCCACAGTGCCCGTTCGCCTCGCTCGACCGCACATGCTGCTTGTCCGCCTCCCGATCCGTGAATGTCATGCCACCGGCTAGCGCCACAGTGCCCGTTCGTCTCACTTGACCGCACAACTTACCGTACATATAGGCATGTATAACATCGCTTTCGTGACAGTGGGCGCATTATCATCGACCCGTACGAATTGGTGCCCATGGTTTACTCGGAATGGTCTGACAATTTCATCAATAGCGACTGTTTTGTACCTATCTGCTGTGAGCCTTGATACGGGATCAAAGGCGTTCTAGCTACAATCATAATTCCACCCCAAAAGGACACCGATTTGCCCGTTTTGCTGAACGATTCTAGTGGCAGTTCTTTGCCTGTCAGAGTCGCCAGATCTTCTCCAGACACGGACACGTCGGTTATCTGGATGAGTACTGATTCGCGATTCATCAACGAAGAGATAGTTTTGCCGAATGTATTCCTCCTCATCTTCTTAATTTTGCCGGAGCCTGGCCCGCTGAAATCTCCATCGCTGACGTTACCGTGAATTAAAGAGGTGCTCGCCAAGACTCCGTGCTGGTAGTCCGACCTGGTGTAAGCAATCCCGAATGGTCTGAGTGCTAACTTCAAGTCCAGAGGCGGCCCGCACTTCTGCTTTTATTTTAGTGAAGTTGATTGTTGGGTCAAGGGCTGCCAGCAAATTGATATAGCGCTTCCGAGCAGCAGTCAGAACAGTTGGGTGACCACTGTGGGGTCAACTAAATTATCCATGCCGTGGTACCTCTGCAACGTGGCCACAACATAGGATTGCGATATAGCAACTATTCGTGCTATTTCTCTCGTGGAATATCCTTCATCCCTCAAAGTTACAGTCCTTGTTCGTAAAACTTCTGATAATCCTCTTGGTATTTTATTAATAACAACTTTCCTTGAAAAAAATATTATAAACCCGCCGGATTTCTAAATGAGCGTAAGCTTGGATTGACAGTAATAAATTATTTATTCACTCCCACATATAAACAAAAGAACATTTTTTAAAAAAATATAACTAGGTAAGTACATTTAACTGTGGGAGACAGGAGCTCAAACTAGGTTTCCCTGTGCTATGAGTCTCCTGGCTCCCCCTCTTGGTAGGGTCTAGTTAAGTTAGTTAAACATTTTATTATGAGAGTTACTAACACTTCCTATACGTAAGTAAGTGAAACTTTTCGACAGTGCAGTAATATTCACATTAATATAAGTTAATAATATACACGGAATTTCATATTTATTTACTTTGTTAGAAACGACCGCAGGCCACACAACTAATCAAAGAAGATATATTCTGGCTACGAAAAGTGCAAAGTCATGATTGTTTGATAAAACAACTACTAGAAAAATTTGGTCCCGTGCCAGAAATAACTACCGGGATCTCTATCCTTAGACATTCTTCACCGTTATCTGATCCCAAAGTAGAGATTGTACTATGGAAACTAGAATGATATACTTCTTGTCTCTATACAGGGTGTTGTTTTGGTCGGCGACAAGCGACCCAGGAGCGGTAGTACATAATATATATTCCCCAAAAATGGACTTAATTCCATTAAATACTGTAAATATGTTGAGAAATACCATATTCAATTTGAAATAAAATTACCGCAAAGAATGGTTACTAGGCACGTGCACAGACTAGAGCTAGGCGCAAGCCGCCATCGCTCCACCCCTTTACTCCCTCGTACTCCCGTTGAGTATTATGTCTACACTTTAACTTATTACATGATTTTCAAAATTTTAATTTTTTTATTTTTATTATTAAAAAAAAATAAAGTATTTTTTTATATTTTTTTTAGCACCAGTATCATTTGTATTATCGACCCTGAGTCGCTCGTCGCTGACCAAAACAACGACCTGTATAAAAATGAATCCCTATTTCCCTTGGTCACGCCATAACTCGATTTCATCCATGTTATTTTAAAGTTAAATACTCTGGAGAAGATAAGAAAAGAAAATTAAGAAAGTTGCGTAGAAAATTTGAAAATGTAACTAAACGCTAGGGTAGGGTCGGGTATCTCTCGGGTACGCGGGTGAAACCGCGGGGCGTAACTAGTTATTTATACTTTTGAATTAGCGTTATTCAATGAATATTTTCCATAAATAGTTTGCTCAGTATCGCCAGCAGAATCGATCCTCATTAGTTGTATGGCATGTTATTTGGTGATAGCGCACCCAGGGCCGTCTTTAACCTATGAGGGGCATCCAGCGATCGTGGAATCTGCCCAGAGTGCCCAGTGGAAAAAAGGGGCCTGCGCACACCCAGACTCAGAACACACAAACATAACAAATAACAAAGAGATAATTTATGCATAAATATTTTAAATTATTAATTTGAAATTAAATGTTAATCGTTTTTAAATATAGTCTCTCTTTGTTTCGAGCCAATGTTTAGGCCTTATATCTAATATTCGTATTTGAGTAATTTTGAGTATAATAAACTCGAGTTTGACTTCAGTTTCAACACACGGGAAATAAACGCAATATTTCTAAAATGAATCTATAACATTGAATTGGGTAGGTATACCTATCACATTTTTCTTATTTTTTAGTTGCTGTAGCAAAACGAGTAAGGTAGTTATAATTTTGTTACGACCTTAATTGAATAGTAAGCATTTATGTCTCACATAGTTTTTTTTATAAGATTTTACTAGGTATATAGGTATTTTAACATTCGATGTAGCAACAATGTTTTTACAAAAAATTCTTCGGCATAGTAGGTACTTGTACTATTATTTGTTGTGTGGACATAGTAATTACGCGTATATCCAAAAGCATCGATTCCAATTCATGATTACAAGCAACTCCGTTCGTAAAGTGTGAGTAAATCTCTGAGCCTACTCAGGATGACATCACATTTTCACATAGTATATAAATAGCAGGCGTTCTAACAAACACTTATCATTATCGCTCTAACGTTCGAAGCTTAAACATGAGTTTTAAAAATAAAGTAATCCTTGTAACCGGAGGCAGTTCCGGCATCGGAGCTGCCACTGCCAAGCTCTTCGCCAAGGAAGGAGCTAAAGTGGCAATCGTGGGACGAGACGAAGTCAGACTTAATGACGTCGCCGCCCAATGCGAGAAAGCTGGAAACAAACCTCTTGTGATCAAAGCTGATGTCTCGAAAGACGAAGACGCAAAAAATATTATTAAAAAAACCATTGAGACCTATAAAAGATTAGATGTACTCGTCAATAATGCGGGCATACTAAATTACGGATCAATCCTAGATGGAAAGCTACTAGAAACATACGATACTTGTATGAGTATTAATCTACGCGCTGTGCTACATCTAACAAGCTTAGCTGCACCATATCTTGTGGAGTCCAAAGGTAATATCGTCAATATATCTAGTACTCTTGGATCTTCGTACATGGGGCTAGCATCAAGCATGGCATACTGTATATCCAAAGCTGGATTGGATCATTTTACTCGTGGTGCTGCTTTGGAATTGCTGTCGTCTGGTGTGAGAGTGAATGCCGTCAGTCCTGGGCCGGTCAGAACTGACGTGTTGAAGGACAGCGGCAGGACCTGGGAGGATACGCAGAAGTTCCTGCAACTGGAGAGGATATCGGAGCCTGAAGAGATAGCGGATACGATCATGTTCTTGGCTTGTGATAAGGCGAAGAGTATTACTGGTGCTAATTTCGTTGTCGACAATGGATGTTTAGTGAAACATGGATAAAGTTGTTCGGACCAAGTGTTAACAAGTGAATGTTTATTTATTATATTTTGGAGTTTTACATATTGTGTGTAAAGTAAGTTGTTTGTTGATTCTAGCGTAAGCAAAACTCATAACTTTATTATTCAATGAATTATTTTTACTTTTTCTTTTATCAACATTTTTTAAGGAACCTGTGTGAAAAAAAAGATTTCTAGACCGATGTCAGTCTGTCAGTTTCTCTTTCTATATATTGTATAGATTCATAAATGATTATTCGCTTTCTACTATATTCATGATCGAATTGTTATGTTATTATACTGTAATACTTATTACTTCTAAACCTTATCTTGTTTTTTATATTACGTTAAAATTAAAACGCTATTACCTATTACTACAGGTATTACTGAGATCTGAAAATAAAGTTATAACTTTTTTACAACAAATATGTACAAAATACAGTATATATATAGAAAATTTCCTCAAGCCTGCCGCTGCTTCCGATTAACGGCAGGGTTCCCAGAAGGCTGGCAGCGTTTCCTCTTTGGATAGCCAAGCTAACGCGTTGGCGGAAAAAGCTCCCCGCCCGCTGGTTTATTTGTATTTTTTTGTTATATTGTTTGAAACCCATGCAATAGTTTTTTATGATGAGAAAAATACATACCCTGGGCCTCGTGAGCTTAACACCTTCGACATAATATTTTGATCAAACAAATCCTAATTATCCAAAGTATCTTACGATTATTATTTTACATGCTTTCCTCGACTCCAGGACATCAATGTTATCTTGGCGTTTTGCCATCATCACGTGCGATACCGTTCACCTCAAGTAAAGTCGGCACGTTAACGGTAGCAAGGGCCCTTCGGATGACGTCAGGCAGTTGACCAGTCTACTGCTTTGATTGTATGTTATTATTATCATTATCTTAACTATCTCGATTTTTATAATAATATTCTTATAATAGGTAACAGGGGAGAATATAAAGACAAACGATTGCAATTATTTATTCTGAGTTGTACAAAAATCAAATTATCTAAAGGGGTAACAAATTTTATTCTGGTGGTTAAATTCATAAAATCGCAGTCAATCATCAAGATTGAATTATTCGATTATTTCTATACAAATACAAACATAAAAAATATGGTTACAGTGAAGAATCCTTAAATGTTGTGATTTCGTAATATCAAGGGTTAATATAACACTGGATAATGGTGCCGATTCTGTTGTAAATCGCACTAAACTAATTTTAGTCACATCTCATCTCTTTCTTACGAACATTATTGAAAAAGGATAGAACATATTTTAAGTTGTGAAATTAATCTTTGCCGTCTTATTTTGCGTGTATTTAGGCGTAACCGCGATAGATGGCGACTAAAATTATATTGAAAACAAGCATTGGACTAATTTGACACGACAAAATTTCTTATATCCTTTTCTTATGTTCTTTGTTAGAAAGAGACATAGTACATTAAAATAAGTTTAGTTGTGAACAACAGAATCAGGGCCAATATCTACATAAAACCAAATTTAATCTGCAATTTTCACTTCATTAGCTCAACATTCTCCGTCGGAAAATTTGTACCGGTGACACTCTTTGCCTTATCACTCGCCACATACAAGACCAGCTCCGCAATCTCTTCGGGCTCACAAGGTTTCCCCAAGGCTGATACATCTTTTAGCGTCTCTAACGCATTTATCATACCAGCTCCACGAATATTTATAATATCAGTAAGAAAAGGTTGTCTTACGACACATAATGGATCAGATAATAAAACTACTTCTTGACACAGAGATTACATTGTAGAAACGTTTTAACTATTCTAAAATAGATTTAATTACAAAACAAATTTGATAAAAATTTAAAACTATAAAATTTATCATGCAGTGAATAAAAATAATTAAATAAAAAAACATTGTTTTATTGTTGTATAAAAATCTCGCTTATCTGAGTAAAATACCGTTATCGATAACATAGTTTGAACCGGTAATACCTTTAGCCTTGTCACCGGCTAAATAGAGGATCATATCAGCAATTTCTTCCGTGTCTGATAATTTGCCAAGAGCAGTTAAAGGCACCAAGTTTTCTATACCCCCTGGGATACCAGCAACATTGAATATATCAGTTTTAACTGGCCCAGGACTGACAGCATTCACTCTTACTCCATGACTTGCTAAATCGGATGCAACAATACTATTAAAATGATTTAAAGCTGCTTTGGAAACTTTATATGATAGGTAATATGGAGGATTTATACTGACACCATATACGCTGGACACATTTACAATGTTACCTTTAGTTTTAATGAGGTAAGGTGCCACCAAACTCGTAATGAGCATAACAGCTCGCATATTTGTATTCATAATACTGTCGTAAGTTTCCATTACATTGCTGTCTAGAATTCCTGCTTGTGCGATTATTCCCGCGTTATTGACTAAAACATCAATTTTCCCATAAGAGTCGATAGTTTTTTTCACAGCAGTTTTAGCTTCAATATCTTTGGAGACATCTGCTTGTAGAATGAGAGCTTTATTCCCGGTTTTCTCACATTGATCCGCGACATCTTTGAGTCTCTTTTCGTTTCTTCCCACGATGGCTACATTTGCGCCTTCTTTAGCGAAGAAAACAGCTGTTGTTGCTCCTATGCCTCCACTCGCACCAGTTATAAGTACTACTTTATCTTTGAAACTCATGTTTAGAAAACGTCTGCTCTGTGCAAAGATAAGAAAGATACTAAATTAACTAAAATGCTTCTAATATAGTGTAATAATATTATGATTGTATAACAGTTATTACGATAATAGTTGTTAGACAACTCTTTAGGGTTATAAACAAAAAAAAAATATATATAGTTTGTATTTAAATAAAAAAATCTTTGTTCCTTTCTGCGACAATCTAAAAGTCATAGTCTTTTTACTCAAAAACATTATACTCTATAAAGCAAGACAAATATTTATTCATTTAATCCTTTTTCGATTCAACGAATACATACGTCATGTGTTATTGTTTTTTTTTCTATATTGTACCTATAGATTCATAGATAAGTGTTCGCTTTCTTAGGCATATGTGATCTATGTGTTATATTATTATACTGTAATACCTACTTATTTCTACTTAACTTTATCCTTCATGGCATATATTAAATTCAAACGCTATTATAATTTTTTTTATTGAATTGTTTCAAACTCATGCAATAGTTTGTTACGATCGTGTAATTAAAATAGACAGTCATTTAGTGCTCAAAAAGGGAGCCCATGTATCTGTCTATTGAGTTTTACTATATGATATCTGTACATAATTATTTTCTATTATTATATAAAAATACCTGATATAACTGAGTTTACTTTGCAAATCTGAAGGGGTCCCCCATTTGTATTTAAATATCACGATTTTTATCAAACCCTATATAAGTAGGTAACAGGGGAGAAATGAAAGATAGTGAATTGTATATTGTATTATTTTATTGTTAATATATTGTTTATTCTGCGTTACACAAAAAAATGATTATCTGAAGGGGTTACACATTTTATTCTGGAGCTTAAATTCATAAAATGGCATACATTCAACAAACTGAATTACTTAATTGGGTATTTCTATGCAATCTTCACTTCAATAGCTCACCATTCTCTATTGGAAAATTTGTACCGGTGACACTCTTTGCCTTATCACTTGCTACATACAAGACCAGCTCCGCAATCTCTTCGGGCTCACAAGCTTTTCCCAAAGCCGAAACATCTTTTAGCGTCTCTAATGCATTCGTCATACCAGCGCCAAGAAATATATCAGTCTTAGTTATACCCGGACTGATTGTATTCACTCTGACACCAGATGGTGCCAGTTCCAAAGCAACGCTACGAGTAAAATGGTTCATTGCAGCCTTGGATATCCTATAAGCTGTGAATCCAGGAAGATTTGTATTTAATGCAGCCACACTTGATATATTCACGATATTACCTTTAGTTTCAACGAGGTAAGGCGCTGCTAAAGATGTCATATGTACAACTGCTCGCATGTTAGTACCCATTACTTCATCGTACGTTTCTAGTAATTTTCCTTCTAAAACGCTACCAGCTCTTAAAATGCCAGCGTTGTTGATTAGAACGTCAAGTTTACCAAATGTATCGATGGTTTGTATCATAACAGATTTTGCTTCATCATCTTTGGATATATCAGCTTTGATGACTAGTGCTTTTGTTCCGGTCTTTTTACACTGTTCCGCGACTTCATTAAGTCTCGTCTCGTTTCGCCCTACAATGGCAACATTAGCACCGTTTTTAGCGAAGAGTATAGCTGTAGCTGCACCAATCCCGGCACTTGCACCAGTAATAAGAACCACTTTACTATCGAAACTCATTATATAATTTATATAATTTTTGTACGTAGCGTGTTTTCTAAGTGAATGCAAATGAATTACTACGCAGTGACTTCACAATTAGCTTTATAAATAAATAGTTTTAGGGTTCCGAACCAAAAGGTAAAGTGAAACCCTTATGTCCGAAGTCAACCCTTATTTCCGAACTCCATCCGTCTGTGCGTCTTGAATATTTGAATATTTCAGCAACACAACAGTGTGGCAGTATCAGTGGCCTTAGCACGAACCACTTTCGTATCACCTTCGTAGCGTCATCGTATCGAGTAGATGTCATTTTTGACAGAAGTTCTATCGTCTACTCGATACCTAGCTTGGGAACTACGTTAAATTCGTCCAGAAATTTTGAATCTACTATATTTGATTTGATTTGTACATAATATTAAAATATTTATTTTACATTTTTGCGATTTTGTATACCTAGTTATTTGCAAACGAAAAAAACTGTACTTATTGCACGTGTATTCGTACCATTTTTTCCCCGGAATGGACTGGGGGACCGAAATTTCTACAGTTATGGCCCAAACCAAGAAATTATATAAAGGTCGGAGCCCTCGGTGCGCGTGTTAGACTCGGAGTCGAGTTGTAGTTTTTTTTTTTTTTTTTTTTTTACTATTTGTAGGCCTGTGTTTGACCGCAATCTCACCATGGTAAGTGATGATGCGGCCGAAGGTGGTAAGCACACAAAGGCTAGAAGGAACTGGCTCTCAAGTGCAGCTTTCGGAACACACCGAAAGGTGCTTGGCGACAGATTTTCAACTTGAGGGTGGTAGCCAGCCAGGCGGGTACTACAAAGTACCCTACCACCGTGCTATGGTTTTCTCACGATGTTTTCCTTCACCGAAAGCTCAAGCTCATTGTAGGATTCGAACCCGGGATCTTCGTCTCGGTATCCGACGACTTATTAGTAAATAAGTGCTACATAGTTTGAACGGGACTTAAAAAGCAACATACGACAGATTTTTGATATTTAATGATCTGAGGAGATAATAAAAAATACCTGTTCAAAGTAAAAGCATTTGTCTTGTTCAGTTGAGGAACTGATCCTAGTTTTCATACGTAGTTAAAGGAGGCACGTCCGATCTGAGAGCCAACGGGTTAATGACTTCGGAATCCTACATATGCGTGGTCCAACACACACTTGACCAGTTTTTATTACTTTTTACTGATATGCCAAATCAAATAGGCAGTGGAATGAGCCGATAGTCTGACATTTAGTCGCAAGGTTACATGATGTTATTGCGTATAATATGTACTCATGTAACATACATTGGTGCCGATTCTGTTGTAAATCACACTAAACTAATTTTAGTCACATCTCATCTCTTTCTTACGAACATTATTGAAAAAGGATAGAACATATTTTAAGTTGTTAAATTAATCTTTGCCGTCTTATTTTGCGTGTATTTAGGCGTAACCGCGATAGATGGCGACTAAATTTATATTGAAAACAAGCATTGGACTAATTTGACAGGACTAAATTTCTTACATCCTTTTCTTATGTTCTTTTTTAGAAAGAGAGTGAGATTAAAATTAGTTTAGTTGTGAACAACAGAATCAGGGCCATAACTATCAAGAATGTATAGCTATCTTAGAAAAGTAACGCTTCTCGTCTCGGTGTGAGTTGACCCGTCCCAGCATCTGACGTGATAGTCACGTTTTTGAACGAGTAGTGTGTGTAACGAGGTATGTATCTAGTTACTTGCATATTTAAATTGATTGCTTTGACTGCGTAGGAAAACAGCGATGACGGCTCTATTGAGCTATTATTACTATGTATAGAGTAGTATCTATGTAGCTGCATTTTGTATTTATTAAGAGATCTCGATTATTTTAGAAAAACACTCGTTAAATAGGTACCTAACAAGGGAATTATAGACAACGAATTGCATATTGTATAATTAATATATAAACTAATAATTCTGACTTGTACAAAAAATATAAAAAAAAGCCGATGAAAGATGATAAACATTTTGCTACATAGGATACACATTTTATTTTGAAGGTTAAATTCGTTAAATCGAAATAGCAGAATAATTAAACAGAATAATCGTACTAAAATAATAGGTATATGAATAAAGATAGTGAAAAATCTTTAATTATTGCGATTTTATGTAATTGTTACGATAATCAAGTATTAATTCATTCAGATATTTATTTTTAATGAAGTCTGATAATGATATGGCTTGATAATAATTTTGTTCAATTGTAGGTATGACAAAGATATGCGAACGCTGGATATACACGTACAACATTTTTCTTCACTTCAATAGCTCACCATTCTCTATCGGAAAATTTGTACCGCTGACACTCTTTGCCTTATCACTTGCCACATACAAGACCAGCTCCGCAATCTCTTCGGGCTCACAAGCTTTTCCCAAAGCCGACATTTGTTTCATCCTCTCTGGCACAATCGTCATACCAGCTCCAAGAAATATATCAGTCTTAGTCATACCCGGACTGATTGTATTCACTCTGACACCAGATGGTGCCAGTTCCAAAGCAACACTACGAGTAAAATGGTTCATTGCAGCCTTGGATATCCTGTAGGCTGTGAATCCAGGAAGATTTGTATTTAATGCAGCCACACTTGATATATTGACGATATTACCTTTAGTTTCAACGAGGTAAGGCGCTGCTAAAGACGTCATATGTACAACCGCTCGCATGTTAGTACCCATTACTTCATCGTACGTTTCTAGTAATTTTCCTTCTAAAACGCTACCAGCTCTTAAAATGCCAGCGTTGTTGATTAGAACGTCAAGTTTACCAAATGTATCGATGGTTTGTATCATAACAGATTTTGCTTCATCATCTTTGGAAATATCAGCTTTGATGACTAGTGCTTTTGTTCCGGTCGTTTTACACTGTTCCGCGACTTCATTAAGTCTCGTCTCGTTTCGCCCTACAATGGCTACTTTTGCACCATTTTTAGCGAAGAGTATAGCTGTAGCTGCACCAATCCCGGCACTTGCACCAGTAATAAGAACCACTTTATTATCGAAAGTCATTGTTCGTAGCGTGTTTTCAAAGTGAATGATAAATTGCTACTAAACAGCGACTTCATTATCTTTTATCATCAGATTGTTATTGATAAATAATTCAATATTTCTGATAAAATGTACAATCTACTTTCATTACCCCTATTACTTTAATTAGATAAACTACTAGCAAATCAGAATCTCTCTGAGTTTTATGGAACAAATAAGTTTCCGCCACGAAAAACCCTCGTAAAACAGGGAGCTTTTGTTTTCTCGAATTAAAAGTAAGCTTCGTTTATTACAGGATATATTCCATCTGTGATTGATTTTACAAGCAAACAGACAGTACGCACAACTCTGATTACAAAACAAAACTGTAATCTGATATACACAATATTACAGATTTATAATATCAGTATGATAAGATTGTCTACTGACACATAATAATGCAGCGATTTCATAACACCAATAAGCGTGTCAATAAATCTGATAGCAAAACTACTTTCTTGACTACAGATAAGATAACAAAGACGTTTTAAATAGTTCTCAAAACAAAAAGTAGTTGAGGAAAAATACGACAAAAAGTTGAAACAATTTATTTCCAAATGATACAACGAAATTGATGATGTAAAAACGATAAAATTATCAACAGTTAATAAAAATAAACAAACATTGTTATTTACACATCTCGTTTATCTGAGTAAAATGCCATTATCGATGACATAGTTTGAACCGGTGATACCTTTAGCCTTGTCACTAGCTAAATAGAGAATCATATCAGCAATTTCTTCCGTGTCTGATACTCTTCCGAGAGCAGTTGCAGGCGCCAACTTTTCTATACTCCCTGGGATACCAGCAGAATTTAATATATCAGTTTTAACTGGTCCAGGGCTAACAGCGTTCACTCTCACTCCATGAGTTGCTAAATCGGATGCAACAATACTGTTAAAATGATTCAAAGCAGCTTTCGAAATTTTATATAATAGGTAATTTGGAGTATTTATTCTGACACCGGCTATGCTTGAAACGTTTACAATATTACCTTTAGTTTTAATGAGGTAAGGTGCCACCAAGCTTGTAAGGAGCATAACAGCTCGCATATTTGTATTCATAACACTGTCGTAAGTTTCCATTACGTAGCTGTCTAGAATTCCTGCTTGTGCGATTATTCCCGCGTTATTGACTAAAACATCAATTTTCCCATACTTGTCGATGGTTTTTTTCACAGCAATTTTAGTATCAGCATCTTTGGATACGTCTGCTTGGATAATGAGCACTTTCTTCCCGGTTTTCTCGCATTGGTCTGCGACTTCTTTGAGTCTCTTCTCGTTTCGACCGACAATGGCTACTTTTGCACCTTCTTTAGCGAAGAAAACTGCTGTTGTCGCCCCTATACCTGCACTAGCACCAGTTATAAGCACCACTTTATCTTTAAAACTCATGGTTAGGAACTTCTGCTCTGTGTAAAGATACGAAAGATACTAAATGGATTCTAATTCTGCAAAATATATAGTGCACTCATATTACGATTGTATTAAAGTTGTTACGATAATATCGTGTTTATCGATAAACAGCCACTGAAACAATCACTAATACAACTTTTAGGGATCCGCAGTAATATTTTTTTATACAACTAAGTCGCTAAACAAGCATACATACCCGCCTGATGGTAAGCGGTTACCGTAGCCATATGGACGCTTGCAACACAAGAAGCATCGCCTACGCGTTATCGACCTTTCCCCTCTCTCGACCTTACTCACGCGCAGGAACACAACTTTACACAACATAAAGTTATTTGGCTGCGGTATTCTGTAAAGTGGAGGTACTTCCCCAGTCGAGCTGCTCTTTGAGTGAATAAACACTACGCTTTACCTCTCTGTGAATATATTTTCTTAAAAATAATTATCATATTTCCATATAGTTTTTTTACTTTTTAACCGATGAAAAAACGGAGGAGGTTTAAAGTCGACGCGTATATATTTTTTTTTTATGTATGATCACGCATAACTTTTTACAGAGTAGTCCGATTTTGATAATTAATTTTTTTTATTGGATAGGGTATACCTCGAAGTTGGTCCGATATAAATTTGGATACAAAAAACCTACCCTAAGGGTGGGAAAATAGGGGTGATTTATTGTTCACTCACAGATTTTAATGCTGAGTTGTGTATTACATCAAAAGAAATCAAAAATTAAGCATGTAGTAATTTGTAGATTATAGCCACACTTGAATTTTATAAGGTTTTGCAGTCGGGGACAAACCAATAACCTACGTAGGTATGTATTTTTTTTGTAAATTTTGTCGTGTCGTGTCGCCCCAATGAAGAAACGCACGATCAAGGACTGGAAATCATTAGGAAAACGTATCTACTGAAAGAAACGCGATAAAATACTAATTCTCGAATTATTAATACTACGGAACTCATACCATATTAGGCATGGTCCATGCACTTGGCTGGTTTAAAATATCTATAGAGTGGTATTTGTTGCTGATAATAATAATGGTTTGATTTTCAATTGTGAACTTTATTGTGAGCCATTAAAACACTATGGGTACTCATATAGTGTTTCTTTTTAGTCCTATTGCATTCACCAAGGTCTTAAAATTTTCCACAACAATTATGATATAGAGGTCGTTGTTTTGGTCAGCGACGAGCGACTCCGGGTCGATAATACAAATGATACTGGTGCTAAAAAAAATATTTAAAAAATACTTTATTTTTTTAATAATAAAAATTAAAAAATTAAAATTTTGAAAATCATGTAATAAGCTAAAGTGTAGACATAATACTCAACGGGAGTACGAGGTAGTAAAGGGGTGGGGCGATGGCGGCTTGCGCCTAGCTCTAGTTTGTGCACGTGCCTAGTAACCATACTTTGCGGTAATTTTATTTCAAATTGAATAAGGTATTTCTCAACATATTTACAGTATTTAATGGAATTAAGTCCATTTTTGGGGAATATATATTTTGTACTACCGCTCCTGGGTCGCTTGTCGCCGACCAAACCAACACCCTGTATACTGTGTAGGATAAGTGTTATATAAAACAATCATATTCAAATTTTAGATAGGATGTACAAACAAAGTAGTAATACTATCTAACATGAATGATAGATAGATAGATATTCTTAGATATATATAAACAAGGCCACTGGTTATCTAGCCAGTGACCTTGTATATGCACTTGATGATTCAAGGTTAGTGCAGTGATAAACATGGATAGCATTTCTTAACCAAAAAAAAAACAAGAAGTGGCGCTAGAATTGTCGACG